>OZ005761.1:16662503-16884382 GCA_963930825.1 Silvanus unidentatus
TAAATTTGTAAATATGCTTTTTCACGCCACATTTACGTTGAACTTATAATTTCTGCAAATACCTCATAGCCCTTCGCGCTGTGTGTAATCATACAAAAACCTAACTAATAAGGAAAATAAGGGACTAGTCACTTCAAATCCAGCGTAGAATAATTTTCATGGTTTTTATTCTGCCATTTACAGCATACAGAAAATGCCAGCCAGATGATTTCCATTGTGGATCCAAGGCATCCGACCCGTGCATACCGAAAGAGAAAAAATGCGATGGATATTTAGACTGCAGGTCTGGCAAAGATGAGCAGAATTGCGGTGCAGAAGTGTCCTGCCGTTTGGATCAATTCCGATGTGGTAATGGACAACGGTGTATTGAATTGTCAATGAAGTGTGACCATAAAAACGATTGTGGTGATAATTCTGATGAGCTTGATTGCAGTAAGTAATTACGAGTCATTTTTTTATGATAAGAAAGTGGGTGGATCTTACGGGGAAATTTTGCGACTGCTGAGTTCATTAATTATAATTACAAGTTTGGGTGATTAGGTTCACTGAGATATCCCAATTGTAGAACAATTTTAGATGAAACATATATCACTGGTAATTTAATTTCTCAACTCATTTGGAAAATAATTTATCACCAAAAATATATTTCCCCTTTTACTTACTTAAAGAGGAATATAGACATAATATTTTATTAAAAAAATCACTTAAGATTTTCATCTTTATCACATGCTGACGAACATAGGAATTGAATGCGTGCCAAAAGAAATATATTAATCTGTGTGCAGACAAACATAAGACGCTATTTTATCTAAAATAAAAATCTTAACTAGAATTATCAGTGGACTGTTGTGAAATTTTCATCGTGTATTGTAATAATAAAGTATGAGAGTTGCTTTACACTTTTTTTCCTTCTTTGAAGAATGTTTTTGAAATCCACGGGAACTGAAAAATAGAGAACGAGGATAATGCGTTCTTCTGTTCTTTTATCTCGGTAAACATTTGACATTACCTACTCCACTCTTTAGTTTTTATTAATTAATTAACAAAGAAAAGAAAAAGATTACGCCAAGTACACATAAGATCCATATAGATAGACATTCATCTCTTTGAAATAATGCTGGTTATTGCCGATTCATTTACTTGCGAGAAAAGTTTATTTCGTGTATAAATTCCATTTTCAGCATCGCTGAAATTCAATTTGCATATGATTATTTACGGAAAAGAGTGTAATTCTGTTTTAGTAGACTAATTTTGTTGTTAAAATAGGTTTACTTCTTGAAATATTATCATTCTTGAAAAAAGAAAAAGGGGAAAATATTTCTCAACATCTCAACTATAAAAAAATATTTTTTTTTTCCTATAATATCAACACGACTGGTCGTAAGACCTAAATAGAATCCTCCATTATATGGTGATGTACGTACATAAAAGTTTTTTTTTTGTACAAAAAGAAAATAGGTCGGGATGAAATTGTATATATGTATGTTGAGTTACTGTTCGTGTTTACAGATTTCCCAGTTTGTCATGGTGTTCAATTCCGATGTTCCAACGCTCTTTGCATTCCCGGAGCATTTCGCTGTGATGGATTTCAAGATTGCTCTGACGGCTCTGACGAAGTAAACTGTACCGCTATTGCATGTCCAGACAATAAGTTCTTGTGCCCTCGAGGCAGTTCAAACGGAACTCCCAAATGTATTCCCAAAAACAAACTGTGCGACGGGAAGCGAGATTGCGATGACAATGCCGATGAAGAAGATGCTTGTTGTAAGTATATTTTATGAATGCTGATTAAAATTGCTCCCATGACATTTCAACCCCCCAATAAAAATGTTATAAAATATATAAAGTTTTATTGTAACAGCACTATAATATAAAAAGTAACGCTATAGCGAACCCATTCACATCAATTACAATGCAAAAGGATATAAATTTCGTAATCACATTATAGCAAAAACGTTTTTTCATTGCAGCAAAACTATCATGCCCTTCCCTCGGCTGTGAATATAAATGTCAAGCATCCTTAACTGGCGGCTCCTGTTATTGTCCAGATGGTAAAACACTAGCGCCCGACAATAAAACTTGCACAGATCGAAATGAATGTGCCGAATGGGGTTTCTGTGATCAATTGTGCACAAATACAGCGGGCAGTTACACTTGCTGGTGTGCACCCGGTTATACATTAAAAAATAAAAATCGGTGCATTGCGACGAATGCAAGCAATCTTATGTTGTACTTTGCCCATGACAAAGCTATTTTCCGTATGAATCAGTCTGGAAATAATGTTAAAATTGTTGTTAATACAACTGGGGCGAGTGGATTAGACTATCATCTCGGTAAAAACATGCTATATTGGTCGGACGTTAAAACGAAACGAGTAAGAATTCCTATTTCCTACGAAATGTGCAAATATTGACAAACTTGTTTGTTTTCCAGATACATTCACAGTCACTTAAGGAAAACACTAATGGATTTACACCACGCGACGTCGATATTACCCTTCCAGGAACGTGGCTGCCAGTCGCAATAGCTGTTGACTGGATTGGCAATAAACTATATGTCGCTGATACAGTCGGACAGAAAATTGATGTTTTTGAATTACAAGGACAGGGCCACGCGATCGCGTTGGGTTCGAATTTAACCAATCCAGCCGATATTGCATTAGATCCAACAGTTGGTTACATGTTTATAGCGGACAGTTCACAAGTGGTGCGCGCTAATATGGACGGTACAAATACATTAGCTATTGTATCGGAAGCGGCTTACAAGGCGTCCGGCATTGCGCTTGATATGATAGCGAAACGGGTGTATTGGTGCGATTCTCTTTTGGATTACATCGAGACAGTGGATTATGATGGTAACAAAAGATTTTTGGTAGTGAAGGGACAATCCGTTCCGAGTCCCTCTCGTTTGGCCCTATTCGAGAGCAGAGTTTATTGGACTGACGGCACAAAGCAGGGTGTTATGTCGGTGGATAAATATGAGACTAGTAGTATTCAATCGATTTACAGGATGCGCGATATAAGAGACCCAAGGGCAATTAAAGTGGTACATTCACTAATGCAGCCCTATATCAATAATCCCTGCGATCATAACAACGGTGGCTGTCAGCACATGTGTATAATAACGAATTCAGGTCCTTCATTAGGTTACCGTTGTGCTTGTAATATCGGATGGCGCCTCGAGACTGATGAACGGAATTGCGTCTTAGTTGATGAATTCTTAATGTATTCGCAACAACGTTTTATTAAAGGCAAAGTACTAAATCCGGTGATTGAGGGATTCAGTGATGCAATATTGCCAGTCGTCTCACGGCGGGCCCGATTTGTCGGTCTGGACTTTGATGCAAAAGATCAATACATTTATTATTCAGATGTATTGCAAGATGTGATTCATAGGGTGCATCGGAATGGGACGGCAAGAGAAATAGTGCTTGCATCACAAAATGAAGGGGTTGAAGGATTGGCAGTAGATTGGGCTTCGAAAAATTTATACTACATTGACAGTCGAAAGGGAACTCTAAATGTACTCTCAACTAGGAATGTCACATACCGACGGACTTTATTGAAAAATCTAAAACGTCCTAGAGCCATTGTTGTACATCCAAATCGAGGTTTTATATTCTTCTCCGAATGGGACCGGCCAGCGAATATATCCCGAGCCCATACAGATGGATCCAATCTAACAATATTCAAAAATTTAACACTTGGATGGCCAAATGGCCTCTCCATTGATTTCCAGCAAGATCGTCTGTATTGGTGCGATGCATTACTCGATCATGTACAACATTCAAAATTAGACGGTAGTGATGTTAAAACTGTACAATCACGACTGATACGACATCCCTTCAGTATCGTCATTCATGGAGAGTTTATGTTTATTACGGACTGGCGACTAGATGCTATTATTAAATTGCATAAATTAAACGGCGATATGGAGGAGACTTTAATTCGAGAACCACAAACGAATAGATTATATGGCGTGAAAATTTATAGTGAGAAGGAACAAATGGTGGATCGTATACATCCTTGTTGGAACAGTAATAATGGTTGTCAGAAATTGTGTTTCGCTGTACCGCATGAAGGCAGTTCGAATTTAGTGGCGAAATGCGGTTGTCCTTATGGGGAACGTTTAATGGAAGATGAGAAGACATGTCAACCGGATCCATCACATGAGCCACCAGTGCAAGCTTGCCCCAACAGTTGGGACTTCACTTGCAACAACCAGAGATGTGTACCGAAATCGTGGTTATGTGACGGAGACAATGATTGTCTGGATAACAGTGACGAAGAGCAAAATTGCACGAAACCGACATGTGCCTCGAACGAGTTCCAATGTAAGACGGGCCGTTGCATTCCGTTGACATTCAAATGTGACGCGGAGAACGATTGTGGTGACTTTAGTGACGAAACGGGTTGTGTGAATGTAACATGCAGTGCGACACAGTTCCACTGTGACAATGGACGTTGTATACCAAATACATGGAAGTGCGATTCGGAGAACGATTGCGGTGATGGGTCAGATGAGGGTGAATTTTGTGCGGAAAAAACGTGCGCTTATTACCAATTCACGTGTCCGCGTACCGGACATTGTATACCACAAAATTGGGTGTGTGACGGTGATGATGACTGTTTTGATAAACAAGATGAACAAGACTGTCCGCCGATCACTTGTCAGCCGAATCAGTTCAAATGTGCCGATTTACGGCAGTGCGTCCAAGAAGGCTACAAATGTGATAGCATTCCGGACTGTAATGATGGTAGTGATGAATTGGGCTGTCCATCAATAGCACCCGATCAGTGTAATAGTGAAAAACAATTTCAGTGTCAATCGAGCAACATCTGCATTCCAAAAGCGTGGTATTGTGACGGTACACCAGACTGTGATGACAGGTCTGATGAGCCCGAGTCTTGTGGACATATTGATTGTCCCAGCAATTTTTATAAATGCGCTGATGACTCAACCAACACTAAATGCATTTTCAAAGCGTATATTTGTGATGGAAAAGAGGACTGTGCTGACGGGTCAGATGAGAGTGAATTGCACGCGTGTAAAAAGCCGCCGTTTAGATGTCCGTCAGGTCAATGGCTTTGTCCTGGTGTTACAGATCGTTGCATAAATATTACCAGCATTTGCGACAGTAAAATAGATTGCCCTAATGGGGCTGATGAGGGAGCTGACTGCGATTTGAAAGAGTGCGACCATCAAAATGGATTGTGCTCCAATCAATGCAAACAAACACCAACTGGTCCATTGTGTCTATGTCCTCTAGGGGAAACCTTAAGTTCTGACAAATTAAAATGTGAAGATTTAGACGAATGCAATCCACCAGGAATATGTTCACAGTCTTGTACAAATACTAAAGGTTCATATTTCTGTAGTTGTGTTCCTGGATATACTCTAGAACCTGACAAGCATTCGTGCAAAGCGTACAACCACTCTGCCGCATATCTTATTATATCCAATCGTCATTCAATTTTAATTGCGGATTTGAGGGATCAGGGATTGGAGAGGATTCCAATTATTGTGGAAAATGTTGTTGCTACAACATCAAATATGCACACTGGAACGATTTTCTGGTCGGATATGAAATTGAAGAAAATATCCAAGGTTGACAAAGGGACTGATCCAGTTGAAATAATTTCTACTGGATTGGATTTAGTTGAAGGATTAGCGTATGATTGGATCGGTGATAACATTTATTGGCTCGATTCGAAATTAAATAGTATTGAAGTGGCAAAAGCAAACGGTTCAAATCGTATTGTATTAGTGAAGGAGAATATAACACAGCCAAGAGGAATGTGCTTGGACCCGAGTCCAGGTGCTAGATGGCTCTTCTGGACCGATTGGGGAGAAAATCCACGCATCGAACGGATTGGTATGGACGGTACAAGCAGATCAACAATTATTAACACAAAAATCTACTGGCCTAATGGTTTAACACTTGACACGACCACACAACGGGTTTATTTTGCCGATTCTAAATTAGATTATATTGATTTCTGTTATTACAATGGCACAGGACGTCAAAACGTGTTGGCCGGCAGTCATTATTTACTACATCCACATTCGCTTACCCTCTTCGAGGATACTTTATATTGGACTGATCGACAACTTAATCGAGTATTATCAGCGCACAAATTTAAAGGAACTAATCAAACTGTCGTATCGCACTTAATTTCCCAACCTTTAAGTATCCACGTCCATCATCCATCCTTGCAGCCAGTTACTGCAAATCCATGTGCGAATTCTCCATGTCAGCATATATGTCTTTTATCGCCGTCGTCCAATACTGGTTTTACCTGTAAATGCAAGCCTGGATTTTCAGTTCTATCAGACGGGCGTTGCACTGAAGAAGAAAAACCGTTCCTTATGGTTATGAAAGGTACCCAAATTATCGATGTTTCGCTCACTCCTGGAGATCTATCAGCTGGATTGATAACGCCAATTGTTGGCATCGATCATGGTCTTCAGATCGATTACGATCGAAGAACAAATAGCATTTTCTGGGTGGAAAGTAAAGACGGTAGCGATGAGAATTGTACAGTTTGGACAACACCCTACAGTGGTGGAAATAAGTCGCAAGTGTTTGGTGAAGATTCAGGAATTGTAGGATCACCATCAACAATTGCATTTGACTGGCTTGGTAGGAATCTTTTTATTGGAAATCGCGTGGCAAATCAATTGGAGATCATTCGAATGGACGGAAAAATTAAACATCGTGCGATTATTTTAGCAAATGATGGGAATGCGACTTCAGTTTCGAAACCAAGAGCAATTGTATTAGACCCAACTGATGGTAAATTGTACTGGACTGATGAAGGAGGTAATGGAGTACCACAGAAAATTGGCAAAGTAAACATGGATGGATCTAATGCGACTGTTTTAACGAGTGATATTGAAAAACCTGATTGTTTAACAATTGATATCGACAGTAAAACATTGTTTGTAAGCACACAGTATCCACCTTTAATTATATCATTGGATGTATATGGCAATAAAAGAATGACAATTTTATCAGAAGAAAATTACATATCAGCTCCAAAGGCGATTGATGTGTTTGGTAGTAGATTGTTTTATATGGATCCAAATTATGAAAAATTAGTTGTTGTATCCTTACCAAAAGGCGAATCCCCTAAAATCATTATGGAAAACGAACCGAATTTGAAGACATTTAAGATTTTCAAAAAGAGACAACCTGTGGATCATCCATGTCTTCAAGGGAATGGTGGATGTGAGCAAATTTGTGTACCGGCAGAACAAAGAACTCGAAATTGTATATGTGGAATTGGATATAAAAAGAGTGAAATAGCCTGTACGCCATACAAGACGTTTGCTGTGGTTTCACAGTTGGATACAGTTCGAGGGTACAGTTTGAAGGACAGTTCCGAGGCAATGGTTCCAATAAGTGGTATCGGTCATCACATCTTGCACTTGGATATACATTTCGTGGAGAACTGGATTTATTGGGTTGAATATAATCGAGGCGATATCAATGGCATTTACCGGGTGCGACCAAACGGCACTGAAGTCCAGCATATCATCAAAGACGGTATTGGTAGTAACGGAATTCGAGGAATTACAATCGATTGGATCGCCGGTAATATGTACTTTACGAATGTATTTCCACATGAAAATTATGTGGAAGTCTGTTGGTTGGATGGTACAAATAGAAAAGTTCTAGTCAAAACAACAACTGATACACCAAGAGAGTTGGCTGTTAATCCACTTAAGAGATTACTTTATTGGATCGATTATGGACAATATCCAAAAATCGGGAAGTCGTATTTGGACGGGTCGGAATGGCAGCCTCTTATAACATCTGGTATCAGCGATCCAAGAGATTTAACAATCGATATGAGCACTCATGATGTTTACTGGGTAGACTCTAAATTTGATACCATACAGAAGATTACTTACACTGGTGGCAACAGGCAGATAATTAGACGAAACTTGCCCAATCCAATGGGTATAGCAATTTTCAAGAGTGATATTTATTGGGTAGATAGGAACTTAAGATCAATCTTCAAAGCTTCAAAATTACCAGGAAATATGTCTTTGCCACAAAAAATCCGTTCAAACTTAGACAAGTTAAGAGATATTTCAATCTTCGACATAACAAATCAACCTGGCGATGAAACAAATCCATGCAGAAAGTTCGGAAACGGTGGTTGTGAACAACTTTGCTTCTCTTTCCCAACAGATATCGCACAAGGACAAAGGCCACCTTTCAGATGTGATTGTGCTGTTGGTAATATATCATCAAATGGCAAAACTTGTGAATTCGCCAACGAGTATATTATATTTTCCACAAGAACTGAGATCAGGTCTATTAATTTAGATCCCCATTCAACAAATGTGCCATTTAACCCAATTGGAAATCTTACAAATGTTGTCGGTGTTGATTTTGATTACGTTCATCAAACGATGTTTTTCACTCAAATAAGACCATGGGCAAAAATTTCAAAGTTACCTCTAACACTTCCAGCGGAAAATGCCATAGTTACTTTGAAGAACAAAGGAATCAATCCTGAAGGAATCGCATACGACTGGACTCAAATGAAAATCTACTGGACTGACTCTTCGAATCACAGTATTTACGCTATGAATTTGGATGGTAGCGATTTAGTGATGATTGCACGCGTCGAAAGACCGCGAGCTATTGTGATAGACCCATGCAATGGAACACTTTTCTACACAGACTGGGGCAAATTTGGTACTTCTGGTAAAATTTTCCGCACTACCATGGCTGGATCTTTAAAACGGGTAATAATTGATAAAAATTTGGCTCAACCATCTGGCCTGGCAATTGACTACGAGGACCAAATGTTATACTGGACTGACGCTGTTAGGGAAAAAATTGAAAGGTCCGATTTGAATGGCAAAAATCGCGAGGTTTTAGTAACCGCCACCATCTATCCATTTTCGATAACAGTTTTCGGCAAATACATTTATTGGACCGATTTACAACTACGTGGAGTTTACCGAGCGGAAAAATACACTGGTGCGAATCAAATTGAGATGGTCAAAAGACTGGATGATAGTCCCAGAGACATTCAAGTATATTCCTCTAGACGTCAAGCCTGCACCGCCAACCCTTGCCAGATCAACAACGGTGGTTGTGCGCAAAGTTGTCATCCGGGAGTTAACGGCACTGCAGAATGCAGATGTGACGATAATTCGAAATTAGTAAACGAAGGCAGAATGTGTGTGGCGAAAAACTTGAGCTGTGATTCTAGTAAATTCTATTGTGCCAATGGTAGATGTATATCGAGGATGTGGGCCTGTGATGGCGAAAACGACTGTGGAGATAATAGCGATGAAGATCCAAAATATTGCTGTAAGACATTTAAACTTAAAAGGTAAATATTATTTTTTTAACTCGATGTTTTCAGCTTTCCATTCCTGTTCTCCCAATGAATTCCGTTGTGCTAATGGACGTTGCATCTTCAAATCGTGGAAATGTGACCATGAAAATGATTGTAAAGACGGATCTGATGAGAAGGACTGTCAATACCCAGATTGTGCTAATGGCGAGTTCACTTGTGCCAATCATAGGTGTATTCCAATGGCACAGGTTTGTAATGGAGTGAATGATTGTAAGGATAACATAACATCAGATGAAACACATGAACGATGTCCGCAAAACACAACCTGTCCACCAAATCACTTGAAATGTGAGAAGACAAACATTTGCGTCGAACCATACTGGCTCTGTGATGGTGACAATGATTGTGGGGACAATTCTGATGAGAATCCTTTGCATTGTGCCCAAAGAACATGTCCACAGAACAGTTTCCGATGCTCTAATCATCGGTGTATTCCCGCCACTTGGTAATTGCTATTACAATCTTCACATTATGAGCTTTTTATTAATAAAACCAACTTTAGGTACTGTGATGGTGACGATGATTGTGGTGATGGGGCAGACGAACCACCAGAATATTGCAAAAGTGATGGAAGAACTTGCTTTGGTGACTTGTTCACTTGTGATAATGGAAATTGTGTGCCTAGAATTTATATTTGCGATGGAGACAATGATTGTTTGGATAACAGTGACGAAGATAGCAGACACGAATGCAGTAAGTTCACTAAATACGAAAAGTAACTTAATTATTTAATAATCAATCACTTGCTTAGATGATCGAAAGTGTGATGATGAAACCGAGTTCACTTGCGACGCGAATAAAGCTTGGGGAAGAGCCCAATGTATACCGAAGAAATGGTTATGCGATGGTGATCCAGACTGTGTCGATGGCGCTGATGAAAATTCCACTTTGCACAATTGCGCTACACCTCAACCATGTGGCGAAGATCAGTTCACTTGTGGCAACGGCAGATGCATTAATAAAGTAAGAAAAAACGATAATTTAATTGTTATTTGTTTTTAATCAATTTCTGAATTATTAGGGTTGGTTGTGTGATCATGATAACGACTGCGGTGACGGCACTGATGAGGGAAAAAATTGCAATTCCCAATATAAAGCATGCTCTTCAAATGAATTTACTTGCCAAAATTTCAAGTGTATAAGAAATCAATACAGATGTGACGGTGAAGATGATTGCGGCGATTATTCTGATGAAATCAATTGCAGTAAGTTATGCAGAAATGTGTTAATCTCAACATAATTCAATAACTTATTTATAGAAAAAGAAAATACGACGTGCGCGAATCCAACTCAATTCAGATGCAACAACGGTCAATGCATTAATTACAATTTAGTTTGTAATAAGGTGCCTGACTGTTCAGACGAATCCGATGAGCCACTGCACTGCAATGTGGATGAATGCGCTAAAGTGGAAATACATCAATGTGGTCATAAATGTATTGATACTCCCACTGGTTATTATTGCGAATGTAACACCGGCTACAAGTAATTAATTCTTTAAATTAATTGAATGATTTTTTTTTTAATTTTTTGTTTGTTTTAAGATTGCTTCAAGATGGAAAAGCCTGCGCCGACATAGACGAATGCATAGAAACCCCTGAAGTCTGTTCTCAATACTGCTCCAACACCCCAGGAAGCTACTACTGCAAATGTAACGAGCAATATTACGACCGTGAATTGGATGAACATACTTGCAAACGAAAAGACAAAATAGAGCCCTGGATTGTATTCACCAACAAATACTACATCAGAAATATGTCAATTGACGCAAAGTTGTACAATTTAGTCCATCAAGACCTCATGAATGTTGTAGCCTTGGACTATGATATGCTTGGACAGAAAATGTACTTTTGCGATGTAACAGCGAAAACAATCTTCCGCAGCAATATTGAAGGAGGTGCGAAAGAGCCAGTTATTCGCCATGATTCACATGGTCTTGAAGGAATATCCATCGACTGGACTGGAAGAAAATTGTACTGGTTGGACAGACACTCGAAAAACTTGGACGTGTCAGAACTGAACGGCACAAATAGAAAGACATTAAAGACAGGCGTAGCGGACCCTCGGGCTTTGGTTGTCCATCCGGGAATTGGCTATTTGTACTTTTCCTCATGGCATTTACAAGCATACATCGGAAAAATGGGAATGGACGGTACAAACTTTACTCGAATATTGACATGGGAAAACGATATCGCATGGCCTAATGCATTAACAATTGATTTCTTTACTGATCGATTGTATTTTGCCGATGCACATTTGGATTATATTGCTTTCACCGATATGGAAGGTCGACATAGGCATATTGTAATATCTGGCCAAGCTGTTCCACATGTATTTGCATTAACTTTATTCGATGACTACATCTATTGGACTGATTGGAATTTGAAAGCCATTACGAGAGCAAATAAATTCAACGGCAAAGATTTACAAATTTTACGAAACACTACACACAAGCCATATGATATTCATATATTCCATCCGTTAAGACAACTACCCTATCCAAATCCGTGTGGTGCAAATAATGGCGGCTGTTCACACTTATGCCTTATTTCGCCACCCCCAGCTTCTAGCTACTTAAACATCGATGGTTTCGGCGACGAGGGCATCGCTGGATACAAATGTGCTTGTCCGAATCAGTTCTATTTGGCTGTGGATGGTAAAACTTGTATTGCAAATTGTACAGCAAGCCAATGGCAATGTAAAGGCAATGACGAGAAATGCATTCCATGGTTCTGGCAATGTGATGGTGAGAAAGATTGTAAAGATGGATCGGATGAGCCTTCAACTTGTCCTCCACGACAATGCAGAGCAGGCACATTCCAATGTAAAAACGGTAATTGCACACCGTCGGCAACAATATGCGATGGGACTGATGATTGCGGTGACGGTTCAGATGAACAAAATTGTGATAAAGAGTGTCCCGAATTAGAGATGAAGTGCCGTTCGAATGGTAGATGTATTTTGAATAGTTGGAGGTGTGATGGTGATGCGGATTGTAAAGATGGTTCAGATGAAGATCCTGAAATATGTCATAAACGTACTTGTGATCCAGACACTGAGTTCTTATGCAAAAACGGCCGTTGTATTCCGAAATTGTGGATGTGTGACTTCGATAATGATTGCGGAGACGATTCCGATGAACCTGCTTATCAATGTAGACAAAAGAATTGTACAACTGGATGGCAACGGTGTCCGGGTCGTTCTAATTACAGATGTATTCCTAAATGGCTTTTCTGCGATGGTAAAGACGATTGTAGAGATAATTCCGATGAATTACCAGAAAATTGCCCAACATGCAATACTGAGACTGACTTTAAATGCAATAATAATCGCTGCATTCCAAAACAATGGAAATGCGACTTTTCTGACGATTGTGGAGATGGTTCAGATGAAACCGACGAAATGTGTAAAGGCCAATACAGAGAATGTTCGGAATCCGAATTTCGATGCGACAATGGCAAATGTATTTCATCACGCTGGCGTTGCGATCATGAAGACGATTGCGGTGATAATTCTGATGAGAATGGATGCAGTGGTTTCCAATGCAAGAATGGCACCTTCCAATGTGCTTCCGGCCATTGTATAGCCTCGTACTTCCGATGTGACGGCGATCGTGATTGTCGTGATATGTCTGACGAGAAAAATTGCCCACCTAGATATCCAGGCGGTCGTTATTGTCCAGAATCACGATTCCAATGCGACAATCATTTGTGTATTAGTCAGGCGGACTTGTGCGATGGAGCGGACGATTGTGGCGACGGATCGGATGAATCACCATCACTTTGCACCAATTTCAATTGCGACACACTGAAAAGATTCCAATGTGCCAACTTTAAATGCATTCCACGCTACCAGCTTTGTGATAAGGTCGATAATTGCGGTGATGGTTCAGATGAGAACGATATGACTTTGTGTGCGGCGGTTATAAAGCCGTGCAATGTGTTCACCGAGTATAAATGTGCCAATAAGAAATGTGTCGATAAGAAACAAGTGTGTGACTTTGCAGACGATTGTGGAGATAGTTCAGATGAATTGGGATGTCATCATAATAGCGTGTGCACAGAAGCGCATCGCGGTGGATGCGATCAGCATTGTATGAACTTAACAGACGGTGGATATATCTGTACATGTTATTCGGGTTACATTATTTCCAAAGATAATCGTAAGAAGTGTCTGGATGTCGATGAATGCGCTACTGGAGACCACCACTGTTCGCAAATTTGCACAAATCTAAATGGCACATACGGTTGTTCATGTCGGGATGGATTTAAACTAGCAGACAACTTGTCAGGTGTTTGTAAAGCCATTACACAAGAAGTAGCATTATTGTTTGCGAACGGTCCCGAAATTAGATCGTACGATCTTAAACTTAAAGAAGAAGTGGGTGTTATAGCCGAAGAGAAGCGAATTGAAGCGGTTGACTATAATCCCTCGAAACAAATGATCTTCTGGGCAGACAGTTACGACAAAACGATTAAACGTTCCTACATGTTGAATGCATTAAATGGCGAAGTGAAAGCCGGCTTTGCACAAGATCTTGAGATGAAAGGAAATTCGAAACCGACCGCTTTGGCCGTTGATTGGGTGGGTGATAATTTGTATTGGACGGAAACAGACCGGGCCGGAACGAAACCAAAAGGACGTGTGATGGTTGCGAAGACGGATGGACGTTATCGACGTGCTTTAGTCAATGTTGGTTTAGAGAATCCTACATCGTTGGTGGTGGATCCACAGTTGGGTAGAATGTTCTGGACAGATGCAGGTTCTGCACCGAAAATTGAAGTGTCTTGGATGGACGGCTCGAAACGTAGACCTTTAATAACTGATGGAATTCGTCATCCAACTGGATTGGCTATTGATTACGGCATGGATCACACATTATATTGGGTGGACACGAAATTAAACAATGTCGAGATGATGAGATATGACGGCAGTAACAGGAAAACAATAATGCGTGGAGAACTGTTAAAACATCCAATCTCTTTGGATGTGTTTGAGTCTGATTTGTTCTGGATTACGAAAGATACAGGTGAACTGATAAAACAAGATAAATTCGGTCGTGGTGTACCAGTTACCATTCAAAGAGACTTATTAAATCCGTCCAGTGTTAAAGGTAAGTCTAAGAGTTATTCAATCTTGCTTATGTTCTAATGCAAATGTTTGTTTAGTGTTCCACAATCTCCGCTACAATCAATCCATCTACAATCCATGTCACAACAGCGGATGTTCCCATTTATGTTTAATTGTCCCGAACGGACGCCGATGTTCGTGTCCAGATACAGCTATCCTGCCTTCCTCACACAAAGGAAAAACTGAAGTCGCTTGTGACGCTGCCACGGAACCGGAACGACCGCGTCCCAAAGTCTGTGCATGCCAAAATGGAGGTTTTTGCAGAGAAACCGATACAAAAGACTTGCTTTGTGAATGTTTACCAGGATATCAAGGGCAGTTCTGTGATATTCACACAGCTCATAGTAAAGCGGGAGCTGGAGCAAATACGGCTGCAATTGTTGTTCCGATTATAGTGATTTTGCTTGTATTGGGGGCTGCTACGGGTGTTTACTTCTTCTTAAGAAAGAGACCATTGTGAGTAATTTCCAGTTGGTGATTTATGCAAATAGTAATGATTTTTTTTTTCCAATAGCGGGAAAGGATCTGGTTTGGGTAGTTTAGCGAGCAGTCAAAGTGTTTCCTTCCGACAAGGCACTAATGTGGAGTTTGGAAACAATTCATTTAGTCCAAATGGTGGTGGCAATCCAGAACCATTGGATGTTGCGTATAGCTTGGATGCGATTAGTAATAAGAATCGAGATTTTCATAATCCTATGTATGATGCCGTTCAGAATAATTCCGAAACAGTCGGAAATGGTAGTGGAGGTAAGTAATCAAACGATTTTATGTCAATTTAGATGATTAACGTGCGTTTTTTAGCATTATATGAAGTACCAGCAGATGTAAATAAAGCGAAATCGGACTTATTTACGGAACCCCCAAGTGCAGTAATTGCACCATCCAGTGTAACTCATCGTTCCTCGCCTCAAGTTCAAGTAAGGCATCGTGAATTAGATCCAGCAACGGCCGATACAGGAAAAGATACTCAAAAATTAGTTGAAGAAGACTGCTGATATAGAATTGATTATTCTCTGTTTCAATTTTATTGGATGTTTTTAGGAAAATCAAAATCCAATATTTGTAAGTGATAATTTTTGTTGAAAAAATTTCACCTGTGTTTCCTCCTCAATTCCCGATTGCGGCAAAGTGGATTATCAGTTAAGCCAATATTAAATCACTACAAAATTATTTGATCAAACGAATAATTTTCGATTAATCGTTGTTATGTGCTTTATTTGTAATACCCTTTCCGTGCAACCGTGGATTATTAATGTTTGTAAAAATAGTAAATAATTCCTTATATGTTTTTTTTTATAAATACTTATCAATGATAATAGGAAAGTCGCCTGAGCTCTAAATTAGTTAACAAATGAAAAACAGAATATTATATTTTTATATTTGAAATGATTGATGGTGAATGTGATGAATTTTCATTTGAATAAACTGCCAGAATCTTTTCATATACACAAATTTCAATAAGATCTTTTTGGTTTTTATAATGTTTACAGTAATTGAGTGCCATTGTCACCAAAAATGAAGCAAAACGATTTAGATACTGTTGGATTATTCGAATGAAATTGAATGTATATTCGCAATATAATTTTATAATAAATTATTGATGTGAAACTAAAGAATTCTTCCATTTTTAAGTAGCTACTATTGTAAATATAGGGTGTAATGTAATATATATAATAAATTGTTAGTGAATGAATCTAAATCTTATTTAAATATTCCAAACTGTAATTTTGTACAATCAGCATTCCAATAATTTGTTTTAGATATATGTAATAAATTTTAATACATAAAACACCGTCCAATCACATTGTTATAGAAATTGATATCAAGAGTAAATATTTGTTTATTATCATCGATATTAAACAAAGTTGTTTTTTATTTAATTACTGTAAATTTTATTATATTGTTATTTAATTAATATGATTTTATATATGTAAATCAGCAAAAAAACAAACGTTTATTGTGTTTTTTTATGGCACTATTAATTTGTTTTCAACAAACCTGAAATAAATTTATGTACTTATAACACAACTTAATAGTGCTTTGAATATTACTCCTTTTATTTTTTGTTGCGTTAATCTGTATTGTACATAATATGGGAACAACTGTATGTTTACAATAAATTATAGAGGTTGTTTATAAAAAAAACCTGTCTCGTTTTAATTTGTGGAATTTTACGTTAATGAACACAAACCGTCTGGCAATTAATTTTTTATTCAATAATATTTTCACAACTAACAAATTCGTTCTTGTATAGAAAGAACCATTTGAAATTATCTTACACGTGATGTATAAATAAAATTATAAAGAGTACTTAAAATCGCCATAATAGATGTCTTTGTCAGTTTGTCATCATCACTTATACAACATTTTAAAAATTATTCTAATACAGTCTAGCTGTACTTTTTCAAGAAATTCGTATGGAATTCAGCAAATTTCTCTAACATACCCTTCAATTTTTCAGGTTGTGGTAAAATTGTTGTCCGGAAATGATACGTTCCCGGTCTCTGTCCAAATCCTGATCCAGGTACAATACAAATTCCCGTATTCTCCAATAATTCAAATGCATAAAACGCATCTGGAGCTTTGTTCTCCTTCTTAGCTGCCTCCACCGCTTTTGGAGGTATTTTAAATTGTGGAAAAGCGTACATCGCTCCTTGTACTGGATTACAACTGAATCCTTCCATTGAATTGAACGTATTAACGACCATCTCTGCTCTTACCTATAAAACTTGAATATAAAAATCAAAACAAACGTACAATTTCTAATTCCAACCTTTAACGAATCCAAGACTGCAGTCCTTTCTTTCATGTACAAATCGTAACTAGGCTCTCCCTTTTTCGGTGGATTAACTACAACATCTAAACACGTTTGTCCTAATACAGTTGGACACAACATTGCACTTATTGCTTTCAAATACATCGCTTTTACTTTCGGATCCATGTTCAAAACTTCAGCATAACCACCACGTAAACCACACTCACCCATATAACCTTTAGAACACGACATAAAACTGGCCAATTCCATTTTACTGTAAGGTTCTCCCATTTCCATCATCACTTTTTTAAACGAATGGAATTTTGAGCCTTTTGCATAAATATTATGTTGATATACTTCATCAGCCAACAAGAACAAACGTTCTTTCTGTGCAAATTTAATAATATCCTGAATATTTTCTTTCGATAAAACTTGTCCAGTTGGATTTCCTGGATTGATAATAACTAGTGCCCTTGGTGCACATGTTTTCTTAGCTTCCGCCAGCGATCTCTTCAAAAATCAACAATCAATACCAATATTATGATTAATATTTAAACAGAATTGACATACCTCCAATTCAGCCACATCTAGACCCCAATTACGTGACTCATCCAAGAAATATCCAACTTGTTTCATATTAAATTCAGCCAATGAGGCAGAATATAATGGATATTGTGGTATTGGTATCAAAACACCTGGTTGTTTTCCATTAACATCACAAATTAACAATTTAAGTACATTCTTAATAGCATCACTAGCGCCTGCACTAATAATGATATTTTGCCAATCTGCTGGTATTCCATCACGTTCCTGAATATAATCAGCCACATGTTTTCTTATAATCTCGATTCCAGGTGAATCTGTGTATGAACCAACAGAACCGCCTCTACATCCAGCCAATACAGCTCTGGCACGTTGTTTGGCATCTTCGGGAAATTGTGGATCGTCTAACAATTTCGGATAAGATACCAATGCTAACACTTGACGTATAAACGTGATAGGCACCTGTCCCATAGCATGGCAATCACCAATGTTTGCTTTTATCACTTCTGTAAACGGTTTCTTGACACCCTATTGGAATAACAAACGATTAGAAATTTTACAAACACACAAACAATGCGTGCTAAGCTTATTGCTGTATATTATCGGCATTCATGTCCACTTACAATTGAAATAACCTTGACATGCTATAATATTTATGTAGTCATAATTAAGGAAGAAGTTTAAATATCCTTTTTACCAGTAAACAATTATTTAAATTATAGAAACATTAATAAGATGCACTTGTAACAACACAATCTGCTATCTTGATAAACATTATGAGCTGATAAAACTCCGGGTAAAACTTGATTTGGACAAACATGATTGTGATTGTGATTTAGGACACTTTCTAAAGCCTCTATTTTTGTTTTTGTGTTAATTAACACCCCAAGCCCAATAAATAATTCTATTTTTACAAAAAAAAATTAGGTTGCCAGAGTAACTTTCCAATGACACAGATGGTTTATGGCAATAACTATAAAGGTGGTGTCTCACCTTTTCCAGTTCCTTCTCAATGTCGCCAGCCCTAGCGACCAAAGGGCCTCTCACAGCATATTCCATCACCTTAATGCATGGATTAAGGTTGTCCAAAGACAGAACGGGCTCAGCTTGACTTGCCATGGCTCTTGTAGTTGTTTGAATCAACGGAGGCGAACTAAGTACCCCAACGCTGGACTTATTCCTACCAAATGACGTATAACTTGATTGGCGCAATATAAATCCATGGCGACAAAGATGGAGTTGAGATAATAATTTATTTGAAGTCATTTTATTGGTTTAGATTTGGATATTGCTGTAGGAGCAAGCAATTATTTTATCATTTAAGTATTATATTACCCATAGAATGTAAATGCACTTACATAAACTGTTATAATTATATTAGAATTTATTTTAGAGTCGGAGTTTTACGAAACTAACTAAACATGAGCACGAATGGCTATAATGCACTGCTTGTAGTGCTTGTATGCGAATTGCTTCACGATCGTATATAAAATCTTATTAAATAATATGTTAAAAATATCATCGGGATCAGAATTAGACGAGTCCAAATAACAATAAGTCAAAAGTTTATCTAATAAACTAAGCAAACAGTTTATGGACTAAAATTTATATAAGGACATGAGTATTGATTTTTCGACTGAAAGTTATGAAAATGAAAACAAATCAATAGAATATTTTTGGATTGTATACAAACTTTGAACCTTTGGCAAAGTATCTTTAAATAAACGATTATTTAGCATTGTTTTGGCATCGAAAAATGTATAAAAACCGATTAGCAAACATTGCAAATTTAAAAATAGACATATGAAACGTTCACAAATTACATAAAAACCATATACATGTGATATTTACCTCTTTAAGTTCTAATTAGTCTCTCTCACTGATCTAGTGGTACAGAGACAAGTCCTAATTTACATTTTACATTATCATTTTTTAAAACTAACCTTGAAATTTGTTATCAAATTTGACAACTATTTATAGATAACTTCATTCCAGTGTCAGTGTCAAATAAAAAGTGTTCTTCTTCTCATTGACAGAGAGAGAGAGACGTCAAAATTTTGCTGCTTGTCTAAAAATATTTATTAATTACTTTTTAAATAATTTTTGTTCATAATAATGGCTTCTCCAGTTGTAATTTCGGCTACTGCAAAACATACAGCAACGGTAAGTGTTTCATTCCCATAAAAACATCTGTTCTTACTTAATCTTGCTTTCAGCTGATTTTCTTGCATGGTTTGGGTGATACCGGGTAAGTAGTTCATACTTCATATATCTTGAAGATAAATTCCACTTATATAACCGTTTTACATTAGGCAAGGATGGGCTAGCGCAATGGGAGCAATTCGACAACCCCATGTAAAAGTGATTTGCCCAACTGCACCAACAATGCCTGTTTCCTTAAATGCTGGCTTTCGGATGCCAAGTTGGTTTGATTTAAAGACTTTAGATGAATCTGGCCCCGAAGACGATGAAGGCAATGCTGAAGATTTAAACTACATATATTCAATATCCAGTAATTGTACCAATACTTATAGGTATCAAGAGCGCCGCCGTCCAAATCCATTCACTAATTGAAAATGAGATCAAAGCGGGTATAGCGTCTAATCGAATTCTATTGGGAGGGTTCTCACAAGGCGGTGCACTTGCTCTATACTCTGCTTTGATATACCCGCAAAAACTGGCCGGTGTTGTAGCCTTATCCTGCTGGCTACCTTTACGAAAAAGTTTTCCCGCTGCTCTGAAAAATCCCGATCTACAAGTACGTTTTCAATACTGAAATATTTCTGTAAGTAATGTTTTTCTTTAGATTTTACAGTGCCATGGCGATTGCGATCCAGTCGTTCCATACAAATGGGGCCAAATGACTGCTTCGGTCCTAAAACAACTAGTCAAAGATCCTGAATTTAAATCCTATCGTTCATTAATGCATACTTCGTCTGACGAGGAACTGCGTGATGTTAAGCAATTTATTGATAAGAATATTCCTAACCAATAATAACATAATTCACACATTATACATAATTGAATGAGTATATCATTTATTGCTACCGACATTCCTTCAGTATATGCCAGAAATCAAATCAATTGTTCAACATTTGAATTTTTCAAAACCAAAACTGGAATTAGTACAATATTTAAAGTTAATTTTCCTGTTGTCTATTGTAGTGTAATGTACGTTTAGGTTACATTTATGTTGAGTATACACAAATAATAAGCTAAAGGGAAAATTACTTTCGATTCCCTGAATAACATTTAAAAGCAATGCTAATTATACTTAACATATTGTAAATCGGAAATTATTTATTTGAAGTAATTATTTAAAATTAAACAAACTATACAAGAATCACAGTTCTTTTATTTTAAATGTTATTTACAAATGATTTCTAAATTGGTTAATCTATATTGTCTGGAATCATTATTTCTAACAAGTACCCTGTTTTTGTGTTTAAGTGTTAGTAAATTAGGAATTGCGCCACTTACAATATATCCAATACCGGTGCTTTTGCCTTCTAAATAACTAAATCCCGCACTTTTTACAAAACCAATCACTTCTCTACTACACGACTTTCGAACACTGGTGGGCTTTGGGAGCCAAAGTTCTCGCATTTTCGCTGTATAATTTCGCAACATCTCCGCATCTACTGGTATACTCTAAAACAATTTCACAAATATAAAAAAAAATATTGCTATGACCTTTATATCACGTGTGAAACCTTTCCATTCAATTTAGCTCTCCTCCTTCTCTGTCTTAAACGTTTCAATAAATCTTTATGTTCCTGACGCATTTCCCTCCGTTTCTGTTCAAATTGATCATCACATTTCAATTCCGATGGTGCATTTTTGTAATCATCCTCTAATGGTAAACAAATTATAGCAAATGGTTTGCATAAACCTTTCCCTTCAAACTTTAATTTAACTGGAATTAGAAATTTGTCCTCAACTTGGAAAGAGACTGATGATTTGGCCTCATTTATTGCAGCCTGAAACCAAACACTTTAAATTGTATGTTAAAAAAAATACAAGAAAATAACTTACTTGTATACTCTTTAAAGTAGGTCCATTTCTCAAAACGCTGTAGCTTTCCACTGGCTCTTTCATCCATTCCCTGATTATCAATTTCCAATTACATTTAAATGGACTAACAATTCCAAATTTACTAAAATTTGTTCGTTTACTTGGAGGTTTTCTAAAAAACGACTCCGTATATTTCGACGACACAGTGGCTTCGTCTTCAGAACCAGCAATTGTATCTGGTAATAAGGTTTCTAAATCACCAGCTTCAAAAATTGTAGAATTCGTCTCTCGTAAACCACCACTTCTACCTCCCCACATAATTAATGATAACCAAAGTGGTTGAGCCCATTTAGCGGGGAATACTAAATCCCATCCATGACCATATCCTACAATCCAATATTAATACAAACTAATTTCTTACCCATTAAATACATACCAATGTGGTCTTTCGCCCGTTTCCCAGGACGTTGTATTAGAATTATAGGAACTGGGACTTTTTCCGGCAAATCACTTCCAGGTACAAGTAATTTTTGTCTCATTTTATTTATTTCCACATTTGGTGTCTTATTAGAATTGAAAATCTGCCTCTCATCAGTCCATAGTGGATTCGATGGTACATTTTCTGGTAAATCGTAGTAGGAATCAATATTCTCATTCAAGGGCAAGGCTTTCGTACGTTTCTTTGGGAAATTCATCCTAGGATCATCTATTATCAATGACAAAATTATGTGAGGCGATAATTCACTTGGGGATGTTATACTGTTGATAATCTGCCAATTTGGTGCATAATTTTCTAGGTTTGCCACCTTATACGTTGAGTTTTCATATTTCTTAAAACAGTTTTGTATAAGAGCATTGGATAGAGGTCCAGTTAAACGAAATCTGTTCAAGACTGTACGTAATTCTTTCATTTCAACACCCCTGCTGTTTATATACGAGGGAATCACTTGTTTAGATTCTGTTTCCATGATATTAATTGAAAATTCAAAGCATTTTATAAGAGACTCCAACGTTTCGTTGTAAAAAGCTGCATGAATCCATATCCATAAACTTCGTATGTTGCCTTCTTCAGCTGTAGCAGGTTCCCATTGATAATAAACTGGTCCAATCGGTTGAGTCGGACTTTTATGTTCTTCATACTGAAACAATGTAATGGTGCCCTCCCGGTTACCTTTAAGATACGCTTTAGCAGCAATAGAGAATCCGCTATTTTTGTTAGTTAAATGCTGAAATTGTTTGACCAGCTGATCGAAATTCCCTCTTATCTCAATGCAGCTGATATAAGAAATGTCTTGCACCAAACAGTGACTTTTTGTAGCCCGAAAACAAGCCCTGAACGCTCTGTCGCACGGTCTGTCCGGAATTTTGTAACCCCATCGCTCGATCATATGAAAACGTTTGGCATGCCAAATGTGGGTGTTCAGCCATTTGCATCTCTGTTGTCTTCGTAAGTAATCATTTCGTAAATTGTATGCTCTTCTTCGATACTTCGCCGAAGGCTTTCGCCGTTTTGGAGGAATTCCGGACTTCTTCATTTGATTAGCATGGATTTCTCGAAGATTACGTGGTAACCTTTTAACATTTATAGACATGTTTCTTCGGCGCATATGATTTGGTAGTTTCTGGAATGCTAATTTTGTAGCTGTTGTAGTCGCTAATGAATTTCTCATTATGTTTATTTCCTGTAAACGAGAAGCCGCTACACTTTTCAGCTCCAGTGTCGTTGGAAATACAAATGGTTTGTCTTCTTCCATTTTTTTCAATTGAATCAATACTTGTATGTATTGGAATAGGTAATTATTCACAAGCACAAAAGCACATGGGTTTGTTTACGATTTGACTTTTGATTTTCTAACCTCAAAGCTGAAAGCTCTTAATGGGTCAAAGCTTTGAGTGTTTCTCCATAGATGTCGAAAGCGGCCCTCAAATTCGCGGTATAAAAATTCAAAATTTGTATGTTTTGTGAATTCTTGAAAACCTGAAATAAATAGATAACACTTAATCAATAGTAATTAGTTCTTTTTGTTTATAAATCATTTATTAATAAATGTTCTTAAACTACATTTATACCGTAATATTTACTAACACATTTTATATCTTTAAAAATATATGTATACTTCAAGCTTTGCACTTTTTGCACAATCAACACAGTATAATTTTTTTACTTTATTACAAAAATATGATGTATATGATTCATTTCTATATTTAGTCCTACCTATAATGTTTAATTTTAATTGGATATTTAATCGATTTGTCGATACAAAACAAGAGTGTGATGGATATACCTATATTTATACATAAAACCAAGAATTCTTTAAGAAGTACCTACAAGTTTCAATATTTTATATACGACTTAATATAGATTACGATCACCTGTGTTTCAATTCATGAAATACCATGTTATTTTTCCAATTTGTATAATTGAAATGTTTAGAAACAAATTTGTTTTAATAACCACGAATAGGTACAATAATAAAAAAATCAAATTAAAAAGAAAGATGACCTTCCAACAGTAGAAACCCAATTACCTTTAAAATCACTATATATTATCAATAATAGATTAGGAAGACACACAAAATTATTATAAGTATATTATACAGATAGATATCAATTTTTAAATCAAATACATTATTAAATCGATTTTGTACAGCAACCAAACGATTTTTGAATTTATCACAATTTATTAAAGCATAATTACGCGCGAAATTTATCGAAGAATCAACAAATTTTAATTTTTAAACACTTAAAACACACAGACAATTAGATTTAAAGAAAAAAGAATCGAATGTAATCCGTGAAACACATGCAGGTAGTCTTAATCATTATCACTCTCAGTTATAAACATTTTATTTTTACTTCTATTCTGTTTGCGTCCTTCGTTTTCTTTATTTAAATACTCTTCGTTTGTATGATTATTCTCATCGATTTTCGATTGATAATCCAACGTGCGAATAGTTTTTCTTAAAAGTATAGCATCGGCAGCAGCTTCCCAAAATGTTGGTGGCATTCTGGAAAAAAGATTCATTGCTTTAGTTAAAATTAATGACGGACACAAAAGTTCATAACCGCCAGGTGTATTGTATTGAATTTTCTTACTTAGAATTTAGTCTATACAGAATAACAGTCACGAAAAGAATAAAAAAATAATTAATTATTAGTATTACTCTTACTCGTAACAGGTAAAGTATAATGAGTTTTCTATTTTTTGGTAACTGTTCCTTGTGTATGCTTATTTGCATACTAAATGACTTTTTTATTTAAAACCTTAAAAAATATAAATTATGTACTATAGCGCAAAAATTTCCACTATCCCCGGGAGAATTTTCGCAATTAAAAAAAATTAAGTAATACATATAACACGTTCTGGTATTGATTTAGCCAAATTTTTAATAAAAAGCGCACAAATATTATTCATATACCTAATATACCCTAACACTCTAGCATCAAAAATCTTTTATCTAGAGCAAAAAAGTTTCAAAAAAATTGTTCAACACTCACATCTGACCACTTACTCCTCCAATTCCTTCGAGGGGGTGGGACATTTAGTACTTTCCAGCACCTCTTCCATTTTCTTCTCCATCTCCTCCACACTGTCACCCAAATGCTGATCTACATCTTCCATAGTCTCATTCGCATTCTCTTTAACTTCATTTACTCCGTTCTCCACTTCACTTTTAATAGATTCAGTTACCGCATCTATTGATTCTCCGACATTCTCTTTTGTCTCATTTAAATCGTTTTCAATTCCATTTGTAAATGACTCCACTGTATCCAATACAGCCGTCTCTGAGGACGTGATTGTTTCCTTTATATTTTCAGTCTCCGACATGAGGACCGTCTCTGCCTCTGACACGGCCTCCGTCGCCCCTTCAGACAAGTTGTTCAAAGTGTCATCCTTCATTGTCTCCAGATCTGTGATGATGGTATCTTTGGCGTTGTTCGAGTGGAAGTTGAACGTTTCCCCCAACTTTCCTACCATGTCGCCTACGGTGTCCTCGGCGGAAGAGAGGGCGATGTGGACGGAGTCTTTCACGTGTTCCATGCCCTCCTTGGCCGCGTCGCCGGCGTCTGTAAGGAATAAAAACGTAGGAAAATGCACAGAAAATGCGCGTTTTGCCCCGCAATGAATAGATGTATATTTAAGACGATGAAAAACGTTCCGGTTTGGAGATTTATGGAGCCATAAGGATTTAATTTATGAAAATGACTTTCCACTTTTCTAAATGTGGTTACGAAAGGACTTTAAAAAGGTCAGCAAAGAAGTCATTGACTTTATGGTCAACAGTTACCATGCGATTCTTTCGATTTTGACAATGGAAAAGTAGTTTGTGTCGCGTGTGTTCCACATTTTCCATGGAGTTAAATGTTAACAGTTGTTAAATTTGCGTGTGTGCATGCAGTATACACTATTTATCAGATTACTAGAAAAGATGCCATTACCACCGTCTAGTACCTTTCTTTCCAATCGATATTTTAACACAACAACAATAGAAAACATTACAAATATTGGATGAAAAATGTTGATTTGTTCAATTTCCTTTTGTCTATGAGGCCAGTGGTAGTTGAACATTTTTTTACATCAATTAGAGAGCAGGAGACTTGTTAATAATTTATGTCCAATAAGTCACGAATGTGAAATAATTGTATAAATAATTTTCATTTTTACTATAGAATTTTTCAAATAAACAAGCAATTGCAGTCACCGCTATTATGTTTTTATCGTAGACAATTTGTCATTCCATGTTAAAAATGAAACTATTACAATGGAATTCTTAATAAAATATTTGGTATCCACGTGCGTTACCAATAAATACATATATACCTATAATACTATGCATCAGAGTTTTTTTTATGAAATGACACATTTTTTTATCCAACTGCAAATTTAATTTTCATTCAAAACAAAAGCAATTCTTTCGCGTTTGTATTGTTGAAACTTTTATGAGTCATTTAAATAAAATGATTTTTCAGTCACAATCGATACAACTTCGTTTTTATATTTACCCCTAAGCATATATTAATAATTCTTATAGTTAACAGGATAACATTGTCATTAAATTACTTTCTTAGAAATGTTTATAGATGTGCATTATTTAATAATGGTCAACTCAAAAGGTCACATCCATATTATGTAAATGCGGCATTTCAATTAGGACATTATGGGACTTGTACCTACTAGAATTAATTAATAGTTTGCGAAACTAAGTGCGCAACTTTCGACTTTCCCGATAAGTAATCTATATATGAGTTTGAATAATAAAATATACGAACACATTTTTACAACAATGTTGAAAGGGTTTTTTTTACATTTAAATTATCAGTAATTTTTTTGCTTCTCTATAATGGATTTCTTTTATTGGATAATATGAACACGAAAGCGCACACTATCTCTGATCTAATAAGGAGGTCCTTCAAAATTTCACGCAGGGATAATAAAAGTAGTTTCACATAATAACTTATTAACTGAAGGAGCAATAAGTACTTTTACTTGCTATTTACGAGGTACAATTTTAGCAAATACCAACCTTGATTTAATAATAATAGAAAAAATTTGTTATTTAAATTACGTTAAACCGAAAACATCCAGAGATTCATTTGCATATATATACTTACAGCCTTACACACCTTGTGCTAATGAATTCAAAAACGCAAATTAATGGACTTTAAGAGTGCAATAATAATAATCGCATGAAATTACTATAGGTGTTTATTTTTAGCATAGTGTCAGGGATTTAGAATTTTTTCGCGTTTCATCGATTATTTTTGATTTTCCACAACAAACTTTAACTCGAACGTGCAAACGAGCTTTGAAGTAATTCTGTTCTGATATGCAAATATGCGTGAATTCAAAAAGTCGCTTTAATTTTTTAAAGAATTCGAAAAAGAATAAAGCTCTCCGATGTCGCGTGAAGAGAAATAAACAACATAAAACTATTATCAGCAACTAGTATTGGCAAATAGAGGGAATAATTAATGAACATTTTCCCAAAACGCACTTAATGTTATTAAAAAATTTGTTTGCTTAATTTGGATTTGTTCCTTACCGTGAAAGGCCTTTTCTCCCATATTAACAGCGTCGTTGGCGCTCTCCTTGGCCGCTTCGACCAGATTCTTGCCACTTTCCACAAGTGGTGTACTACTGGCGCACCCCATTTTATTGTACACCCGTTTGTTGTGGTCGCCAATATGTAACTGACCAACGGTCGCCACTTTACAACCCTCTTACTCGATATTATATTAGTTCAATTTCCTTGGTGTACAATGCCCACCCACGTACTTTACTTTCCGCTACATGAATTACGGGCCATGTGGCGGACTTTTTTTGCTTAAGCAATTGCCACTCTTCGATGTTCAAATTTATTAATAAATCCCTTTTAAATATCGTATTTGAGTGCTTTTCATAAAGGATCGATAAATTTAATTAAACCATTATAATAGTGTTGTTGTGTTCGGTTCGGTCGTCAAACTCAAACTCGACCCTAATAAAAATGTGGGCTAATTATTTCTGCTTTTATTATATTAACAATAATTATACAGTATATTATCGTGTGAAAATTATCTATTCTCTCTAAAACATGTAAATACATAATCTTGTCTATATAAATATTAGACTTGCATAATAACATACATCACATTTAATTGGCATAAAGGTATATCTTATTTTATACATTAACCCTTTAATTGCATAGATATAATTTATTTCTCAAAGGGACATGATTGCTTTGTAGAGTCTTAAAGTTTCTTTTTTTGTATAATAATACATTTTGTGTTTTGTAATTTTGTCAGAAAATCCATGTTTTTCATTTTGTATCAAAAACATATTACGAACATTATATAAAGGGTTATTGTGTATACTTATAGGTAACGCTAGGTTTCATTTAGGTATCTAAACAGTCAGTTTACACATTTATAAATATTTGTATCTTATTACATAACAACCTCGAAAATTAAAATTAAATACATGTTCTAGGTACTTAAAATTCTCTGGTAAAATACTACATCGAAATATTTGATTATTAGGCCTTTAAAGTATTTTTGGAAAGCCGGGTTTCCATTTAAGTCTTTATATTCAGATTGAGTTTTTGTGGTGGTTGAATAATTCAGAAGTCTCGCTTCGCATTGATATACAATAAATGAGTTCATAAATGTTTTTCGACAAATAAGGTAATTTCGGATTGTTATTAATATTAGGTATCACAGCCATTTGAAGAATATTAACTCGTAAATAAATTACCTATTTGGATTCCTCATTAAAACCTCAAGTCCCGGCTTAATTAGGTATACGACGTCTCTAAATATATGCTTAACCACTAAATAATAATCCTCTAACGTTTTACTCATTTACAAATTTTCGATGTAGTTAAATAAGAAAAAAAATGTTAACATACCATTATAATAATTTTATCATTCCTACTACTTGTACAGTGCATTTTTGTGTGCAAGTATATATTTACAAAAATATGTTGGCACTTCAATACTTACGATGTGAAAGATAAGATACATTTTACACAATCTATTGTGAATTTGTACATTTTCGGTTACCTTCATATAAATTAGAAACCCATCATTTCTGTGGACTAAATTGGATAATATGATGACGTGTATTGTGGATGTCAGTGTCAGAGCATGAGGCACCAGGTCCATGTTCCGTTGAATTTTGGGGCGGTGTACGATGGTGGTGATGGTGATGGTGATGATGGTGACTGCATTTGGGCACAGCTCCAATCAGTCGGGAATCAGAACTTATCGCTCTCTCCAAGCGGGCGCGTTCATGGTGGCATTCGCGCCTCCTTGAACGAGAGCGGTGGGTGCAGTCGGACGCATTTGAGCTCCTGCGATGGTTATGGTAGGAACTGGAGATGGAAGAGCGAGTCAACTGTTGCGCCGAACCACCCACTGGAAAAACAAAATTGGAAATTTTCAAAATATCGAAATTTTTTCGTATCATTCAAAATTCAAAAATAGTCAAAAATTGTCTTGTAAAAAGATATTTTAATACTTCGAAGTCTAAAAATTGTCAAAATCTTTATATTAGAGTTAAAAACGTACCGGCATGAACTTCTCTATACTGCGATGGAATCCTTGGTGAGCAAGAATGAGAACTTCTCCTGGACAGATCTTCATGACCTCCAGTTCCATCTTCATCAACTCGATGCTGTCGCTTCAAAGGATTCCGCCTTCGATCTCGCACTCGTAGAGTAACAGGACACTCCAAATGAAGATCCAAAGCCATCGAACCTTGACTCCCAGTCGTATGAAGTGATTCTCGACTTTGTCTGAAAATTTCAGTTTCAAAACACAAAAGCAAACTGTCACAAAAATCAGGTACCTACCTATAATTTCCTGATCCCTCATCAACAGACAATGCATGTCTATGTAAAAGAGCAGGGTTAAGAAGAGCGCAAGCAGCAAAAGTTCGTCTGGAAGCGACAGTCGTCTTACAAGCAGGCAGTTTGAGAGTGGGACGTTGTTCTGGAGGTGGGGAAGGCTGATCATAACTGGGCCCCCTTTCATGAATCAAATCCGGAGCGGATGGACTTCTCTTAATTGAACCCTGTGACTGCAGTTTATTAAGAGGACATTTATTGGTATCTAATGCAAGGCCTCTAGAAAAATGCATGAAAGACTGAGTTAAAGCTCGTCTATCGGACGAGGATCGTGCACAAGGATGTTTTCGAGGGTGTTTTAAGACTGTAGGTGTGCTGCCTGTCTGCACGGACGATGTCCGTAACGATCCATGATGATTATGACCGGAAAAACTGCCGTGACTGTGGCAAAGATTGGGTGGTGGGCCGGTGGTGCTCAATTTAAAACGGGCGGGCACTACTTTGGCGGCTGAATCGCGCGCCTCGAACGTCATAACGCAAGCTGCGACCACAATAAATCCTGTGAAGCAATAAATTCAGTGGGAAATTAGTTAATCGGCTAAAATGTGCGAAGAGGGGCGCACATAGGTCTTGTAAAACGAGAAGAGGTCGAGAGTTCAAATCTCTCATGGGGGCATTTTATTTTCTTCAGGAAAATCAGGATGTATTATTTAATAACTCACCCCCAACACCCATGACAATAGGGCCAGCATATGAAAGATTATTTAAATGGAATCCCCGCGACTCATTTTTCACGCGTACAGTATGGTTCCCTCTCACCTCTTGCGCCACGGACAGATGATCAGCATAATACCCTAAATAGTTTTTCATTAGAAATTGGTTAGTGAGATGAAAAATGATGCGGTGTTACCTATAGTGGCCATCGCCGCTCCCAGCACCATCAGCAACAGTCCCAGGCTCAAGGCTTTGCAAGCGTTCCATAAACATTTGCCATTCACTTTACCCCGAACCACTTGTACATTCCATTGGGCTCCAGAGGCTGGATGAGCTCGTCGGACCAATTCGGAGGAACCACCGCGCGCCCATCCGCTGCTCCGTTGATTCATCGCCAAATTATACTAAGGAACATTGTGCAATTTTTAGCATAGAAATGGTAAAAAATTTACGACGCTTCTTCTAGGGCATCGGGAGAACAAGAGAATCGTTTCCAAAGTGCTTTTATAAATAATGCAACTGATTGGATCCACAGTTGATGTATACTAACAATAAATCCATATACGACCCGAATTTTCTCTCAAATACAATTAATAAAATAGCATTTGCGTACAGGAATTACCTACCTTAAGAATGTATGTTGTCGAACCACAGGGGCGGTTCAGTACCTGAAATTATTAAATCCCATCACCCCAACGAGTATCGCTGGAAACCGCATCACGAATTATACACAACACCACTACACTAACAGTAATAGGATAATAAATAAATTTTAAAGTAATAAAACAGCATCCATCAAGCATCAGGAATCCACCAGAGGACCATCATCGCGGCAACAGGTACTAATCATGCGCTTTGAATTGATTTCAATTCTTATCGACCGTAACCCACGGCTATAGAGCAAAACAAAATAATCCTGTGCCGCCCGCTTTTCCAACACACAGCAGCAGATCCCTTCGCCACAGAATCTCTCTCTCGAGCTCTTTCTCACTGGCGTAGGCAATTTCCCATTACAATTGCCAGCAATCAAATATTTACGTACAACATTTCGCTCTATGCACATATATTAAAGACCTATTTATAGTCACAATATGAGACGGTTCTTGACGCTATTTATCACAAAATAACGGCGTCGCCGTCGACCGTTTTCTGAAAACCAAGTCGCGCAAAAATGAAACGGAAAGGAGGTAGCGCACTGCTACTCTAGACGCGATTGGTTCCTGTGCCACTTTTAATGCCCATCTATTGGGATTTTTAATGTGTGTACGATTAATTTTCCATTAGAATTTAGTGGTGGTATTATTGGTAAAAAGGCGCCTACGAAATGTACCTGATCATAATACATGAATAAGGTCCATTTGGAGCGTCACGTGTGTGGGAGCGCGCGCGCTGATGCCATGGAAACGGCGGATAGCATCTCCAGGCACTCATCTAGAGAGCAGTCAGTGCAGGTAGCACGAGGTGATCAATGCAGCCGTGATGCAAGGGCCCCATGGTCAACAGAGGCCACGGGACCGAAACGGACCCGTGGATGTTGGACCCGGAATTGCGGCACCACATCCAGAATTGTCCGTGTCCCTGCAACCATATGGGATATGGTAACTTTCTGGACTACCAGGTAAATTGAACATTTTTCTTTCTAATTCCTCTGTATCTGTGTGTTTCCAAATGCGTTTGTGTACTTATTCTTTTTAAATAAACTTTGAATTTGTGTCACGTTTTGTCACATTGGCCTAGTTATTGCATAATGAGCGTATCTGATTATTAGCCATATCGATAACTGTGCGAGATTGACAGTGTCGTCTTTTGGGAAACTATGATAACAAGTTGTTGTTTTCAATTTTCCTTTAGACGTCGCTCTCTCGAGAGACTTATACCTATAGGTGACTTTGGGAGCTTGTCTATGAAAGTTTAATGAGTACCAATTTCTTAAAAACAACGTGAATATGAATTTTTTATCCTTTGAAAAATGTACGTATAACAGACCGACTAGAACACCTCTTGAAAAAACTTATTTCCGTTAACAAAGAAAATGTTAATTAAGTATTTTGTGCTTCGACACAAGCACACAAATGGAAAGTGCAGCAGCGTGATGGTGGTCGGTGGGGTAATAAAAAAGAAAACAGTTTCATAAAAGAATAAATTTACGCTGGCCGAGTACAAAGTGCTCTAACTTTGTTAGTAAAACGTGCTCCAAATTTGACTCTATTTCTATTGTACGAAAAAGATAAGAGAAGTAAGTTGTTGAGTTATGACTAAGCCAGGCAAAGACAAGGAAATTCCATAATATATTGCATTTACCATATTTTATAATTTAAGCTATTCTTCTTATTTAAGTATTAAAGAATGAGTCCTAGAAGCGGAGCGAAGGGCTCTTTTTGATAGCGGATACATGTAATTTTAGTCAACTTTCCACTACATTTCCCTTCTGTTATTTATAGTCACATGAACAAAGCCTGTGTGAAAAATACTTTTGATTACTGTTTAATTGGAAATTTAACTGGAAACATTTCTTTCTAAAAATATATAGATCAAATTGAATGATGGCCGTTTCAGAGCCCACCACAACAAACAACACCAAACAATTTCGTTGTTGTTGTTTGGAGAAGACAACAAATTATTACAGCATGCATAAACCGAATCAAATGCTAATAGATGTACGCTTTGCTCTTTCCTCCATCGCCGAATATCTATTCAATAAACTTAACAAAAGCATGATGATGATGGTACTCATTCAAATATAAAATCATTCGCTTTATGTTCTACACACACATACTTTGCATCTCTTCTCCTCTTTAAAGTATGATATATGGATTCTCGATCTGAAGGGCCAGTTTGTTATTATGCGGGCATGAAACAGAACGATGTTCATTGTTCATTGATAATAGATATGAATTTAAAATGAGCATTCAACTACACATATAGTATATCCATATTTATTATGTATCTGCCGGATTACCGTCCCAAAAAATAGGTCATCGCAGTGTGGTGCAGGTGTCTTGACTTGACACAATTTACAACACAAATCTAGGACGACCTCACAAAACCGAAGAATATCGGTTTGCTCAATTAAAACTAACAGGTCCCATATTGATTTTTAAATAAAGATTTTCGTGCAAACTTATTAGAGCATTGTAAATTTTGTTTGTCTTTGACATAATTGAAATATATAGTCACGACAAAAGTCCTTTTATTAGTCGCTTCGGTGTAGCAAAAACGGAACTAGCCATTTATCTATACCCATATTTGCGTACACTAAGCACATATTTTTATTTATAGTCATAAATTGTGCGTTTCTAATCGAATTAAGGCGCACTTAAAGCAAATTGACACGATCCCCGATCAATTTGATCGAAAAGAGCGGGAAATTGATAAATAGAAAATGACTGATTATATTGACTGTGTGGTCTGTTTGCAGGTGCCCCCATGTCCCCGTGAACTGCCAATACGCGAAACTTCTTTTAACGTAGTGCCTCAATATCACAATGGTGTTCGTAATCATTATCAACCCTACGAATATCATACATCATCCCTAGATTCGTGTTCATATAGTACAGAAAGCAGCGATTCCTCCAGAACTTATTTGCGAGGACCATGGTGCGTCTGTGTGGTTGTCTGCGTAGTTGTAGCCACCCTGACAGCCGGTCTCAGTTTACCACTTGCCTTAAATCCGCATCTCCAACCGCAGACGGCCGAAGAGCGTCTGGATGTGGTAAGACGTCTTCTCAAAGAGGCACCACTAATCGACGGCCACAATGACTTGCCTTGGAATTTACGTAAATTCGTGCACAACAAAATCGTTACACTCAATTTAAGCGCTCTGGATGTGGAGGAGCCGTGGTCAAAAAGTCTCTGGTCGCATACGGACATTCCACGTTTACGTGCCGGACTACTTGGTGCTCAATTCTGGTCAGCTTATGTGCCTTGCAATGCACAGCATTTGGATGCTGTGCAAATGACTTTAGAACAAATTGATGTGATCAGACGATTGGTCGATTTAAATGCAGATGATTTCGTGTTGGTGCGAAGCACGGCTGAAATTCGGGACGTACATCGAGCAGGTCGTATCGCTTCACTGATCGGTGTCGAAGGGGGACATGCACTGGGCAATTCGTTGGCGATTTTAAGAACGTTTTACAATTTAGGCGTCCGTTACCTCACCATTACACATACGTGCGACACGCCATGGGCCAAAGGCACCGATTCGCAGCATCCGGAAGGACTGACGCCGTTCGGGAAGAGCGTCATCAAGGAGATGAATCGGCTTGGAATGATCATCGATCTTTCACATACATCTATGTACACTGCCAAAGCAGCGATAAATACATCACAAGCGCCCGTCATTTTTTCACATTCGAGCGCCTATTCGCTGTGCAATTCCACTAGAAATGTGCCGGATGATATTTTAAAATTGGTCGCCCACAATGGAGGAATTGTGATGGTGAACTTTTACACATTACATGTGACTTGCAATGAAACTGCCACCATACATGACGTAATTAAGCACATTAACCATATTAGGACTGTTGCCGGTATTGAGCATGTGGGAATTGGGGCCGGTTATGATGGCATCAATATGACACCAAAGGGATTGGAGGATGTATCCAGGTATCCGCATTTATTTGCTGAATTACTGGCCGATCCAACATGGACAGAGAGTGATATTGCTATGTTGGCTGGACTTAATTTGTTGAGGGTTTTCGAGAGGGTTGAAGAGGTCAGGGACAAGTGGAAATTGGCTGATGTACTGCCAGCGGAAGACTTGGCTCCGCCTATACAACATCAGTGTTCTTCTTTGTATTCTTGACCTCGGCTACATGGTCCGAAAAATTCATTTTACTCGGTTCATTATTTAATCCTGATGGGAAATATGTTTCGTGATTAAACATATTTTTCGTAGGATTATATTGAAATGTAATGGCAGAAGTCAAGTGGTTGCTGTTTAACAAGCAAATTGTTCATTTTCAGGTACGTAAAAGACATGGGAAAAGCGCACAACTTTTTGTATTTTACATTGACAAAAATTACCCTATTTGTATAAGATATACTTTGGAGATTATTATTTTATATACGAAAATTATATTTATAATACCTATATGGATGTATATTTAAGTGAATATAAAGAAACTGAAAATATATATCTGTTCAAATTGAATAGTAAACACACAAACTTATATTTGAATAAAATTGAAATTGCCTCGTCTTTATTTTACTTGTTTGGATAAATTTTAGTTCTCTTGCAATTTTCTGTATACAAACTTGTAACTTGTAACAATAATGTTTATTAAACTAGTGAATAAGATGGTTCTTCGTAGCAATTTAATGTGCTTCTCTTGGATGTATATAAAAAAGTATTCATCAAATGTGCTGTGTACCTCACATATATATAAATAATTAATTTCACAAAGTACTTGTTAATTAAAAAAAATTAGATGACCTTAAATTGTAATATTGAGGTAACTGAAAAATTATATACCATCCAAATACCTGCCAATCAACCTTGTTTTCGCTTATAACTAAAAGTCCTCACGTTTTAATAAAATATATAAGCACATATTTTTAGCTCGTTTTTATTGTTTTAAATTATAAAAATAAATATTGACGCTCATTACATGTGATTAAATCTATTAGGTACCCAAAGTAGGTACTTGCGATCGCTTTCAATTAAATGTATAGGTAAACAATATAAGTACATATGTAGAATACAGTTTGTGTACACTGCTTTTATTAATGAGGATCCATAAGGTATGTAGGTATAAAATTCATTGGGGTAGTGATGAATTGTAAATTACCATCTTATACGACCCAACATTTTTCTAACTTAATATTTCTATGGACCCTTATTAATAAATTTATTGTACTTAGCTATAAAATGTATACTTGTAGGTACCTTTTACTATCCTGCCACATAAATTAGAGAGGAGTCCCCCGGAAATATTATTACCTATTATACAGACTTAAAGCAGAAACTACTTTGTGGCTTTAAAAATTCGTTGTTTAAATGCAATAGATATTATATATATACATTATTAAAAAATTATTATATCTTAAAGACATATATGTATGTATAATCTATTACCTTTTAGAATGTTTTACTTTGGAAAGTTTATATGTTGTTGTGTACTTGTAAAATTTATAGAAATGTATTTTATGTAGATACATTGTATGATACATATTTGACCAAACATATTTTAATAAAATATAGTTAAAGAACATGTTTTCATTTTCTGATTATCTGTAGAAAATTTACCTTCTCTTCGGAAAATGTAAGATTTGAATTTTAAATTTAAATTTACTCTCTTTTTACTCAGTGGAATATGGAGCAAACCAAAACGTACTAATGAACATAAGTAAATATAACCACACTTTTTTATCACTTTTACATTAATTTCGTGATTTTTAAAATCTGTGCTTTATTTATCTTACCATGAATCCAGAGTTGATTGAATTACGACCTGATAGATTACTGTTAAACTCAAACTTTAACGGTTACAAGTTATCTTTGGAACCACTCTGGACGGCTACCAAAGACTTGCCTGCACCGGTAGATAGAATCCTAAGTCCATCACATTACTCATTCTTGCATACAAAACTCTTCGGTCTTCATAATCACTTAGTAGGAGAAACTCTCAATGAGTGTGATTCTGTTTATTACGTTGATAACGAGTGGAATATACGCAAAACTTATATAGATCCATTTACCGAAGCTCTCATTGATCCCATTATTGTCTGGAGCATTCCAAAAAGAAGAAATCGTCTACCAGATGACTATCACAGTTCCATGCGTATAATAAAGAAACAGAACATTGCAGTTGTATCTGATGGAATGGGCATGCTTTATATTTTGGACACTGGATTACGAAATGATGATGATTTATTCAATGTTCTATATTCAGATGAAGTAATTGAAACAGGGAAGTGTTTTCTTGTTATTGATGCAGTTTATATTAAAGGTCAAAATAAAGCAGATGAATTACATGTGCTATTACTTAGCATTGAACAGAATGACGAAAAGTCGGCCTGGTTTACAGTGCTTAACTGGATTACATTAACAAATACTGCAAACTCAAAATGGGGCCAAGTCTCTTTGAGGGAATTAAGATGTAAAGGGGAGATACAATATGCATATTTGCCAAGCAATTGTAAAGCTGTTTATGTTGTAAGTGAAAATGGTTGCAAATTCACTATAAACTCTGATAATCCTGTCAAAGAGGAAGATGTGAGCCCAGCTAAGAAGAATTATCTTTGGAGCCAAACTCTTGAAGACATAAATATCAAGTTTCCATTGCCAGATGATTTCAATAAAGACAATCTTGGAATTAAAACCGATAATAAGAGTATTGAAGTGAAAAATGGAGAGGACTCGCTACTCAATGGAGAATTTTCTAAGTCAATTAGTGCTGATTTAACAACTTGGTCGGTGGAAAACAATTGTTTGGAAATTGTTCTTCAAAAACAGCATACCGGGGATATGTGGGTGGAATTAGTACCAACCGATCCAAATGGAGAATACGTTGTTGATGGTGCTATGGTTCAAGAAGTACATGACAGATTAGCACACTTAACCAGCGATAATCCAGTACATAATAAACCATTCAATACAAGGAATTTTTGTTAATATCCAATTCTGTATTTTTCAGACGATTCCAACAAATGGAACTACATTCAACAGTCAACAAGTGGAAGAATGCGACTTTGAAATGGACAAATCAATGGTATTCGAACGATTGGATTGTTCAACTAATAAAGTGACCCATAAAGCTCACTTTGGGACACATCAAGTGTTGCTTGTAACTAATTTAAATGAAAACGACGTGCCTGCATTGGGGCTCCGACACGATGTAGATGTTTGTCTATGGCAACCTACACAAGATGAAAATAAATTTACATTAACTCACGAGGGAACTTTGCTCGCTTTCGGATATGTTCAAGTATATTGCAATTTTGTTGAATTGTTTATAAACTGAATAATAATCTCTTATTTTAGGCATCTAAACAACAAAAGAAGTATTGCTTATGTGCTACTGATCTAAGTTATTCCGTCATTTGTGAATCTACAAGACATTTGTTTATTTATCGTCAAAAGATCCCCGTGGAATCAGGAGAACTGAGAAATCGATCGACTGGGCGTCAGGTACAAAATGTTGCCCAACAACAAGTTGTTAATATTCCTAATAGTGAAATCTTGGGCATTTATTCAAATAATAAATATATATTTTTACTAGGAGAGTCTTTTATAATGGCAATAAAGTTATGTTAATTTTATTTGTTATTTTGTCATTCAAATTGTCAGTTTCATTATTCATAATACCATGAGAAATACCTCAGGCTTTATAGCACATTCAAAAGTATGTGATTTTATTACTTTTCCACATTATTGATGATTTATATTTTAGTTGGACCTCAATAAAGTGGTTAAATTCCATTTGGATGAAACGGATGACGTCAATGATTATTTGGTGTATGGCAAGCCAATTTACATTCGTCAGTGTGCCGTAACGGCATTACAAATTTGGGCAGGAATAGATACTTCCTCTCTTAAAGGCATACAAATGTTGGAATAATTAGATTTTCTATTAATTGTTTATTGTATAGATTATCATAATGTTGCAGCAGAGAAAGATTTTAATTTATCACCAAAAATAGATCGAACAATTAATGAAAAAACCTGTGATGCATATTCTTTGGGTTAAAAACATTATTTGTTAGACCACCTATTTCAAACTAGTATTTTTATAGTTCCCTCAAATTATGGTTCAAAAAAATATCATTATTTAATGAGAGATGTTTCTACAAGCACCACTACTTTAACTAAATCCAAATCAGATACATCAATCACCTCCCAAAATACAATTTGGGAAGAAGACAAATTTAGTAAAACAGAAAAAAGAAGATCTACTTTACAAGAACGCAAAGAACCATCCCTTACTAGAAATGTTCAAAATGTAGTATTTGAAATATTAATGCTCTTTATAGATTAAGTTAGTAATGTGATTTTTAAATAGGGAAAACACGAGCGAAGGATCAGTTTCACACATCCAAAACTTGAAAATGAAGAAGTGAGTTTTGATTCTACTGAAACGAATACATCTGAAGACTTAGAGTCTCGGCAATCATCCTCTGAAAGTAAAAAGTTTGAGGAATTAACAAGACAATTAACGTCAGATCCAATTTATGTTCATCCCGTTTTTCATGATGATGACAGTGTAATCCAAAAACCAGTCTTTTCAAATACACTCAATAACATAAACATTGAAGATACACCCATTTCGAGTAATCAAGATATACTTTTACCGAAGGATTCTAATTATTGGGAAGGACATACTAGTAGTTACCAAAATATAATGGATAAATTGGAAATGGACATTCCAGTTAGAAAAACCAGAAGTCAAGAGAAGAATGAGGAATGCATAACAAAGAAAATGGAAGAATATCGTACAATAAACTCGAATTTAAAGTTGATATCAAACAGTTGTTTAAATTACTTCGCTGAGGGTATTTGTAAAGATATTGATAAAGATGATTGTAAAAAAAGTGATAAAGAAAAGAACGATGATTAACACGAAAATAATTTAATATTTTAAAACAAATAAATAATTGACTTCATGTATACGTTCACGTTTAAGATTTTTGTACTAGATTTCTACAAGCTGTTTCGATATCGGGATAATCAAATTTGAAACCTAGTGACTCAGTCCTCTTAGGCACCACTTTTTGTCCTTTTGTGATCATCATTGCCCGTTCTTTATTCAACAGCAAATTAAAAACGAATGTAGGGACTGGTAAAAAAGCTGGACGATGCAGGGCTTTGGCGAATGCCTAGAAAACAATATTTTAAAACTGAAATTTTGCGATAACCTTAGAAATTACATCTGAGAATTGTTTATTTGTGGCTGGTTTTGGTGCAACACCATTTAAAATACCGACTACATTAGCCGATTCCACAGCAAAGAGAATTAATTTCGTTAAATCGTTGATATGAATCCATGGTAAGTATTGTTGACCATTTCCTACAGGACCACCTAGACCGAGGAAAAAAGGCATATATAACTGACCAATCATGCCTCCTTCACGTCCTAATACGACTCCACTTCGAATATTTACAACTCTACAACTGTTGTCCGGTAGTTGGGATGCTTTTTCCCATTCCAAGCACAATTTTGAAAAGAAATCGAAACTTTCCACCTTTGTATCTTCAGAATATTCGACATCACCGTTTGGTTTATAAACTCCAACACCAGACATAGTAACAAAGACTGATGGCTTGTCTTTACTGTCTGTTATTGCTTTTGCCAGAGCTTTTGTTGTGTTTATGCGGGAATTGAAGACGTTCTGTTTAAAGCCTGCTGTCCATCGTTGTTTAAAATCCATCACGTTTTGTCCAGCTAAATTGATAACAGCTTTCGTGTTCTTTGGAAGACCGTCCGTTTGTAAATCATGCCAAGAAATTCTCTGGGGACCAGGCATTCGAGAAGTAATTGTAACATTGTATCCTTTCTGCTTCAGTGCTGTACACAAGTACTTTCCGACAAATCCAGTTCCTCCACCTGAAAGTTAAGGATTTATGAAAAAGGATTATTATTTCAAAATTGTATGACTTACCAACCAAAACATTTCCAGACATTTTTAGTGATGTCAAGGTAAAATATACTGCTATACAATAAGTAATATTTTAAGGGTTTGTAAGCAATTATTATAAGGGTTGATGATCTGTTGTTCATGTACTTTTCGAATGACGAAAGGACCGAAATAGTAAAAAATAACAATAAACAAAACTTACCTTTTATAAATTAAAACAAGAATAACTACTCAGCTGGTGCCATCAAATAATAGGGGAAAGTTAACAATTTAACATTTACTTATGGAAATCCATGGCAAATACTTGACTTTGGTTTATTATTAAACTGTTTCAGGAATCATGATTGTTCATTTGTTTCTTTCAAAATACAGAGTGTTCCCTTTATCGACTATCCTTATCAAACCAATAGTAATAAAAAGAGAGAAAAAGAAAATGATCTAAGATCCAATCCCCTGAAGCTCAAATGGAACAAAATTGTAGTAAACATAACCTAAATATTGTAGGTGCGTTAATCGGTAATCAGATGTAAATAAATGAAATAAATCAATTATTTAAAGAAAAAACAATGTATTACATGTTATAATGGATCAAATACTATCAGAACAAGTTGAATTATTGTTTTTCGATACCTTTGCCCACGACAACAGTGAAGTAAGTAAAAGTATAAACCAAGACACCTTCCACCAGCTTAATGCCCATTTTTAGGAAATCAACCTCGATTTAGTCCAGTTTCCCAAAGCTGTTTATGTAACTGAAGTACGAATAATCCCCTTGGGGGCACGAGTACAAGCAGATTTTCCTGGTGGCGTCCGTCTTGGTGCAACAAACCCCAGCCAATTTCACATAGAATTCTTTGTCAACGATTTAGCTAAACCAGGTGCTAGTACATTTGAAACATTAGGTGGATTCGAATATGATCAGAACGGTTGCATTAATCTGGATTGTGTACCAGATGAGAGTGTTCGACGCATTCCAACCGATGGCTTAGTTTTAAAGGGTTTTTACTCAACAATCACCTTGGCAGTATATGGCGTTTTGACAAACAACATCTCCGAACAAATTGTGCAACCTGTTGTTAATCCCGCGCTACCAGCACAGCCAAATACAATTGCTGATGCCCAACAAATCATTTCAGGATCCACAATCGAATCCGATTGGCAACAAGATAATCTTCAAACAGTTCCCATTGAATATAACTCTCAACAAGCTAGCTCTTACCATCAAACATATCCACCAACGGAAACATACAATTCGGAATTCAATGAGTTTTACAATGAAGTACCGAAAGATCCGAGAAATTACCATCACACCCCCGAAACAGAGTGGGAATCAAAAGGGAGAAGTCGAACCTCGGAAGGTGATCGTGACAGGGAGGGCGACAGAGATCGTGAACGAAGTAGAGATTTAAGTTACCAGAAGACCGGTAGTTTAGAACGTGAACATCGAATCGACAACGAGAGAAAAGACAGAGATCGCGAGAAACGTTATTCCCGTTCTCGAAGTCGGGATCGTGATCGACCGTCACGTGAATATCGCGAAATTAGTCGGGAAAGAGATCATGATGATTGGGACCGTGAACGGTTCGATTATCGTTCGGATCGAAGTGATCACGATTGGGATAGAGACAGGATTTTGGATCGAGATCGTGACAGGGATAGAGAGAGGGATCGCGATCGGGATAGAGAACGAGATCGAGACCGTGACAGAGAAAGAGATCGTTCTTATAGTAAGCACGATGAAAACTATCGCAGATCGTACAATAGAGAAGAAAGAGAGGAGCGAAAACGACCTCGAACGCCGCCTATTTCACCGAAAAGACCACACACACCACATAGTGAACTTAAAGAACCATCACCACCGGAAACTGAGAATTTATCCGAAGAAGAGCACAATGACAGTTTGGAAAAACAGAGGAAGGATAAGGATGTACGCGAGGAAGTGAAACCTAAAAGCCCAGTGAAAGAGATAAAGGAGGAGCAACCTGCTCCTGAGGAAACGTCACAAATGGATGTGGAAGAATTCGAACCGATTTTGAGTGACGAAGACATTTTAGATGATGCTGAACAGTATACAGATTTGGAATATGATTATACTGCATACACAAATAACGACGATATCATAAAAATATTCACACCAGGTGTTACTGAACTAACAAAATACAAATCATTCAAATTTACAATTAATAATGGATCAATAGAGATTGACGAGAATTTACAGGTGACTATAGGGATTGCTGACGATTATTGCAAATCGAGTTTAACGAAATACGATATAAAAACTTTCGACCGATTGAATAAGGATTTTAAAGAGGAGTTTATTCATTTGTGCGACAAATTAGCGAATACTATCGGTCCTACGAATGTGTTTTGTGATATTGTTCAACTGTATCTTGATACAAAGGACGTGAATAAGGCGAATTTCTCTGCAAATGACAAGGAATTGATTGAACAGGTCGAACTAATTATGGAAACAATTGCTGACTGGTTGCAAATAGCATTAAGCTATGAGATGGTGAATGTTCAAGAGCAGCCAGCGTATAAAATCCGTCATATTAAATGTGGTGTACGGTTGGCGGAATTTTGTTCAAGTAGCAGTGATTTTTTGGAATATTTATGGCGAAAAGGTTTTAATATGCACAAGATTTTATTGGAATTGTATGATCAAGAATTTATGGCTTTATCTTTGAAGTTAATGGTGCTAAAAGCGCTAGATGCATATTTAATGCACAAGTTTACAATTGAAAAGTTTCTATTGGGTGATATTCAAGACGATGTACCGAAGGAAAATGGTTATTTTGATACTTTACCAATTTCCGAATTGAATGGTTACAAAGTTTTAGTGGAGAACATAAGAAAAAATCCATTGGTACGTTTAAAATTTGCACTGAATTCGATTTTAAAGAAATTAAACTTGTATGAGATTCTTCATAAAATGCATAGTATTTTGATAAAATTAAGAAACAGTTCACACGACATTTCAGCAGAAGAGACAAATTTAATAACAAAATCATTGGATCAAATCTACAATTATTGTCAGTGTGGATCGTTTATTTTATCACAACCAAGACGTTTTCTACCTGTTTCATCACAATTCGAGATTATACGAACTGAAACAAAGAACATTTTGGTAGAATATTTTAAAATGTTTAATTTACTTCAGTGTTTTTTACTGTTGCTTACATATCCAAGTACATTAAATTTGCCAGCCATCAAAACACCTATCTTCGACATAATCTCCTCATTATTGGATTCTATTGAAGGATTGGATTATTTATCATCAAATTACGAGACTGTTAACGTTTTGTTAAAGTGTCTTTTAAGAATAGATGATGAAATGTCATATGGATTGCAAGAATGCATTGATGTAAGATCGCATAATTTGGGTTTACGCATTTCTTATACAATTCAAGCCATGTATCACATAGAGTGTTTATTGAACATTGGAAAAAAGTATAATTACGACTTTGATGCTGGAGAGGTCATCGATCAATTACATGGACTTTTCTGTCTAAGTTTTTCATTTATTGGAAAAGTTTCCACCGCAAAAGTATTGGGCATGAATAACAATTTCAACTGTTTACTGCAATTTTTAGAAGGGATTCCAACAAGTTCAAAAGATAAATCAGAAAGCCAGTTGTCTAGAATAAAAAAGTCAACCGGATTGGCTTATATCATCGATTTAATTCACGTTACAATAACGACAATATCGAATGTGCCTCTGTTGGAAAAATATTCCAAACAAATATTGCAAATAATTAATTTGCAAGAGTTATTTGAAGATTCAGTGGCTTCAAAATTAAATGATTTACGATCGTATTGTAATCCATTGGAAAATGTGCCTGTGTTGGCGTACGATAATATTGGCAGTTTTTTGGAGATTATTGAAAAGTTGGCAGATAATATTTGCTGTTATCCAGGCTCGATAATAACAAGCTTACGTATTATTGAACATTTAGGAATATCACAATACTGTAACAAATCCCAAATTGCCAACGATAATCCATTGGTGAATTATGTTGAATTAAAATATAAACATGTTATATTGCAATTGTTCTCGAATGATGGTGTCTGTTTATTGACAAAATTGTTGCAAAAAATATGCGAACATTATGAACAGCCGAGTTTACATACAGCTACATTTGTGTCCAGTACAGGACAGTTGATTGTGAATGTTATAAAACCATGTATTGTTCTGTTGAAGCAGATGTTGGCTTATGTTATACAATGTCAGAATGTGAACTTTAAAGATTTAACGACAATCTCCGTTTATCTACAAACTTACAACTTATTAAACAGTTTTCCCAATACTTCACCGGGATTTTTCACAGCTCAAGAAATAAAGAACGAGATTATTAACACTTTATTAGTGTATACTCAGCCGGTGTCAGATGAGGTGCATGAAAAAGACTCGTTAAATAAGACATTATGGACGCAAATGTGTGGTGAAGTGATTAAATATGTCACTTCTGCTCCGTACACTTTTATGTCTGGTTTGTTAATTTTCTCTGAATTATTACCGCTACCATTGCCAATTCAAACTCGAGATGATTTGTCGAAGGAAGAGATTACATGGTGTTTGAATTTGAGGAAATTATGGTCAGCCCATTTGCATCCACATAGTGGTGCTATTCAAGAAATGATCAATAGACTTTGTATATCGACTCAGCCGCCACTTTTGAATCTTTTAAGAAGGATTTGTGTTCAATTGGCTGATTTGGCTGCGAATTCGGCTATTATGATTGCCAGAGGAATTTTGGATAGTGTTTATGATGTGTTGGTACCGAAAGAGGACATGAAATTAGGTCCTTGTAATGGACATGTGGCAAGATTGTTAAATTTCTTTGCTTGTCTAGTAACACATAGTACTATTAAGTGTGCTGTTTTGTATTTGATTCACTCGAACAGTTCGGTTACATTAAAAGCGGAGGAGAAATATCCGAATCTAATACAAGCATTTGTGCAAGTTTTGAAGAATAATTGTACGAGTAATAGTCATGTACAATCGCAAGAATGTATATTAAGTATAATATTAAGTTTTTGTGATATTGAAATAACTTTATTACAAAACCCGGTGAATGATTCGAATGAATTAGTGTCGGATGTATATGTTGCGAATTCAATGCCGATTAAAGAGCATTTATTGACTTTTATTAATATTATGATGGATCATTTAGCATCGGATAGTTCGTTTGTTACATATTTACCGGTTGTAAGGACGCTGTTATTGCTGACTGAGCACGATTATGGATTTTATTATTTAAGAGAGACGTTAATTAAGAAGAATGATTTGTTTGTGAATTTGTTAAATAAATTGGCAAATAGTTTCTCGAAAAATAATGCGGAATATCTGTCAACGTTAAGTACTTTAATGGAATTTTTACGGATTGTTTTAACAACTGAAGAGAATGATGGAACTTTGTTGTATACACCAAGAACGATTAAACTTACATTAGATGAAGTTAAAGCAATTACTGGATGGCCAGCGAGTGGGGAAACCAAACATCCATTGAATTCTTTGGAGGAGACTTTAAAGGTAAAAGTTGTAAATTGTGAACGAGCGTAGGGAATTTTCTTTTTATTTATGTTTTTTGTTTAGAAAGTGGTTGAGGAAGATAACTCATTTGAGAGTCTATTGGAAGGTGTCTCTTGTGTTATCAAAATTTTAGATGGAAATTCTACGGATGAGAATACAAAAGAGAATTATACAGAAGTTACATTGCCAGCCCCAGAGAGTTTATTAGTTCAGTTTACGGGAAGGACGGTGTACAGTTCTTCTGATGCTTGTGATGAACGTTTGACTTCTAGATATTGGCTTGCTACACCGACTGATGATGGAGAGAACGATATTGAAAGCGTAAGTCTGCATTTATATGACAAAAAATTATTTTTAATGTACAAATTTGTAGATCAATTGTGATTTGTTTGAAATTTGTCGACAAAATTTACCATCAGACTACAATCTTATAAAAGAAGTAGAAAAAATATGTCGAATTTCACATCATGAGAGTATTGATGATAAGGAAAAGTGTGTTGATAATCAAAAGATAAAAATGAAGAAACCGTTCGGTGAGTTATTGTAATTATTTAATGAGTTTGGTAATGTTTTTGATTTTGTATGTAGTTACACCCATGAGAGCAAAAGTGTTCACTAGAACAGTTCAACAACGTCCCGACTTGTTCCGGTCTAGGCCACCAAATACGTCTAGACCACCATCTCTACATGTTGATGACTTTGTGGCCCTTGAAACCTGTGGAGCACAACCGACAGGTCCAACTGGTTATAATAAAATTAGTAGAGAGTTGCTGGCGTCGACGAGGATTGCAAGAGGAACAAGAGGAAGATCGTTTGTTACATCCGAAAGATCGGTTCATTACAGACAAATGTAGTAAAATATCCTTTCTGTAATTATTCAGTCTTCTGGTAACGATTCTTTTTTTTAGGTCTTGGTGGGGAGCTGGAATGGGGAGAGGCCCTTATCAGATGTGAATTAAATTTTAAATGTGTTTTATTATAAAATATACTTTATATAAAATATTCTTTTTTTTTATTTATATAAAACAACTAAAGTGAATATTGATAAACTGCCTATAAATACGAAGCCAAATACCCCGCATATGATCAGAATGATATTTGGTGGTATGATTGCTGGAGACAATTCAAATACATTGTCAATAGGTAAAATTGGCATTAACATTAATACTAGAAATAAATACAAAAGCAATGAAATGCTTAGTATTAAATAAAGAGTACCTAATGTTTTGTCAGATAGAGACATATTTAGTCGGCAAAATATTCTTCTTCAAATTTCTTGAAATCCTCTTCAGTGAATACTGTTGCTTGTTCTTTCTTTAACTTATCTTTCTTTCTTATGGGCCTTTTGGTAGTTGCTCTTTCAATTATCTATATAAAGTGTTGGTTAGAGAGAGTTTTGTTGTCAGTAGGTACAGAAGACTCACCTGTTGAGTCACTTTTTTATCTAAATTTATTGTACACAACTTTTTGACTTCTTCCAATTTTTGCAAATTCCTTTCCAATAGCTGTTTTTTTAATTGTGATGTTTTCCTAGCATCTGTGACTGTTAACTTCCTTTTTGAAGGATTTAAATTAACCTTTTTAACTAAAAATATGTCCTGTTAAAAATTCTTTTAATACGTAATTAGCCCTTACCTTTTCCGCCTTTTTGATTATATTTATAGATTAGTTTTTGATTTTCTGGGACCAAATCTGAAGCTTTTTTTCCTTTCTTTCCTTTTTCTTAAAAAAGTTTTTACAGTTTAGAGCTTGAGTTGCTATGTACATGCATAGATATTTCATACGTACTTGATGTAATTTTAACAGTAGGGTCCACAATTTCTAAGGCATTTTTTAAGATGGCAGAACTCATTCTCACAGAATCCTTACAAGAGGATAAAAGGACGAGAGTAAAAAAATCCTTCAAAAATACACATTACATACATAACCTATTCCTTTACAAAATCAACCAACAAAATCTTAGATGCCAGTGCTGCCACAAGCAAAAACATTTTTGTACTACATATCTCATCTTTAGGGAAATTTGTTTAATGGGTAATAAATTTGGCAAGAAGGCACTTTAGGCGCCAAATGTTAGAGAAAAAAGAGATATGTAAATGGGAAAATCTTTTTAAATAGGTAAATTCGAAATGCTATAATATTAATAGGCAATTCTCGAAATTATAATTTTTCTCAAGAGGTGACATTTCAATTTTTCCGAGAATTTTAAACTAATTTCGAAAAAACAGAAAAACCCATGGAAAACCACTTTAAATAAATTGAACATATTTTATTATTTTATTTTTGAACAAATTAAGCACGATTCACATATACCTCCTATGTATAATCAGACTATTTAAATTATTATGTAGGTAATGTGTATTTGGGATTTTTATATGAAATAAAAGTAATAATTACATATTTGCTTTTCGCACATACTCAATAAAAATTGACGAAATTTTCAAAAACACCAAAAGTGAAAGTAAATAATTTCCCATAAGTGTAACCGACCACCGACCTAATAAACCTATACATAATTCAACAATAAATTACATATGTACCTATATAACAATAAGAAATATGCTTTATAAATCGGGAACATAAAATTATAATCTTATGCAGGTAACAGTCTCTCTATAACATTTTTAACCCATACCCAAAGTTTCAAAAAGTATCTCAGGCGCATTAATAGCGTACCCATAGAGTTTTTCAATTTTCAAGTGCTGGTGCTGGAGGTACGAAGACTAAAGCCCTGAATTCCTGAAAAAGTTTTAGCGAGCTTTTTTTATTAGAAATAGTGCGTAAATTATTGCGGAGACAGATATTCTTGAATATCTTGGCGCTTTTATAAAAATACAATCACAAAGCAATAAATGTGTAATAAATAAATCAATTTTAAATTTCTCTAAATGTTTATTGAAAAATATTCATATCAATCCTTTGCAAATAAAAAATAAATACGTATGTATTTATATAATAGTTGTTTATAAAATGTACCTAAAGTACATATAATACATTTATTCTTATGTTATTTTAAGGTGGAATGGATTTACAAAGAACTCAATTTAACACAACACAACTCCCAGAGTTTAATGCATAGTAAGTAATAGCATTACCTTATTCTATGGAAAATCATTTTATTATCTAATTAATTCTACAATTAAAACTAATAATTTATTTGATTATCACAATTATGTTAAGGCTTTTCATAATACACAAAAAATCAATAATTTGTTTGAATATTTTTGAATATTTTAAAAGTTTAAAAATTCTTATAGGCTTCACATAACATACATACCTATATGTATATTTCTCAGCTTAAAATATACCAAAAGTGGGTAGGAACAATTTATACTAAAAAATTAGTTAAAAAAATTCGTAGATATGTCATCATACTGTTAAATTTAGAAAACATGCTACAATTTATGCGTGTTTTAAACTGTCTAAATTTATTTATACATTAAAATTCTGATGTATTAAATACAGACTGAGCATAGAATAATTTGCGCCTTTTCCTCTCTTTTAGCACAGTATCAAATTTTTGATTACATTAATTACAAAAGCAGATTTCTTATATATAATCGTGTTAAAATGAAAATAATTTTCATTTCTCTTCGATACCTAGAAGTTATACAATACCAAGATCAAAGAAAATTTTATTAATGGTGTTACAAATATAATTTTTGTTAATTCAAAATTAACATGGAAATTGATAATCCTAAATAAACCTACAAAAAAACCTCAGAATGCAAAATACATATTTTAAAAAAAATCTATACAACTAATGCCATATTCTTCGTATTTTGACAAGTTTTGATGTTATTTTTTTTCAAGTTTTTCATATACATATGATACAGAAAAAAATGTAGATATTTCAATGTTATAGGTTTGTTTTTTCAATTGAATGAAAAAGCATCAAATATACATTATTCATTGCAGATTCTTATAAAAAAATGTATAATAAAATTACATATTTTTCCATAATTCAATGTTGTTGTTGATAAGTACATTTATATAAGTATATTACGTAGGTACCTATATGCCGTATTAGAGCTTTGCCTTTAACTCACTTATAATAAGTAATAGTATAATCGATTTTCAACATTAAATCATTTCCTTTTGGTCTTAAAGTGTAATTATAAATACGCAATTGGTCGGAAAACTGGTACTATTAAGAGTTCACAAGTTTTATTACATTGTTTTATGTCTAGCACTAGAATCACATACTTCTCTTCTTGCCTCAAATGAGCGGAGACGGCGACGTCCTGAGGGAACAGTCAGGCTATCAGGTATATCTCGATCTGGTCTGTAATAAAAATACATCAATTCAAGAATCATTCGGTTACCAATGGCAAATCATTATTTGATTAGATATTTTCAGAAAAAATTATCAAACGTAAAACTGAAAATTTACCAAGTGTAGCACTCTTTTCAATTACGTACAACAGGAATATATACCTATTATTTTTTTGCAAATTTCAACTGGAATGATGAATTATATTTACCTGTGTTCGACGCGTGTTAAACGTTGTTTCAATTTCGCTTGACTTGCAGTAAATTCGGCAAGAAGACGAGCTAGTCTTGTTTGTAATGTTTCAACCGTTTTTTCTAATTTCTTTATACTATCCGCCATCGAGTCGTGCGTTTCTCTCGCTTTCTTGAACATCTCTTCATCCAACAAACCATCCTTTCGCAATAACTGACAACCGCGTTCAGTTAACGTTGCTCTCGCCTAAAAAAATCCATTCAATTCATATTCCTTTCATAAAATAAAAAGCGAGCAATGATGAGCATAAAAAGGGATGTTACCTCTGGGTAATCGGCGAGTGCCACTAGAAGGTCATCCTTGGCCAAACAAAATAAATCTGAATAGCCTAAAGACCGGACATTAGCCGTTCTACGATTTCCTGTCCGATTTCCTGCTATATCCAATACACTCACTTCGCCGAAAACAGAGCCCGCACCCAAAGTTGCTAACACAGTTAAATCATCGTCTGCAACAACTTGCAGTCGACCCCTTTTCACAATGTACATTTCTTTACCCACATCACCCTTTCGACATATGAAGTCGCCTGGCGAAAATACCTGTGCAGTTAAAAGGAAAATTCAATTAAACACTACCCTGATTTCAAGTCGAAAAAATATATATGATTCTCAGTAAATTGAATTTTCTACCAATATATGGCATAATAAAGGCTTTTATTCCAAATTCCAAATTAAATGTAATTAAACTTTTAAATGCATTGGAAATTACATTTGAAACCACACAGTCGCTCTTCCACCCCCCAAGAGAATTATATTACAAACCTGTAAACGTAATTTAAGGACAAGAGCCTCAAGTAGACCCGGTTCACAATCCTGAAATATTCTAACTTTCCTCAATGTATCTAAATGAACTCTAATAGCAATCTCTGCCTTCAGTTTGTCAGGTAATGCCGATAGGACCCTTTCTTCGTCCAAAGCTCCACTTTCTGCCCATGTGTAAGCAAACCAACGGATTACACGAGCTTCCAACTCTCGTCCCACCTTTCGGAATGCCATGTACTGTTTGACCCCATCCATCCTATTCTGAAAGTCCACTCTTGCCACATTCATATTCGATATCATCGAACCAATATTACCTGTAAACTCACATCAATGTATAGAAAATTCAATTATTTACGATTATTTTCAAATTGCCGGATAATTAAATGTATATGAGTACTGCTGTTTGGTGTTACGTCAGAAATTAAATGCATTCTAAACTCTATTAAATCCCCCGGGTATATAATTTCAAAATGAAATAGTATTTTATTCGACAAAATTATACCATCATAAAAACATTCTATTCCATTCTACTACAATATATGGGCATGAAGATAAAATTTTATAGACAACATTACAACATTATTTTACACAACTTTTCATTATCCTCTAACATACCTACACAGCAACATCCAAGAATATTAATTGCGAAGTAGCAAATTTTAGAAAATCGCAATTATCTGTGTGTAAAGTGGATTCCTCTCACTAAAATACTCACCGACGATGGTAGCGAAAATTAAAACACCTGCTAAAAAGTCAGCAACAACAAACAGATATTCAGCGTCATTTTCAGGCACCGGCGTCTCTCCAATTGTTGTTAACGTTAATGTAGACCAATAGAAACTGTAAATGTATTGGCGTGCCAATGTGGAATTTTGCGGACCATCTAAATTGTACACCCAATTGTCGGTACCAAAGCCGATGGCATAACTAATAGCGAAATACAGACACGCATTCCAATGTATTAAAACTAATATAGCTAGGACTACTTTACAAATACGAAATACATTTGGATAATTAGTGTCTGTTTCTGTCCGTTCGAACCATTCCCATAATCTGGGCAAACGAAACAATCTATTTAAACGCACAATCACTGGACATGGCACTTTGACGGTACACTCATATGGGGCCCACCACAGGTAGGCCAAGTCAGTTGGAAGCATTGATAAAATGTCTGTTCTCCAAGTTTTCGCTTGGAAATAGTGGGCCCTCAATTTACGTGGATCTCTGACCAGCAGTCCGTGTTCCAAATAGCCTGTAAACATGCAAAAACGCCACTTTGAATGCACTTGTTATACACCCTTGTAATATGTAGTTGTGTAGTTGCATCACGTTCGTTATTTAAGCGTCCCTGTGTACTGGGGAGCTTAGTTCTTAATTAATCAAGCCCTATTGTCAGGTTGTTGCGCTTTAGTGGCGTGGAAAAATAATTGAAATGCAATAAATTATATAGGAATGGAAAACACACTCTCTCGATGGAACATCTCCGTGTCGAAACTTTTCTATATAAAACTAGAGACGATTTTTTTCGGTTCATTGAAAACCAAAATTAATTTGATGTATGCGATGAAATATAATACAATAAAAAAAGTGATTCTCTTGATCATGCTGTTAATTACAGAACCAGGTATCGATTTAATAAATGTCGTCTAATTAATTGCAACACATGTACTCAATAATAAAATAATTAATCCAGGGTCGAGAGAGGATACATTACCAGAAGGTTGTGTACCCTACTAGTATTAAGCACGCAAAGTCGCATCAATAGACATGCAAAACTTTAGCAAATGAATATTATTTAGAACTAGCATATATGGAAATTAGTAAATACAAATTAATAGACGTTTGTTTTATTGAATAGTCAACATAAATACAACTTAATAGACGTTTGTTTTATAAAATAGTCAACATAAATTACCAAGGTGGTATACAAAGTTAAATAAAGGTTGGGTTAGCAAGGTGTTTACGTTCGCCTATTTTCAGAAATTTATTTGAAAATTGATCGCTAATAAACTCCTTCACCATTATACACCGTAAGCTCTAGATTGAATATTGCTCCTTAGCAAATCATTACTCAGTAAAACGCAGTGGTTTTGATAGTTAAGTTTAATTTTATAATAAATCAGCGTCCGCGTATTACGGTGTGAAGTTTTGTAGGGAATTTTTCCATTATCGATTTTATTTTCTTGCAGTATAAAAGCAATACCGCAACGATTTTTAAACGCAATTTATGTACACACTTTTCTGAAGTAGATCGTTTTACAATTTTCCAAGTTCAACTTTTTATATTCGACTCTGAAAAACAATCAATTTGTTAAAACGTTATTAGAAAAAAGTGCTATATAGTATTGCGGTTAACAAATTCATTTATCACATGCAAATATCTTAATCACTTTCTATTTCTTGATGATATATTAATGAATCATCGCGCGTCCGCGCTATCGTGTCACCATTATAGAACAATTACTGAATGAAATTCATGCGACATATTTGTAAACATAGAAATTATTAGAGAATTACGACGTCGTAACTTACAAACTTATCATTTGTCATACTAAGACCATCAATAACATGGCAAACATATATTGAACACACCCAACTTGCTAAATTCATATTAAATCTACAAAAGTATTAAACGGTTTTTTCCATCGTCATATACTCATATATTCTACCTACCAGCATTATCTACACATAATACCTATATTCTCTACATTTTCAAAGAACACTACAAATTAGCTCAACAGCAGTATTTTTGTTTCAATTAAATTGCACAACAACGAGAATCATTAGAATTTAAGTCCCTTCAAGCCAAATTAAACAACTTCACTTGATATTTTCTAAATTACAAATGTAAAGCTCCTATGTATACAGATAATTATTTTCCTACTGATTTAAAATTGTCTTTCGTTTAAAGTGATACAGTACTGTCACATTGTCAACATGCTAGAGAATGAGAGAAAAGCTTTCTGCTTTTCCGCCTTTTTCTCTTCTCCAAATGTGTGATGCTCCTATCATATACACACGTAGATTTGAGACTGTATCGAATATCCCTGACCCAATTCAAACAAAATTTAGAGTAAACGTCCTCAAAACAGGTCAGGGGGAAACAAATAAACTCGAAAAGTAAATTAAAATTGCTTATTAGAAGTTAGAACCGTCAGGACGGTATGTTTTTGCCACGTATATATCTTAAGCGCGTGAGCAATATGCAAGTATATAAAAGTTATATCAGCAATAAAAAAATACACAACGAATTACCTTCATGAGCATGAACTAGTGTATCTATGAGATAGATACCATCACAGACATAATCCAATGTCCACCAAAGTGGCGGAATTGCGTTATTTAGCTCCCAAAACACGGCTCGTCCCAAGACAAAGATAACGTTGTAAAGTACAGCGAGTGACACCACCATCAGCCACTGTAAAAACCATGATTTATTAACGCTAGAATAAATCCATTATCCATTGTAACAGGGAACAATAAAAAACATTAATGTTATCTTCAAATTCAATCCGGCCCTTTGAAGCACAACCGAGGGCTGTTTTTTTAAGAAAATATATTCCTTTAAATATTTTGTATGATGAAAACATATTTTGTCCGCTGATGCTTGTTTACCTTATAGTAAGAGGAACGCGCCGGATCGACGACTATTTGATAGCCCCAACAAGTGGGCCCCAATGTATCCTGCACGTCTATGTTTTCTTCTTGATGACTTTTGTCGACAAACCAGTCAGGTGGATGGGATTCTTTACGGGAAAAACGTCGAAATCGGATTGCTGCTTGCAGTGAAGCTGCCACTTGCCTCAACCTCCCCCTAACAGCAGAAAACAGTCGTCCCTGTTGTGCATTCTCCTGAAAATAAATTATTTTTCAAGCTTTAGATCGATTTGGAAGGAGAAGCGTTTTACACAATTCACAGACAGTTTTATTTGCAATTAAAAAAAATGTGGGCAAACTGGGTTTCAGGAGCGAGGATGTGTGTTTTATTTACCATCCCCTATAATTGGCAGTTAGTGTTACACATTGGTCGGAAACATGCCTGTTTGCAAATGTGTTTTTCGTAATACGCATTAAATAATAGAAATAAAATTTTACAACATTATTCAATATTCAATAAAACAAAAATGTCCTATCTGATCCTGTTGTACACGTGTAATATGTGTTTGGACCTTTTTGTAATTTGTTTTGTTATGAAATATGTCGAGTCATACATTCACTCCAATATAATGTTACATTCCATCAAAATCGTTTTCATGATAAATCGTCTCCTGTTACAGAATAGAATGGTCACCCCGAGACAGATTTTATTATTTTAAAAATATCGCCTTCAAAAGACATTTTATTCCTACATAAACAAAAACTCAACTAGTCGCCAAATAGTACAAGGATCTCTATCTCTGACCCATCCCCAATCTGCTAATGTTGGCATTCTACATTTCCAGCAATAAACTCAGACAAACAGTTAATCTTTCGCTGAAAATCCAGAAGTTATATATTTCTCTTGGAAATAAATAACGTGTCTATAATTCTTTTCGTTCCTTTTTAATAATAATGGACATTGCGTTTCAACATAAATACATTCACTAGGATCACACAAATTATAATAAAGTAGTTTGGCAACGGTTTTGAAGAGTCACCAAAATACGGAGGACTTTCACTGTTATCCATGTCTGCGTTTCCACATAGTCCATTGTATTTCGAATTACAACTTCGACCCCCTTCACAAGCGGAACATGCACTCCCCTTTTTATACATTGGCTCTCCAATTACATTGCCCAAATTATAATTGCATAACAAGAACAAGAGATTTCTTTTCTTATGAAAACTGTATCCACAGCCGATGTGCGTAGTCCTTCCCCACACAACTTGCGAAAAGTGGCCATAGTTGGAGACAGGTCGAAACTTGCCAACAACGTCCGCATTACCATTTGTTATTTCATTGTACCACTCTCCAACCAAAAATTTCAACCTTGCGTCGCGGTCCTCGGTAATGGTGCCAACAGCGAAATTTTGACCAGGAGTTTTAAATTTTTTCGTCGATCTACATTTATCGTGACCCCTTCGACATCTATTTATCCAACATTGGGCAACATACTCCAATTCCACGTCGTATGAGAGAGCATTCATATTGGACGCCGCTCCATTGCCTCCTCTGGTGTCAGCACCAGTTGCAATTTTATTACGTAGCTCATTATGTGCATCCAATATGAGTTGTCTGTATTCCGTGGTTAGGGGTAATTGTTCGCAGCCCTTTACAGGTCCACAACGGCCAGCACGCTTACATACAGTGTGTTGATATTTGCATTGAAGACCGCAATAGGTGTCTTTCAAATCAGTTTTCGTGATATTGGACAAGGCTAACGGTAGGATGGCACTTAAAATAATGAAAACAGGTGACATTTTTCATAGTTGTCAATGGAGTGAGGTGAATGGGGTTTTATGGGCTGCCGCACTATTTCAGGGATGTCCGATTAACGTTCTAGATTTTTTTCGGGTCAATCTCCTCGTTTCTCCCGCCAAGACGATAGTAAAATTTTTATCTCTCTTGAATATCGTTTTGGTGGCCGACTTTTTATTATTGCTTGTGTATACCGAATGGAACAGTCGTTCGAATTAAATTATAAAAATAAGTGTAAAATGTTTCCATAAATTAATTTTAATCTAATATGACGAGGAGAACTAATTATTTCTACATGGTACTTTCGTTACGAATTTCAAGGAGGAATGCACTTGAAAAGGACCCAATAAAACTGATACTAAAAGGATTAAATTAGTGGAGGACCATTTGTGCTTTATGGTTCTTGAAAATGGAAAATGTTCACCTCTTTCTGTTTAGTCTTTCTATTTAGAAAAATATTTTATTCAACAATGTAATTTGAGAATTAAGCTGCTTTGATTACATAAGCTTGCTTCTTGGAGAAGGATTGTCAAAATTGAAACAATTTGCAATAGTTAAATTAATGTTAGTTAAAGTTCTCTTTACTGATAAATGACTTGAGAAAATTGTGGAATATTCTAAACTTGATTTATAATTATAAATATAACTGACAGAAGGAAAATTGTTTTGGTTAGAGTTTAGATACAATTCTGTAATAAAAGCACTAATCATTTTTATGATAATCTATTGGTGGTTTTATTAATTTACAATAACAAATCCGCTCGTATAACAAATTAATTAATCCTGATGCGGTGAACCGCGTTTGAAACAATCTATATTATGCATGTGTATAAGTGTCTATCTAAAAATTGTCGTACAATTAATGGCATACATATGTAGCTGTATATTAATATACAAACATAATAAATAAAATAAGTATACATAATTCCGTAATAATTATTAAATTGTATGACGTCAATGAATTATTTAGTAGATATACCTACAACTATTAATGTTGATGATAATTGAATACTGAACACTGAATAAATTTATTTAAATATTAATGAGAGGAAATATATCGAGAATATTTAAATATCGTTATTGTGAAGTATTGAATAACTTTATTTATTATCGAGTTTATTATGGACCAAAGCATTTTTTACGTTATTGTGTATTTTTGTGTACCTCTAAATCCCTAAAAATATGAATAATATAAGTTTTTTAGTATACCTATATCCACATTAGTAAACAGTACACGTTTCTATACGAAGCTTTGTTGTGACGTTTTGCCGGGTTACATTGTATCTTTTTATGTCGTAATTTTAAAGAGACACTTTTCGAGAGATTTATACGATTCCAAATTGAACATGCCACAAATAAATAAATTCCAATACTGGATTTACCGCGAAGAGAAAAAATGTGCAACCATACGAGAAATTCACTGTGAAGATGTAATAATGAAACTTTGAGTTCGAATATGTCAGACATACATTATAAAATCCCTTTTACTATCTTGTGAAAAGTAGGTACTTACAGATGCATTATCAGTAATGTTTAATCGTACGATGCCCATTTCTCCTTACACTCATATATCACTTGTAATTGTGCACAATAATTCACAGGGACACCAAAAAGGGAGCAACAAAGGGAGTGTAAGTAAAAAGTTACTTTCGCTGAACGAGAAAACACATCTTTCGAAAAAAAGACAACACCCACAAGTAGCGAAAACTGAAATCTTGCTTTCATCAAACGTTTAATTCGTGCGGGTAAAAATATTTTCTAAATTGCAATCACGTTTCGTTATGCGATTTTTAATAGCGTCACGTATGGCATTTTTGTGTTAATTGTAATTGGTTCCATTTAAATACTTTTGATTCGCATGTGTTTGAAAATATAGTATTGCCATCAAGGGCACTTGAATAATCCAGCATGAATAAATAATGCGGGTGAATCTATTTGTTTAACACCCTAAATTTATACGTAAAATCAGTTACAGTTTATAAATAATTTCAAAACAAATTCGCCACGATGGAATTAAAGGTTGTCTTGAAAGGGGCCTTGAATTTAGGGACATCTAATCTCAAAAGGCTACTTATTGATGTAATTGGGCTGTAAAGGTTAATTTTGCCTGGACACGAACCTAATAATAATTACGTTTATTACATAAAACTCTAACTAATTGCTGTGCTCCCTCGCAATAAGACACAAGTCAAAATAGGACAGTTTTTATTGCTTTTCTCTCTTCTAGCCAGTTGGCGATTTTTTTAGATATATGACATAATAAAGTAAAGGTAAGTAATCAAAGCTGTGCAATACAGAGGGATAATAAGGAAAAAATAGAGATAAAGAACAACTTCCTGTGACCAAGCACGTCTTTCCTGTGCCCATAAAAATTTTCTTTGCTTCGAACTTATCAACATGTATTATATTCTAGCCATATAAAGGAAAAAATAAAGCCATATCCCACCAAAATGGGAAAGCTTTTACATTATTCCAATTCAAATATTAAAATGGGTTAGCTATAATGACCGGCGAATATTTTTCAGGAAAACCTTTCAAAATATTAAGTATTTCAATGGAAATAAGTGGCAATTAATATGAAAATGAACTGTTTATATTGTGAAGCTGATACAATTCGTTGGATTCCAGAAATTTAATGTACGCTTTAAAAAACTACACTTCTCGTCTCTTCTTTTTTAATTCACTTAATTAAATTGGAATCGAATACAGGAGCTATTTGCATACTTAATGAATTATGGTAGAATTCCCCGAAAACCGTGAAAATACTTATTGTTTTGTGGATGAATAAACTGTTTGTTGTGTTATAAAAACTGCATTAGCAAAGTGCTCATTACTTATTAGAAAATGTGTACCAACTCAAAAAAAATTTGCATATCCTTTTCCTGTGTTGGTACATTTTTCCCCAAAATCCAACTTTAAATTAAGTTGGACAAGTAAATCTATCATAAAGCGAATTTTCGACAAACATCCATTTATAATCCGGTAAATTAACATGATAAGATACCTTTCTACAAAAAATCGCGTTCCTTTACATTCGCATCTACCCCAATAAATAAATTCCCGAGTTTAGTATTCATATCAATTTCCAACATGTATAATATTGATCACCAGAATAAATAGATTAAACGTTAAGATCTCGTCTCAATATTTGCTTTCCTTTTAAATAAATTCTGCAAACAAGGAGTTTTTTATTTTACCTGCATGATGGGCTGAACGAAGGGCATTTCAGTGGGACTGTGACACCGTTCTTGGCCATCGTTGTGTACCCGGACCTCTGCGAGAGCGTCCCTCGAACCGTCCCTCGACAGGTTCGGACTAAGTTCGTCCCTGGAAAAATCTCTGGTGATTCCATCCTGATGAAGACCGGTACCCGTGTACGAAGAATTCAGTGGCAATCTACTGGAATTAAGGCCATCTCTGCATGGTCCTGGTGGACCGCAATTGCTGGCAGATTGCACTGTAAAAACAGAACCGGGGCGCCTGCGGTTGTCACCTCGCGCCGCGGCCATCACATAACTCCACATCGCAGAGCATGGCACGAACCAATTCCCCCTGCAATGATAATAAACACACCTTCAATCAGTATTTGTGTGCGACCAAATGTTGGTAGGCTCTCAGTTTCCACATTTGGCTATTGAATAACTCATTAAACAAATCTATGGTAAAAAATTCAGGAGGCGTTCGTCTGCGTATACATATCAGTCATCAAGTTATGTATGAATATAACATCTAGACTTCAAACAGATGAGGACAGACAAGAGATTTGTAGTTATTTCTGGGATGGTAAAACCCTAATTTTATTCCTGCCGTTTCAGCACAAGGTTCTATAAATGGAGTCAAATTGGAAACATGCTTTGCTTGCAGGGGGGCACAATTTATAACATTATTCCTGTTAATAACAGTTTGCTTGTATGTATAACAACTATTGAAGAATTAAATTATCCTTAAATGTTTAACAAAATAAATATGTCTATTTGCAGGGAGGTTTTCGACAAGTTTGAAAAGTATTGTGGATTTAATTAATTCTCAAGTCGTTCTTTTAATCAACCTATTTTTAATCACAAGTTATCAGTGCCTAATAATGAAATTTTTTAAGATCAAAAGCTCCATAATATCATCTTTAATTATAAACACAACTTGTGCGTTATAGAAGTCCTTAAAAGTGTGTAGTTTAAATTTTTAAATTAACTCCTCAAGTTTGATGGTACCTATCGGAAGTAAGTGATAATAGACAAGGATGTTGTTTGAAATAGGTTGACACAATATTCCCATCAATGTTTTGTAAAGAGAAACGTTTGTGAGTACAGTGCCATTTATTATCATATATGAGTTTAGAATTCCAACGACTAAATATAATAAACCTGAATGCCTGATAGGTATACCTATAATAAAATAACGGAACGTTAATTGAGTTAATTTTATAGTAGTTTCAATGAAAAGTTTGTTTGGTACAACTTAAATTAGAAGATGTGACATAGTTGTTATGAAATTAAATTTAGTTAGATTCTGATTAAATTTGGAAAACTTGTTTATAAATACTCTTTATTACAAGAAGTTATTACCTATAACCAGTTCCATATAACAGGTTATCAAGTTAATCATGTAAATCTATTTGAAATGTCCTGAAAAAGATGCTGAACGAGCTTATGAAAGTTCTTACACTCATGTTAAAAGGGATAATACTTTGAGATAAAAGGAACAACAGAAAAAATATGCTTTTTTCCTTGAGAAGCTTAATATTTGCTTGTTTGATTACGTTCCACATGAAAAATTTGTTCATATCTAGTTCAAGTTTGCTTATATTTAATAAAATGTGGTATATAGAAAATTGTTTTCATAACAGTCTGCATTTGGCGGATTCAAATATTTCTATGTAATATGTACTAATATAGATCTATTTCTAGACACCGTTTACGATTGACAAATTGACATGTTCGTTTCATCACCCTTGTTACCATATACTTAGTGCTGTTATACGTTGTAAACTATATATTAAATATAGTAGTTGTTTATGTGTACATTATTAAATACTGCACTATTGGACATATGAGCTTTAATGTATGTTGTAATTTCAAGTAAATCATTCGTAAGGAGGTGTTAAACCTTTAATTTCAGGTATTAATTGATTTTTACGAAAAAAACAGAAATGTTTCCGACTCTCCATACCCACATTTGAAAATCATTTTATTTATTTATGGACCAATTAAAAATCATGGTGAATTTATCACTCCATTTATTAAAAAAAATGTTAATTTCTCAAGCATCAAATACGAAGAGTAAATGTACATAAGAATTAATAACACATAATCACAATTTTAAATTGTAGATTGCACTTTCTGTTTATATTCGCATTTGCGTTTTCTTAGTGTTCTTTCAATGACAAACAGAATTTTAATTTCCATCAAAGAGGATATTTTTAGCACGCACTGATTTTATTTATATCGAAAAAATAGAAAGAAAAATTGTATCTTATTTATAGATCCTTGAACTTGATCTATTAAAGCCAATACCATATATGAGGTGATGTTTATTTGTGGGGATTTACTTAGAAAGAAAAGTCTACAAGAAATCTCTCAAACCTAGATGCCTGCTATCCCCAGTAAAAAGCTGAAATCGTTCAAACTGGGTGCGAAAAAGCCTTATACATTCATACATACATACAGCTTTCACTTTTTAGGCCACTATGATATGAATAACTATAAAAGAAAATTATTTGGAGTTATTTTGAGCATTCATAATAATTAAAACAGTGAATTTCATACATAAAAATTGTTTCATTTATAAACGTAATGAATTCGTTATAACATATACACTTCAATGACTGCAATGATAATGTCATTTGATGTTTATTGTATTTGATGTGTAAATGTGACTGTGGAGATTTTCGTTCAATATCTCATCCAATAAAAGGGTATATATATACATATATACATATGTGGGTACCTCGAATGTGTTGTGTTCAGTGCACATATGTACAAGAGAAATTTCGAATCGGCCAACACCCCCTTTATATACGTGTACAATATATGAAAACAAACAGATTATTGAAGTTTAGTTGATAAACAGTCCAGCTATCATTCAATTATTCAATATTCAGGGTGACAATGCTAGGGTCGGATTTTTTCTAATTATAATTTGTCACCGCGTTAACAGACACGTTCTCTTATTATATCTTTAACTTTTTTTCAGAACGATTTTATTATAGTTGGTGGTATTAATGCATAATTGAGTTTTATTTCACATAAATTTGAATATAAAATTTATAATAAAACCCAACTTAGGAGAAAGGTGCCTGATAAATGTTTATATAGGTGAATTTTTTAATAACATTTTCAGTATCCTTCGTAAACTTTACACAAGATATTGTGTAATAAAAGTATTGAATGTATTATTGATCCTGAAATTTCAACTTTTGATGTGTTCAGTGCTGGTTTAGGCAGTATTTAGAAGCGCTATAGATTGTTTAAAGAAATACTTTAATTAATTTACAGAGCAGGTTCTTTAAGAAAAAACAACGTGAGGAAACAGTGTATTTAATCTTCATTTCCAAATCGCTGAAATATGGTTTAATATATAGAAGTTTTTGTTTGCCAGAAATGACAAACTATTACGTTTTTTACTACTTTTCTGACAAGGAACAATTTATTGGGACACAAAAAACTGAAATTTATTATTCTTTTTTATGTATATACGGTTTCGCAGAAAATGGGCAGATATTCAGTACTATCACTCCAATTATTACATGAAAAGAGATTATACATTTGGAATATTCTTACATAAAATACCCGTCTTGTTAAAGTTTATTCATGTAAATTCATTTAAAACATCAAGCGTCGAAAGATGGCTATTTGATGAATTTGTATTTTGTAAAGATTCATTCATTCGTATCGTAGTAAATTTATAAAATATCTACATTACAATAACGCTATGAGAACATATACATACAATATTCCTATCCGTAAAATTTGAATGGCATCAGCAGCACACATCCACTAAGAATGTGATATTTTTCCCTTGTATTCTTCTAATTTCCAGGGAAAAAACTCTTTCTTTGAATTTTTGCATTGTAAGAATATACCTGCGAATATAACCCTCTGTAGTTTCCGCAATAGTCAGAATGTCGATAGCGGACTTTGTCGAATCCATCCACCATCAAAGACATCAATCATGTTTAAGTTGAACTGAATTTGTATTAGAAGATGATATTCTAGAGATATAATAAAAACATATCATCTTTCGTTGATCCCTACTTTTTTCTACTATAGACACATACATAATACCCTACCTTATGAATTATGTCCTGTGAGAGTCCTTATTAAATTACTTTAATGAGATTTACACTTAAAAAATAAGTAACTCCAGTATAAACAAGTTTTTTTAGTTATGGCAGTTTGTTGGTAGAAGAGTACCTTGACTAATTATTCTATACGCTTAAGAATTTTTTCATTCTCTTGCAAGACTTACAAATGCTTTCGAATCATAAAAAAATTTGCAAACAACCAATTTGCTTCCAATATATGTAATTATATTCAGCCAAAGATGCCCTTTGACATTATCCCAGTAAATTTTCAGAAATAGTTTATAGTCTATAGAGCTAATTTACATGCAGAATTACCAGGGACTATGTTGCAAAAGAATAACTTTTCCACATCCCACGCCAATTTTATTTCATGCTAAAATTCATATTAATACCTACGTATAAATGAATGAAATTAAAACAAATAAAATAATGAAATTAATTGAATTCTGCAATCACAAGTATTTTACTTTTGTTTTTATTATTCATTGTGGATTAATTAATAGAAATGTTAAAGGTGAGCATTTTTCAAATTCTATTAGATTCACGAACGCTGGTGGGATGTTGAAGTAAATTTGAACAAATTGATGTGAATGAATGTTTGAATATTGAGTAAAAATTGATCGTTTCAGTTCCAACTTGAATCAAACTTATTGTAAATGCACATTTTATTCAAAAAGTCCATTTAAATAGAAGGATCCTTCGAGCTTTCAATATGCGTATAGATATAAAATACGGACTAGCGTTTCGATAAATAATTTCTTGGACAAATCAAATAAAAACTATATTCAAATAGGTAGGGACAAAGGTGCTTGTATGTATTAGTACTATTATAGGCGATTAATCAAATGAAAAATCACTGCAAGTTGTAAAATTGAAAATGTAATAAATTTTTATATAATAAAAGTAAATGTTAAATAAGTGGAATAAAAAATATAAATTTTATAACATAACACATATTAGTATCCTTTAGAAAATAATTTACGATCGACCAATAAAAGTTCGTTGTAATGAGTATAAAACGACACCATTTATTGATCAGGATATATTGAAGGATTTTATTTTTATGCTAAAATCACACCACTAGAAGTTACTGACTATTTTATAAAAGAAAGGTGTTATTCGACCACTAGAAAATTAAGGTATATTGCTGTTGTGTCAAAAATATATTCACGTTTTACTCATAAGGTATACATTTCATTGTGTTAAGAGAAGCCCATACCTATAAAAGTAATTTAAGAATTGTAATAAAATGAAATAGAAACGTCAAAACGTCTCTCAATGAGTTTGTTGAATCTTAGGAAATAACTGAAAAACGTTCAGCAAGCTGAAATCTCAATTTCTCAATAACTTAAACTCTATTTACGCCACTATTATGTGAATGCTCTTGTTACAGAATGAACTTAAATAGAGATGCTGAACAATTCGTCAATAGTGCGTCCACGTCTCTACGTTTACTTTAGGGCACTTGACAATAATTAACAAATGTGATTCTCGTATGTCGATCATAAGGTATATGCATTTAGATAAATGTTTCCGATTTGTTTAATATTCCATTTATTTGCTCAATTGGGTAGATAAGAACTATTGAATCAGCAGTTTATTGAGATTCTGAATAAATTTTGAAACTACCTAATATGAGTGCAAATCGAGAACTTCTCTAATATTAAATTGGCACTAGAAATTGCGTTTAATCAATTGGTTGATAAGCATCAGAAAAATAATAAATACTTGCTCACCCATAAAAAGCACCCAACCAGCCAATATTGTATTTTAACACAAGCGAGTAATATTTTCGTTTCTGAATATTACGTGCTTTTAATTAATTAGTGCTTTTAATCTCATGACCATCATCATAAAAATACTACCAAACTAATCGATAATATAATAAAATAATTTTGATGTACTAGAACATAAAAAATTATTTAATTCTCTTTTCATGTGACATCAAACCAAAGTTTTAATAAAATTCAAGGCATCCTCCAACAGGAACTCCAATTCAATGGTAATCGATAGGTTTCAACAGATTATAATTACTCCAAACTTTATACCATTAGGTAACGACGTACAAATTTGCGATTTTTAATTATTTAGCAAAAACTAACTGTAAATAAATTAGTAAATGTGTGTAGGTCGACGTTGAAAGCATAAGGAAAAATAAAACTGAAGCACTTCTGCTTTGTATTTTGTTATTAAAATGAAAAAAAACAAAACTTGAACTCTTATAATTCAATAATTAAATTTCATGTACGAGTAATTTCAACAGCAAATTTCCGTATATATTTAAATTAATAATTTACCTAATGTTAGATTAATGCCAAATAATTAAATGTAATTTTAATAGTTGAGGGAATGGTCCTAAAACAAATTGACGCCCACCCTATTATAACAAGAACAAAGTATATAATTTTCACTGCTAGTGGCAAAGCTGTTTACCAACATATTCTCGATAGTTAAGTTATTCATTCCTTTTGATAATAACAATAATAATTATATTATTATTATTTTCTCAATCAAGCGCATCGAACATAAACAACATACTCTACCTAATTAACTTGTTAGTTCTAACTTTTTTGCTTAATCAACTTAAAATATACTTGTCCAAAAACCGTTTCACACTATAATTTAAATTCAAACATATTGTCCTTAAAAATTAAGGGAAGCTTTAACAGCTCCAGTTGGAAACATTCACTGATGTTACCAACAAGCGATACAAGAGCTTACGCAATTAAAGTTATTTGTTAGTAGTTATATATTCAAGTGGCAGAAACGTTTAGGCGCCGCCGAACGTCCCGACGCAACTGCCTTCATATACACGGCGTCCAAATAGCGACTCTTCCCTGCTCGGCATCCTCCTCTATCTCCTTTGCTCCCTGTGCGTACATTAGGGACAATCTTACTCGTATATGTTTATTATCAGGGCTTTAAGTTCACCAGGAAATGATTACAAGAACATGTGGGCTGGCGAAGGTATAATTTGATTTTTAGCTTGACATTAGGTAGGAAAATTAATTTTTTATTGAAAAGGAGAGAAGGCATTTCAGATAACAAGTTTGTAGGTGTATTTAGTACACAGAAAGCGAGATGTATGTACATTACCATTATATCTAATCTCCCCATTCACAAACGACCGTGATTTTTTGTGGATTCCTTTTTTGGCAAAGGATATGTTAATTAATTAGAAAAGCGAGTTAATTGTATACAAACTAATTTAAACTGCCATGTTTTGATTTTTTTCATGCTGAAAAAAGTAACATTTTGTTTTGAAGTCCTGAAGTGATGCCATTCATTAAATATGAATCTCATTCATTCATTTTTGATACCTTCGGAATAGGCAATACAAAAATCCTAGTGGAAAAAGTTATTTTTATCTGTTTAATAATTCTCAATGACTACAAGAAAATTATTTTTATAGTAACTTCTAATTTGTAAAAAAAAGGTTTTTTCTATTGAATTTTTCGCTCTAAACAGCACGTTGTTGGCGAGTGGAAACGAATGAGGATGAGGTAAAGAATAAAGAGTAAACGTTTTATAAACTTATTTAAGCTTTGTTCAACAACACTTTAAGAGTATCTCCGTATTTACATTATAAAATACACGAAATTACAGGATTTCGTACGTAAATAGCAGGAATAGGATCAACAGGAAAACTACAACATAACAGTTATTGATATTTAGGGTAAAACATAAAGTGGTTATTAATGAAAACGTGTTAATTTCCGTGCTCGAGACTATTTAATTTCAATATTCCCAGTAATCTAATTTGCTTGGATTAAACTTGCTGATGATAGATATAACTCTATTGAGCAACTTTTTTTATTGAAATAATTATATGGCTCAACACATTATGTATCTAACTTATCCTTATCCTTATCGAATTTCTATTTATCCATAGGTAGTGTAGGTAGGTATTATGTACATTCACACAATCGGTCTTTTTATGAGAAATTAATAGTGTTATTGTGAAAAATGGTACACAGTTATAGGAGTTTTATTTAAATTTCTAAAGTTACAAACGTTAATACATGTAACAATAAGTGTAGAATAGATAAGTTAAAGAAGTTGAAAAGAAAAACTTTTCTATTGCGAAGCAGAACATTAATTCGCTTTCTAAGTTAATTATGTGTAAAACTTGTCAACAGGGCCATTTTTTTGTCCTTAAGAATAAAAGCTTTGTTTTTGTGTAACCAGAACATTTAACTTAGCCGTTAAGCAACTACTTGTCACAAATGTGATTTATTAATTGAGGGCAGCAGTGTTAGATTAACAAATTCAATGCAATGCCAACAAATTTGAGTAAATTTCCAATCTTACAAACATGCCCCAATTGTTTGTCTTCCGTGTCCACGAAAGTACATTATAAAAACACTAAAAAATCTACCTACTATTTAATACTGATGGGACCAGTTGGTTTTTGTTGGAAACCAAAATGTATACGGGAAAAACAAATAGCGACCCATTCTTGTCCTGTTTGCAGAATTTTTCTCGGTATCAGTGAATACCATTAAAATCATAAACCTGTCAAATTCTTGTCACATACAATTGTCTTATATAAAAAGACTATTCAAAATTGTTAATGAAGTAAATGGCCAAATCTTCTGTAATTTGTGAAAAATGTGGAGAGGAGATTCACTTCAACAAAAATTATCAATGCGCATTGGGAGAACATCTTGTCAAAAAACATCCAAAAGACTCGATGGTCTATTTTACATTTCCTAATGAGTTTTCTGAATATGAAACGAAGTCAGGCAGTAGTAGGTCGTCAAAAAGGCCTATAAAAAGCTGCCTCTCATCTTCCAATCGATGTCGGTTCAAATTACATATCAATAAAAATGCACCACTACACAATTTTTGTTTTAGCCAGTGATAAACATGTTGAAGTCAAAGACGACGGCATTTACAGAGCCTCAGGTAAAAACCCTTGTACTATTTCTTTTTGTAACTCTTTTCAAATGCAATATTCATACGAACAGTGGAATCATGGGCTGCGGGTCCCGTTTCAGTTACATGTAGTGCATGCGGCTATTACGGGAGCCCCTGTATAAGAAAACAGCGGAATAAAGTGAGCCAATGAAAACCATGGAAGGCTAAGAAATTATGAAAGGGTTTTAAAGTTTTTTTTTGCTTTCAGGTGGCGTACACCTCTTTAGGAGCACTGTTTCTGATGGGTTGTTGGCCAATATGTTTTATGCCTCTGTTAACAAGTTCTTCAAGAATACAATTGTTTTGTAAAAAGTGTAGCCACTATTTGGGTGAGTACAACAGGAAGACTGGAAAGTTTATGTCCTCGGGGAAGTCTTCAAATCGGTGCTGTTCTTGTTGTAAATGTAAAACGAAAAAATAAAACACAGTTTTGAATGTTTTGTTTCACTTGACAAATCAACATGACATTTGAACACGACGAAATTGCTTGTAAAATGTGACCTAGTCCATACAATGGAAGAGAATGAGGAGGACAGAACAAATCAAAACAAGTCAATGAATAATAATAGTTGTCTAGTTAGTATTATAAATGAAATCGTCGATTGTGCACTCTGTCAGGTAGCATTTCCATCAACATCATCATCACCAGGAGAAAACAATAGTTCCCAGACGCCGCCGATTGAACAACGACTGTTTGTATCTCAACCAGAAATAACGACAATCGACTACAATCAGCCGGCGACGCCGTTAGGCCAATGTAGGCCCAATAATAATCCAAATATTTCCAAATCACTTTCACAAATACCGCCATCCTATTCGACTGTAATCAAATTTTCCCCATTGGCAACTAATAATGGAAACCGAATTAATATTCAGCCCTCATATTCGTTTATTTCAAGGCAACCGCCACCTTCTTACCAAGAGGTGCATGGAATTTTTCTGGACTCGTTGAGCAGAGAAACAACTTCATGTAAGATCAGAAATGTACGTGATAGCGTATAAAATTAAAATTGTACACGTACAAACCTCTAGACATTTTTTGTATATTCTCACTATATATGTACTTTTCCCATTTTCCCCTCTAGCTAGTAGTAGCGATATGAGTTTGGGCCCCACACCGGTCTATGTTCTCTGTCCGAGATGTTCGGCTATTGTTGTTACACGCACCCGAAATATAAGGACGAAAACGACTTATTTTGCCTCACTTTTACTGTGTTTATGTTTATGTTGGCCGTGTTGTTTGCTGCCTTTTTGGATGAAAACCTGTCAAGATACAGAACATTCTTGTCCGCAATGTAGTTACTATTTTGGCACACATACAGCTTTCTAAAATTGTATGAATACCGTAAATACAAGGTCAATAATAAATCAGTTGTTCATTTTAGAAGTAGAAATTTATTTTGATTCATACGAGTAGAAACATAAAAAAAAGAAAATTCCAATAACTAAATTACTACATTTTAAGCAACGATTATTAAAATAACAAATCTACTGTAGTATATTAAAAATTGAGCAACAAGAAGGTATCTTCTTCAAATTTCAGGCAGTCCAATTGTAGGATCAAATTTAATCTCAACATCACCGAGATCAGCTTTGGCTCTTTTAGCACCGGCAATCACCCGATTTTTATCAAATGTTATGGAATCTGAGTTCGTTTTGCACCTAACAAACAATATTAATATGCAATATAAAGATAACAATAACTTACCATGTAGGGGCTTTCTCAAAGTGTTCGTAACCGGATATGGCTTGGTCACACAGGTAACACATGAATGCACCACAGCTTTTACATGTAATTTTATTACAGCCCTCTTCTTTAATATAAGGCTTTTGACATTTGTAACATTTTCTGAATGATGTAAATATGTAAATGCAATTTAAATGAAGTCAATCACAATTTTACCTGATTAATGCTTCAGACATTTTATTTTCAATGTAAGTTCTACGCTGAACGTCTTCATCATATTCTATTTCGTTACACCGTTTAGGGATATGGGACTCATGTCGACATTTTCTGCAAGTTTCCTTCATACAGTCGATATTCTTACATTTAAATACGCTTTCAGTGTCGGACAACAAAGCGACATAATCACAGAAGGGACAATACTCCAGTCCCTCAATATTGGCCTTTTTCAGTTCATCGTATTGAATTTTTTGAGTTATCTGCTCAAATTTTTCTTGATCCAATACTCTCTGTAAATCAAAATTGTAAATTGGTTATATTCCCTTTCATGCAAGAAATGTAAGATTTATTGTACTTGCAAAGTTCGTAGTGTGAAATGTGAATCACAATTGGCAAAACATGGGAATACAAGTTCACCGCTACTTATTGCAATTTCAGTTCCTTGAATAATGCAGTCTTTACAAAATATGCAACCTTTCCTGCAAAAATAGCACTCTTCTGGAATCAATTCTTCGTTAAAACAAGACTGGCAAGTTTCCAATAAATTAAATTTTTCAGCCTGTTCCCGTGCTTGACGATATTTCTCATCTTTCAACTTTATAACATATCTGATTTCTTTTCTGTGCTGTAGGAAAGCGACCTACAGAAAATTGATTAGTTTAAAATCTATTTACTAATGCATATTTAAACGAGACCTCCTGTAATAAAGCCTTATTTTTAGTTTGATAAGATGAATGTCGAATTAGTGGTCTTGGTTCACGAAAATTCTTCGGAAATCGATCCAAACGATTACATGTTTCCGTCAGGTTGCTTTTTAATCCATAAAATATGGTTTGGATGTTTTTAATTCGTATAAATCTGTAGTGATTAAACAGATAGTTTAGGGCATAGTTTTCGTCGTCTACATTTTGTATGGGATTAGTCCGAGTTGAATCAGAGAAATGTCTGAAAGGGTCGGGAAACTGTTCCAAATATTTGTCAACATTGAAATTGGTGGTGTACAAAGACAATTCGTCCGCCTCTTTTTTATTCCTATAAATGATTGATTTTATTTAAATAAGCGATTAAAAATCAGAATAGTATTACTTTAAATAAACTTGAATTGTTGGATAATCATTGGAATTAATTGCCGAATCGATGAATGCATTCAACTCCTCGTCGGATTTGGTGGCCAAATCCTGCGCTCTTTCATGCAAATATGTTGGATCTGCTTCGGGTAATAATTGTTTTAACTTTGTATAAATATCTATTGGGTCTTTAGGTACAGTTTCATATCCAAGTATGGACATTTCCTCAATAATGTCTTCAAGATCGTTTGATTTGGACCAGCATAACTCTTCTAAGAATTGTAGTGAAACGTTTGGGAATAATTGTGTGACATGCTCATAAATTTCCAACGGAATATCGTGATCATAAAAATTATTGTAACCACTAGGACCTGCTGCTTCATCGTTGCAATCAGTCTCTATTAGTAGATTTACCATATTTTCATATTTTTCTCCAGCTGAACTGGATTGCTGTGATTCTAAAACCATGGCAATTATATCCTGAATTTGATCTTCAGTTTTTTCAGGAAACATATCGTTCAATTGCTCCAAATAATTGGGATTTTCTTCGGTCATGATGCAAGGGATATTAACATTTAACTAAATATAAATAAATTGTAAGTAAAAGTAATTAATAAAACATTTTCATTTTAGTTATCAATTTTTGCACACAAATAAAAATTTACCCGGTGATTCATCCCCTAAGATAAAAGCGCACAAGCTCAAGGTCAAAAATCTACTTTACTGAATACGACTTAATATATGTACATGTCAATTATGTATATAGAAAACTTTAGGCATTAAAAGTTATAGATATTACGAATATTGGTTTAATTCTTTTGTCGAAATAAATTTAAATAATAAAGGTTATGATGTGGAATTATTAAGAATTTTAAAATGTATACCAAAATATATTTCTTACCTCTGCACCAAAGTACTTATTATGAATTAAAAAGTACGTAGTAACTGAAATAATTATAAATTGACTCGTAGTTTTCAAAAATGTAGTGACAATTTCAGTCTAAAGCTTAAAAAGCAACAAAAGTGTTTACTTTATTCCGATATATTTTGTCATTATCACGTGGTTCTTGTGCTGTGCCGTTTGCTTTGCAATTGCATATATTTTAGTATTAATTTTTTAAAGATCAAGAATACCTACAACGACATCTATTAGGGAGCAAGATTGCATTGTTGAGTCTTTAAAAAGTGAACATCAATTTTTTTCTTTATTCAATAAATAAATATATAGATTACCATTCTTGTAGCAAGTTCCAAATTGAAATCTGCTACAATCCTTTAGGAATAAAACCAAAATATTAAGGAAAAACATTAATTTTAGATATGGACCAATAATATAGGGTAGGTAATACCTACATTTTGTACATATACATGTATACGCACTTTTTGCTCATTTTAAACAATACAGCAGAGCATTTTTATTTTCTTTGCGTTTTGGATAGAAAAGACCCTATTGGCTAATTTATCGATAAACTACTAAATAAACTAAACCTCATTACCTTTATAGGTATCAACAAAGTAGTCCACCTTCTTGGATTAGATTTTAACTTTTATTATACAATATACTGAGGATGTAATTAAGTTACATGGATAAATATTTTACACTTTTTTAAGTATGAGCAATCATTTATCTGTAAAAGCAGTATAGATATAGTACCATTAATCAATTGATCAAAAAGATATTGTTTAATGGTTAGTATTAATCAGATTGATATCAAACTGATAAATATACCTATAGATAATAACAACATGATGGGATCAATCGTAGAATACTTCAACAAGCTGTGCATAGAATAACATGATGCCATAGAATAGACTTAATCAAAATGGAAATGGGAGAAAACAGTAGGTATTTGTTTCCTTTCCACTACTAATAATCATTTTTTTAACACTTTTATCTAAATACATAAATGAATATTCCTAAAAGTAGGTACGTAAACGCTTATTCCGCGAAAATTACATACCTACCAAAAATGGTAAACATTGTATTAGATGAATAATCTACAACACTTCATATCACCTGTTGACAAGTATGTAAGTACCTATACAGGGTGTTCTAAGTTGATTATTTCAAAAATGAATAAATGCGTTTCAATGAAAATTTAGCAATATAGGTTTGTGGGGATGGTCCATCTAAGCCATGATTAAGTTCAAATTTCATCCGAAGTTTTTCAAGCGTTATTCAAATCCAAAATAAAATACCTTAATTTTTTCTCAACAAGTATTAACTTTAGACATATAGTACCTTACATAAACTGATATTACAATTTTGCGTAGAAATTAAATACATATGTAATAAAATATAGGGTGTTCAATTTAAAATAACGAAGTTAAAGTTGACTTCAGTATAACGGGATCTGTCACAACATTCGCAATAATCTTATGAGATTGGCCATCCCCAAAAACCTAAATTGACAAATTTTCATTGAAATGCCTTTTTTCATTTTCAAGAAAATCTAGCAACACCCTCAACTTAAGACACCCAGTAATAACATATACGTGTACCGATTTATGATTTACTAATTGTTTAATGTATTATTTACTAATTATATAATAAATATATACGTTACTATATGATGGTAATTCCATATATGCAGATTCAGAAATATCTAATTAGTATACAAACTTGACCTGAGATTTTTTGTATGAAAGACAAATTTGGGCTCATGTAAATAGATTAATAGTGAACAACCAAAACAAAATCGAAAAATACAACTGTGAATACAATAATTCGAATGTAATACCTACATATAACACGATTTTTTTATTTTGTTATTAAGTTATTGAATGAACCATGGATAATGGTCCAACGACTTGGACCACATCTTTAGTATTTAAATAGTTAAAAACAATTTTTAATTTGTTTCATATATGAATGCTTAGGTACGATATGTTTTCATTTTGATTTAGGTAGGTACTTTTTGGGGGCTCATACCTTTTACGTAGATAATGTTTCCTGTGAAATATTTTTACCAAGGTCCCAGTTTATTCGCTTTTGTTTAATCACAGATTGTCAGAGTTCCAATATACTTATATAGGTAACTATTTTTTCTATACCTACAAATATTACATATAAGTTCTGAACTCTCTTCTGTGCGGTTCTAAACATTGCTTATTCCACTGCTGGTAATTTTCATATTGTGATTTAAAAGATATTAATTGTTTTCTTCTTCTCTTTATATTTGCGTTATTTTGTCATAACCCTTTACTTATTTTATTATTTTATGTTTGTGGAAAAATTTTATATTTTTCATAATTGTATAATTGTAATGCATATTTTTTTACGAATCATGAAGACAATTTTCAATGTAAGATTTCTCAAAACTACTACAGATATCGAGAAAACAAGACGACAAAAGTTTCGTACACTCATAACGAATATACCTACAATAAGCCCAGTACGGTTCCAAATTGATGAATTATTCTTCTAAAATGCTGCTTTTTAAGACGGAGTCGTTAATTTAAGGAAAAAGTTCGATGGAGACAAAAGATATATTAAAAAAATTGGATGATTTTTATATAGTGGTAAAGTAGTATCTACTATTAGGCCCATTTAATTTTACTATCTTCAAGCAGAACGACAAATAGTTTTTTGCATCAAACGCCAGCCTTAAAATTTGTAACTTTATATGTTACGTACCTATAGGTATTATGTATCTACCTATAAGTATACAATATGAAAAATGGAGAGACATATTTTCTAATAATGTTTTGTCCACTTTTTTTACATTTAATTAAATTAGCAATAACAGTTATCTTATAATGTATCAAAGCGCATGTATGAAATTTTTTATTCGCTTATATTACTGTCCTAATAATTGTGGTGATCATTATCAATTTGTTTTCAACAGTACAGAGTTACCGTATAAAGGAACAATATTATAATGGATTCAAAAGAAAATCCAAAAACACCACAGTTTAATCCACCTCCCTATAGTCAACCCCAACCAGCTGAGCCACCACAAATTGGTAAGAAATTAAAGTCTCTTCACTAATTGTCGCGTTTTATAGAGTTTTTAATATAAAATTATTTTTTTTCTTATTTAGGTTTCCCTGAAGGTGTAGTACCAGTACCTACTGTTATCCCTTTAGGGCCTTCTCCCCAAAGGGTAACGTGTCCCTCCTGTCATGCCAACATTCAAACGGTTACCAAATCAGAAGCATCCACAAAGACACATTTAATCGCCTTAGTTATGTGTTGTGTCGGGTAAGTTTTTTTAAAACATCACATCAATTACTTATTCTTACTACATGTAACATAAAAAATACTAGTATACATATATCGAAATTCTTTTATTTATGCATTTATAGGTGTTGGTGTTGCTGCTGCATTCCATATTTTATGGATTCTTGTATGAGTACTCAACATACATGTCCAAATTGTGGATCTTTCATTGGAACTTATTCAAATTAATTTTTTTTAATTGTTTTATTTTTACTTTTATCTTTCTTCTATCTTTATAATAAAGTTTGTATATTTGAACAATTTGTCATTGTGCATTCGAATTAATTAATAAATTTCATATTCTGATAATACTCTCTTTAATCTAGTTTATCCGCAAACAAATTTTCTGCAATCATAGTCATACATATTGTGGAAATACCTTTGTGTAGGTTTACCTACTCATACATAATACACCTCATAACTGATAAACTTATTTTTATAGAAGTTTTGAGGTCATTAGGCACTTATATCACAAAATAAATATTTGAATTTAAGTAAAAAGTTGAAATCTAGTGCAAAAGTAACAAAGTTTTCGAATTGTCCCTGACGAACAATCTTCTACGTCCAGAATTCTAATTGATCAAACCCAAGCTTACAAAGGATATTTCTAGATGGAGATATCTGTCGAACAAAACAAGAATTTGAACAAAAAACCTGGAATTTTTCGTTACGTAATTTAATTTCTTATTTCCTAGTTTTTTAAATATCCCGGAATATAAAGCAAAAAAATTACTAGTACCTGCTCAGTTTCGAAAAGAATTTTTACTCTTCGTCCTTGCACTTATACGAGAATTCCTTCCTTCTCCTCATGTCTATAAATTAAATTCGACTTGAAATAAGTCAATGTAGAATGGATTTTCAATCTGCTGAACAGAGTGTGCGATAAAGCTCCAGAGCACAATTCCTGCAAAAACATTGGCCAAAGGATAAAATAAGGACCGAAAGAGCTCACACGTGTCAAAGAAGTAGGTCATCATATTGCATCATTTCTATGTACTAGAAAGTGTTAAACAACAATATAATTTCGGTATATAATCGCGAATGTACATATAGTTTTAGGAACGTATATTAAACTAAACTACTAAAGTTTCTATTTTTTTTTCTACAATGATTATTGTTGCTATTTTTTATGTTACGTCACTATTAATACAAAAACAGCTCTATCACTTGTAACGAAATAACAATTATAAGAAATTCTCTTATTTAGGTATGCAAGTGGACTTTGAATACAGCAGACCATAACCCATAACTAGAAAATGTCATTTTCAACCACCCTTATAATAAATATAGTAGAATGGTAGTAAATTGTCTTAGATTATAAACAACATTTTTTCACAGTGAGAGTAGGGTGTCCTAGTAACAGCGGCGTCGGCACGTGGAATCATTTGAAGAGATCAATAGGTTGGCCCAATTGACGTCGGGCGTGCCCATTGCAGGCGCCGGGACGCCTAAAGCATTGATTGACCTACTGACCTCATTTAGGGCACTATTAATAGCTCCCTTGATATGACAATGTGGGTAAAATATATATAACAGCATCACTAAATCGGGAACTTGTTGGAAATGCGAAATGTTACCCTTCTAATAATCCCAACAAATTCATCTCCCATACACGATATTCAATGCAAGTTATGGGCGTATTAAACACAGTTTTTTTTGTGGAAATGAATGTTTCTGATAAGAAATATCTGACATTTTCGAAACAATGTAATATGCATGTCGACACTCGAGAGAATTAAATTACCACTTACAGCTATAATTTTCGATTTCACTTAATCACTAAATTATTGGATTATTTTTATTGTTACGAATAATGCTAACCCAGATTTCGAAATGCACAAACAATAGAGTTTTTTTGTGTTTAATTTTAAAATTTACACAATAGAAAATACAAGGGCGGAACTAGATCTGGGTACCTGCTGCCGTTGGTTCCAAAATGGTTACATTTGGACGGCCCCTCGGTTTGAAGGGCGATTAAACTTTCAGGAAGAAAAATCCAAACGCTATAGTGGCTATAGTGTGTCTAATTACAGATACATATGTTATGTTTCTAATAGACAAGTTTTTTAATAGTTTTATCATCTGCTGTTCAGTTTATGGCTCTTTTTCCAAAAGAAGTATAAGTTAATGTGGAATTATGATCAAAGTTAACACGCACGTGTCATTCCAAATGTCCTAAGAAATGAATGTTCCAATTAACTATACATTTAAAATGTAATCAGCATCTCTGATCCAGTACTCGTCAAAATAAATTTACACACTTGATGCAAGTACAACTATAACTAAGTGAAATATACAAGGTAAAAATTGAGAGAAAATTCTAATAAAAACGCTTATAATTCCACAACATCGTTCACCTCCCGTATAAACCATTTACAAGAGTTGAATTACCGTACAAAGACGATGATGAACTCAAACGACCTTAATAATAAAAAAATATACTATTGAAAAAAAGATTCAACACTAATGTTCAGTAGTGAAAGTGTGACGATGCAACGGTTGGAGTTGCCTGAACCAACTGACTTCTCTTTCTCTAATAATAAAAAGTTCACTGCCCTTTGAAGTGTACGTACGTACATTGTACTCGAACTCAATATGATTACAACATTTAATTCACTCCGGAGGAATTTTCTTCAAATTTATACGTGTTCGAAGTTTGTACGACTTTTCCGCGTTTTCTTCATTGTCATTTTGAGGTCAGAATACTGTTAGGACAGTGGAAATGTCCAAAAGGTATAAGGTAATCACAGCAAAACAGAAACAACATAGACAAACATCAATAGACATTATTATAAATAATATAATATGCAATAATGTGACTTGCAAAAAGTTGGTATATTACAAATTATTAAGTACATTCAAGAGCACCTGAAATCAATTAAATATACTTACTTGAACTTGGAATGTTTCAGAAATTGATCTTTGCTTTGAATGTTGAACAAAAAACATGGAATAAACAAGTTGAAAATAGTTAATAATAATGGTATACGCATCTAATACCAATCTAATGACTATATTTGTCATTAACTTTAAAAATACACTGTAGAACGTGGTAAACAATTAATTTGTTATTGTTTTTCTTTGGAAAAAAATTTGTACACAAATGAGATAGAAATGATTTTTCTTATAATGAAACAATAGGGACTTTTATAGTTAATAACAATTAATTTTGATCATAACTGTATATGTTTGAAAGAAAGGTTATATTTTTCTTTATATAAAACAAACTTCTCTAATTAGAAACTTTAATTTGAATAGATTTTATCAACTATGAAATGTGGGAATAAATTATTTTAATAAAATACCTGGATGGGCTAATTAAACTGCGCTACTCCGCTTCTATAATTTATAATTACATTTTTCGTATAAATAAAATTATCAAAACGTTCTCAATTTCTGACTAGTGGGTGTGTCAAATTTTGAGCTTGGGGGATGGTTTGATATCTAAGGGGTTGGGCCCTTTACTAGGTAAAACTCCATTTATTTTTGACTGTAGTAGTTGTAGGGGTAGATTGGATCATTCGTTTATATCCATCTATATTTCGAAATTGCTGGTTAATTTTTGGAAATTGTCGTGGATTTGTTGACCGTATACAAATATTTGCTGAAAATTGGTACTGAAAAAGGGAAAAATTGAGTTAAAAAATTAAAATGCCACAGAGAGGACGGAGTCACAGTCTTAAATCAAAACAAAATTAGGTCAAAATGATTTCTGTGCCCTTTGAACTAGATTCCTATTAGAATGTGAGGGCTCACTTATATTGATTCCAAATAACAATGGTACAGTCTAAACGTCTAGTTGGATTAGCAGCCAACATTGGCCCAAAATAAGAATGTGACATTGTTTAGAGAATTTTTGGATACAAATATAACAACAATTGTACGTACTGAGTTGCGCCCTGAGAGTTGCGTAAACTGCCATTTAGGCACTAGGAAAACTGGTATATGGTGATGTGAGGGATGGATCGATCCAAGTCTAATACTATAACGTAAAATTTTACGTGAAACCGCTTTCCACAACGCTTTTGGGGCATCAGTGTTAAAAGTGAATGCGTTGGGAAAACTTGTCTCTCTTGCTCTTGAAATTCCAAGTAGGTGTTGAGTAATTTTTATTTTTACCTTGTTACTAGTATAGCCATTTCTTGTTCATACAATAATTACAATTTTACTTTTACAATTAGTGCTCTATTGTCTTTTCAAGTGATTACAATATTTTAGAAGTAGAATTTTAGATTAGTTCAAGCCTTTGCTAATTCTGCTTGCTGCTTAAAGGAATTACACATCAAGGTAATGCTTTTTTTTACTTATATTTTCCTATCAATCATGAATGAATTCATTTTGTGAGAAGATTAGTTTTCCAAAGTAATAATGTTCAAATTCACCAAGTTAATTAAAGCACTCGCTAATAATATGCCCTAAAAAATAACCGTTATAACGGATTTTATATTTTGTCCTGCTTTCTAATAAATTAATAGTTTCTAATTTCCCCATCGTGTTTTTTTCATGTCAGTTTTCAAACTGAAACCATTTTTTTGCTCAGGTGCTATTCATTACCAAAACACCTTCATACAAGTTTGTTTTCCCAAAATGGAAAGTTCTATTGATTTTTTACTACTGCGTTCAATTTTTCTCTTTACCTATATACAAAACATACTCGTACACAGGTACATATGTACATAATATAAACTTCTATACATGTTACATGCTCACGTTTATTTTCGTATTGATTGATCTAAAAATATGTACGTCAATAATCGTATTTTCAAATTACCATATTAACGCACTATATAATAATAGAGTGAATATATCAAAGAAACCTCAAAAAGAAAGAATTTGGGGCTTTCTTGGATATTTACGTACAGAACAAAGAAATTTCCTTTTTATTCGCCTGAGTGGGAATAAAAAATATTCTGGTTAAAGAGCGAAGGTTCATTGTAATTTGAAAAGGAATAAGTGAATACGTACGCACGGTGTACGTAAGAACACATACGAGTATATGTTATTTATTTTTTCATATGGCGATGGTGAATGTATTTGTCCTGTATGTATAGTATATTCATTATATCATCATCATCTCTAACTTAGCCATGTAACTAACGCATATGAGCCAAGGCCGCAGTGCTGACACGTGTATACTTCCACTGACCTATTTTTTACCAAGCGATTATATACGAGGACAGTCGAACAACGCTGATCAATACATGAAAGCTGGTCCGTTTCACTCTCCCCACCCTAGGAAAACCACTATCTTTGTTCCTTCGGTTCCGTTCCAAAGCCCCAACACGAAAGGGTCCGCCACTCCGCACTCCGCAGTTTCATTCGAAGCAAAACGCAAATCATTTTTTGTGTCTATTTTGTTTTTCTCTTTCTTCGATTGTGATTATTGTGGTTAAATGTTGTATTTTGTACAGTGAATTATTGTTAATTGGTGAGATATTTTGAAACATAAGCTAAAAATATTTTGAAATTGTTCCATAATTGAAGAGCGAAAATCTTGCGTCTTATATGATACAAATTGGACTCTCTATAATGGACTTGTAATATATATCGTATTGTTTTTTTAGTGATTGCAAATGTTATTTAATCCGAATCTATACTACGTATAATCAAGATGGAATTGAAAAATGTAGATGATTGTCCGCATTCCTCAGCAAATTGCATTGCGCAACACTGCAGCACAAAGTACACGTGTGTGCGAGGTCATCGAACTGCCACGTGTCGTAGTGAAAGAAAGATAGCACTATTTGGCTCCCGCTCCTGCTAGCTCCAAGCATGACACTTATCCTTCTCTATAATAAAATTAGCGGGGAAAATAGGGGAACTTTCTCGTTCTCGTTTCTCGTCGGTTGCAAGGTGCGCACTGCGTCACATTCTAATCTAGCGAAGATGGGGGGAAAACCGACCAATGCGACAACGCAACACTCATCCCCTCTACCAAATGGTGGTAAAGCAGAGTTTGTGAATACGGGTAAAGTCCCTATGTTTCGCGTTTCGCCGTTTCTTAATCTTGCAGAAACGGTTGTGCTGCATGCTGCGAACAAATTGTGGATACGCGTTTTCCAGTGTTATTTTTCATAATTTCCTAATCGACTCGTGTGCTTTCATCGTTCTATTATAATATCATATATATAGTTAAAGAATATTTAAAAAAAAACCCGCATTTGTTCGATTTTTTTCCGAAAATTTTTAACGACCTACATTTGCACTTCCGCATTGTTAGTCAGCAGCCATCTTGTCGTAAAACTTGAAGCATTTTAGAAAATTTTTTTTGTTCGGTTAACTTTTTTCAACATGAATTTCTACAAATTATTTTAAGTGCTTTCATCAGTTACTTGTTAAAATGCAATAATCATTTAATGGTAAAGTATATTTTTAGTGTAGTGTTAGCATTATTTTTTTTATCGATGACGTCAACCATAATTATATAGTGTTATATCAACATTAAGTAATCAAATGTTTAATGCTGAGTAATATTGGTTATTCGTTGGCGTGCTAATTACGTTATAATTTCCTCGATTTTTTACAGAAACTTGACAACTATAATCTACGATTTAAAAACAATATTTATAAGGATTTTTCAAAAGACTATAAAAATGGGTGAACAGGGGAGTGAATTTGGCTAACTTTATTTTTATACGAGTCAGTCTTTTTCTCTCTCCTATTTAATCCATTGTTCTTACAACATGCTTTTGACGTCATTGGAAATTTCGATATATTGGATAATTTTTTTTCTCATCGATTGCATAACCATGTAACACCAACTAAAGTGTAATACTTTTCTAATGGCGCCCTACGTATTTTGGGGTTGTCCTTGAAGTCCTGCCCCTTGTTAACCTTGAACATAACAGGGGGTTCAGCGTTTTGTGGAATAAAGATGGTAGTTTTCGTTAGACAGAGGTGGACTTTTCAGTCAATACAATCTAAATTATCATAATAATACCGCGAGAGAGCCACCTAAAAGGACTTAAAAATCGTTCTAAGTGGCGTGAAGAGATCATAATAATAGGAAGATGTTTTCATAATGGATCATACATTTGATCTTCAAGGTTAAACATGTGCTATTCTAGCTCGTTAACTATAGGCATGAAGCGGGTTCGTGCACAATTTGAGGTCCCACGAGATATTCGTGGCCTGGCCTGAACCAATGAGAGTTAAGAATTAGTTATGGCACTCCCAAACTTTCCATGGCAACAAGGCTTATATCACGCACTATGGCTTATAGCTACATGGCAAGCTGCAAATTTAAAACTTCCTGTTCCACACATACCGTGCATTAAAATGTTTTTGGTGCGATCAAGAAGTGCTGGAATCATTAAACAAAAAAAAAAATATGTATATAAAAACCGTTACATGCCACCATTTTTGGTGCTACTAAAATTCGATAATTGAAACAGCACTCGAATGAGAGCGTACTTTGCTAAACTCGCTAACAACAATGTTATGACTATGTATTTAACAACCGACACATGTCTGTTATATCTCATAAGGAATTGATAAGACTTATCTATTGTTTAGCTCGAGGACTTGATTGATAACTTTTTAGTTAAAAAATTTAAAATTTTTCATAATATTTATTTACTATAATACTTGAGAATTTTGTTCGAAGTTAATCCTATAAGTGGTGTATTATTATTAATGTACATTGTTAGCTATTTTATTTTCCTAATTATATAAAATATAATGCGACTAGTTTCGGATTTATTAAACCATCATCAGACAGAAAAAGTTAAAATGCTGCCTCTTATTAGGTACTCAACACAACTTGCCTATTAATGAGTAAGGAAATTTCATGTGTTAATTAAATTTAACATAAATAAAGTAATAAAAAATAATAAAAGTTGTTTTATTTTAACTAAGAAAAATGAAACTATCTATGTAGGTGAAAACGTTAAAAAAATTCGTATTTATAACGAATGAAAAGTTTCCGTTGATAATCAGTAAAATAAACCAAACAAGCTGTAGAGTAAAGTAAAGTACTACTTTTAGAACAATAATATATTTTACACCTAAGACTCAGAGTATTTTGTTTTTGCAAAATAAAATTGCAATAAAAACTGTGATTGGAATATACACATATTTAACATTAAACATTTAACACTTTAATGTATGTGTAACTAAACATCATTAATACATATCAGGTAGGTGTAAAATAAAAGTTGAATTGTTTAATTTTCGTTCGATTGTTAGCTTGTACTAGAATAAATCGTGGACGGTTTTTCAATAGCAACAATAATCAATGATGATGCAGGCTTACGTCTAACTTTCACGCTAGTACATACATACAGATATACATGGGCTTCGATAATTATTATTAACCATTGTATACGTACATAAAAGCAATATTGTTACTTTCTATAATCAGTGTTTCATTGCATCCAATTATTGTACGTATGACCGTGAGTAGAACATATAACAATAATAGGTCATAAAACAAGATAGCAAATGCATAAAATATTGGTATTACGGATGTATATATTACGTTACAAGTTTAACAAACATGAAATTTATACACGCCAATTAAAATTTAAATAACATCTTCAAACATCCATTGTGACTGTAATAAGTAAAAATGAATATACGTATGTGCTTGTAAAATTGTGCAATTTTTGCGGTAATTAAGCAAATATTCAAAATGCAACAAAGAAATTCACATAGAATTTACCGGTTCATGATAGTGTAACGTTATATACGCATAATATTTACCGTTATTTGCATGTAATACTCTCCATGCGTTCCTTCTGATCACACAGAAACTCGAAGCAAAGTGGAAAATTGACTCGAGAGCTATAAAACTGTACATTAATATACTTTTGGAAGCACAGTTAAAAGTCTCTCTGTGTGTCTGTGTTTAATAAGATAGCTTTCAAAAGAAAAATGTGTAAACAGAGAAAAATCGCCCAGTTACGTTATTCTTGACATCATCGCTTGTCGCATTTCAAATGGTATTTTCAAACATGTTACCTAAGTATTACAATGTATATTGTTTACTCGTTTACTGATGATTTTTTAAACAATTGTTAGAAGTATAAAAAAATATTCAACAATATATACCTAATACACATGTAGAAAATTTACATGCATATTTTCATGAATAATAGCACAAGGCCACAAAAACAGATAAAAATTCTCTACAAAATTAATGATTTGAATCATGGACATTTCCAACTGCAGAAAAGAGTAATTATGAATAAATGATTTTTAGAAAAAGCGAACGAATGAATTACGTAATTATGACGAAGTGCTGCGGCTTCTTTAATAATATTATTGTTAAGAAGATTCTCTCACGCTTTTTAACTTTATGAAAATAAATTAGTCCGGCATTTTGCTTGCTTTTTTTGTTATAGATCAACTGATATTTGTTATAAAAAACGTTTAAAACTGTGTAAACCGAAAATAGAACACACGAGTGACAGGTGCAAGATAAAACTGAAATTAGCTGTGTGAGCATTGTTTAAACAGAGAGAGCCGTCGATAATAGGAAGAAATGGCCGAGATAGGCCAAGTCTTAGGTGGAAGCCAATAATCAATGTAATTGCAAGTTTAAATATGATTAATGGTTCTAATTAATTGAGGGGAAATTTAATCGCGAAACTTGGAACGGAGGAGCTCTCATTAAATAATTATACCGAAATTAATGAATATTATTTGTATTAAAGGAATAAAAGAGAATTTATCTTTGAAATACCATCAGTAGCAGCAACACAAAGAAATGCTATTCATTTCAAACAGTTTATACTAGGCTAAGCGGACACTAACCTTAACTCTATAGCGGACCTGTCAGTGATTGCGTACGTACATGTCATATTAATTCAAATAATAACATTATCAACACATTACATTGATTCGAATGTATTAATTGTACAAAGTTTCAACATTAACTAGACCAAAACAATATTTTTCATTTAAACTAATTATTATAAACGTTTTTATATAATAATGAATATCTTTTTACTTTCATAATTTTTGTAGGTACATGAATAATTTATTTGAAAGGTACGGAGCGAGAGATTTCATTGACCTTCTTTGTCTGACATTATTATTTCGAGATTAGAGGAAATGTACGTAGAAGTTGGAAATATGTGAAATGAAATGGATTTTTTTTCTAGATAAATAAAATGTTTCCAATTGAATGCACGTATTTTGGTCTTGATATACAAAAAAATTGTTGCAATGTAACGCAAGTCTTCAAAAGAATTTTAATAATATCAATTATCATTAGAGCGGTTTAATTTTAGATTATATTTTTAATGCAATGCTAAAAATCGGTCATTGCACTTGTGTACGTTTTTATAATATGATTTTATTAAGAGTATCTAAGTAGAATGTGGTTACTAAATACAAAATACAGTTTCTAGCCCAATTGGACGTATATTTTAGTTCCCAAAGTTGCGCAACTGACCTCGTTTGTACGCAGGAAATAGCAACGCAGCCTCCTTCTCTGCTGTAACAGCAATAGAGCAGCGAAAGAGAACAGCGGACAGCAGCACCAACGCTAATGCAAACCCAACACATCATCCAAAACAAAACTTTTTTCTATGTTTTGTAATATAGATAGATATAAATTTCGCTGGATAATAAAAAAAAGTTTATTCTACAGAAATTTTGTATGCTAATGCTGCGGGCAATTCTCTCGTTTTTTCAGTCATGCTTAGGTAACAATTTCATTTGATATGCATTACACACTACTGCACATCTATTAAATTTCCTGGTTTTGCTTGTTGTTAAATAAATAGCGAATGTATCCCTTGATAGTTATCTCTTTCAAAAATGTATGCATCCAAGTACTTATTTATTCTGCAATCGTATAATTTACCAAGTTGTACTGCTGTTGCTCCTCTACGAACCTCCCTACATATTCTATCCTATAAACACACATATGTATGTGAATGCAATAACGTACATTAATATATTTCGTTGTTAATTTTCTGCTTTTCGTTGTCCACTATAAACTGTCTCCATAATTAAAATTATTAAGGTCAGTTTAATTATAGTGATTTGGAAATTGGATGTTGTTCAAAATATAGACTAAAATTGGTTTGGCTGATTTTGCGTAGAAAACTTTTTCCCCGGTAGATTATTTATGTTATCTTCTAAATTTTATAAATGATTAATTCGTTATTTATAGAGCGGTGCATTTCATTTCATGTTGCATCAACTGGGGAATGAAATAATATTTTCAAAGTAAGTTAAATTGGAAAAGTATGGTTTGCCGCACAATTTACATCATTTGCTATATTGACTAATTAAACACTTATTCCGTCAATTGATATAATATGCTTTTCTCGGAACGTTTTGTTATTTACATGTATACTGCTAAATACTTTTATATGGACAATCGGTTTTAGCGACTATAAATTACTTATTTCACAAATACTGTGTAGATAATTAATACTAACTACCATAACGTTTATTAATTGCCTTCATTTGTAATTCAAGACACAATTTAAATATTCAAAACGTAAATTTCTATTATTATTGTTTATATTATTATTCTAGATAAATAATAAAGGTTAAAAATAATTGTTAGTTAACCGACCCTTCAATTTATTATTTTTTCCTAGCTAATTTTATTTTGCATATAATTTCAATAATTAAAATGGAAATGAAAGTAAACATATATCGAATGAAAAGCAAATAATCCAGCAAGATACTGACTTTTATAGGCATATGATTGATTTATATTGCCGATAAATGTACAATTATTAATTTACTTAAAATGAGTAAGCGTATAATAAAAAAAATATTAAAAAACGTTACTCATTTACCTACTGCTCCATCAATGACTAATTTCAATTCCATAAATGAATTAAAGAAATTACATAAATGCTATTTGTTCCACATTGAGCAGCAGATTGCTAGAAATTCTCAAACAATTTATAATGTGATTCACATCTGCATTGAATGACAGAATGTTTAAATCATAATTTGGAGAACAAATATGTACATATTAGGTACATTTCACCTTGAAATGGGTTTTTATGAATTTTCTATGGCAATCATAATCACATAATAACTAATTTTGTACATCTGTGTGTTTGGGAACGCCAAAATGATTGCGTTATGAACGCATATTGTCAAAGCATAACCATAATGTTCAATGCTTATCTAATATGTTGAAACAATAATAAAATAAGATAAACAAACATAGAGTAGGCTATTTAATTGATTTGATACGAAATGGTAGAAATTTCGCAGGTGTATAATTAGCACTTTTATTTATAAACGAAAATATATTTAGAGGAATGAGATATTAAATGAGGTCTGAGTAAACAGTAAGCCGCGAATCGATTTTTCGTTAGATATCGAACAGTGTACGTCTGTTAAGAAATTGGCAGCGGCTTTTTTAGAAAAAAATCTATTTGCATAATATTGTTTATTTTAAAAACTACATTTTGCAACCAATAGATTAGCATGGATTTGGCGGGAAGCTGAGTGTTTCAGCCGGAACACCGCATTTCAAGGTCTCATTCCACGAATATTACGTGTACACAAACTGTTTTCTTGCCAACAAAATCCAATGCTGGACTATAATATTGATAATTGTCCTGCCACAGACCACAGCAGATGATATAGGAACACATATTTCAATAATATGGCAGAAATCGTATTTTATTTTGTGGTGCGGCTCTAATAAGCGATGATGAGGGAAGGCGCACTCTTTGTACTTATACATGCAAATTTCCTATAAACCCTCGAGAAATGTGAAGAAACTAGTCTGCATTCTGCATACTATAAGAAGCTGTATGCTAGAGAATAAATAAAGCAATTGGTAGTATTATGAAATGAAGAACCAATTACATGAAAAATAGAGTAAAATTTTTTTATTTTCTTAGATAAAATCACTAGCTTTTATGTCTAAGATTCGCGTTCTTATCAGTAGACATTAGTTTTTTAAATAAACATCATAAAACAAGATTTAGGTACCCTATTATCAGTTGACTTGATTCGTTTGCAAAACTTATCTGTCTACGCGCCATTATTAATCGTCTTTCCTATTTTATTATCACCACATTCAATATTGTATTTGCTTGTATTTTAATTCTTCCTACAAAATTGTTAATTACTAGAAACATTTGTGAAAATGAAGTTAAAAAGCATTATACATATATAGTAAAGTAATTTTCATTGATGCATTCAGAACTAGTAATAAAAGCACATTTTTCTGTAATAGACTATACGGCAAATGCTCGATGCGATTTGCAATCAATGCAGTTAAAAAGAAAACAGGTTTTTATATAATTTTAACCGCAAAAATCGTGACCATCTTAAAATTGCACCTTGCTCTTAGTTATAGTAGAAAGAAGATTTATATTGAAAACCATCAAGATGGGATGATATAATGGGGATAGAAACTATGTTTATTGAAATAAGCAATAAAAAACGATATTGAACACAAACCTACTCATCTCTGGATAAATAGACAGACATTTGATTCTTGCAAGTGGAAGATTTTATACTTCTGGTCAAGTTGTAATTGTTTGTCAGTTGCGTAACCGGTTACGAAAGCATTAAATCATTCCGCCAATCGGATTATATTTCATTTAGAAAAGAGTTTACATTTTATTGCAATGAATTTACAATTTCCAACATTTAATTTTCCAATTTCTATATTCAATGGGAAATTTCTCAGTAGTCTGCCAATGTAAGTGTGTTTTTTGTCGAAATATTACACTTAATAAAATAGTTTCCATTTAGTCACATTTCTAGGAATATAGACAGGATGATAAAATTTCGCTGTTGTAAAATTACCGCGAGTGCGTGACGTCATTTTTAGAGTTTACATCATTTGTATTTGCAGTGTGTGGGTGGCTTATTGAATCAGGCAATTTGAGGAAAGCTTGTAAAACTGTGTGTTTAGCCAGGACGACACACAACACAAACATTTATTCAATTTGAAGAAAATTGCAGCCCGGTCGGGAAAAGCTATGCGAGGACCGGCAAAGTTTGGACATTCTTTAGCGAGTCCTTGGAGAGGACCTACTGCCAAAATTTGCAGCTGCTTCTATATGTATATTTAATAAATAAATAGGGTTATTTACAAATTATATTTAACTGCATTTAATGAGGATAGCGAGTAATAAAATGTAAATTGAAATTTAAATATTTATAACATCCTGTTCGCAATTAATTACACAGAGGGCAATTTTTGCTAAAAAACTCCCAATCGCATCTCGTGCGTGATTACATAATAGTGTTTAATTAAAATTAAAATGCGCACATCAGAGGTACTTGCGTCAATCAAATTGTTACATTGTGGATGGTAATACATAAATGTTTTCGATGATGATGATGATTGTATAAAGAAAGTCATTTGAATTGTAAAATGTACATTCATAATGTTGTTACTCTGGACGATATGAAACGAAAATAAACCTTGTAAATGAAATATGAATCCAACAAACTATACATATGAAATCAGTTTGTTTCGTCATATCCTCATATCTAACGTCTCTATATGATCTCAAAAAACATATCTGACATTTTGATAAATTTTTCCAAAGATATATTTCAATTTTATCGTAAAAACGGTTCGCATTGAAAGTCTTGTGTACAAGTTTGACACAAGGATTTAAATTTTAAAAGTGTGTTTTTGTTCATTTCATACATTATGTGCATAGTGTTTATGTTTTCATTCATATTTAGTGTCTCTCTAAATTGTTATTCTATTTCGTACTTTAGAGTTCTTTAGTTAGCGACGTAATACTTTCCAACTGGGTCATGTTTAATCAATAAATCTTTTAATATTTCATAAAGATTAAATTACAAAAAGCATGAAAACTAGTTTTGAGTGTGTGTTTTTAGAATGTTGAAACTATTTGTACTCTTTCTAATTTTTTTTAATGAATAATTGTTTTCAATAATAATGTAGCAACCCAAATAAACATCCTAAATTGAAGTCAATAGCATTATTCTTGTTTTGATGAGACCGAAAAATTCGAAACACTATAAATAATAAATTGTTAATTAACAAAAAAGACACAAATGGTTTTGTGATTTCGACAAAACAAAAAAGAAATGGATTAATTCTGTTTAGTTCCTGATACTTTTTCCATCAAAAAATCCTACTTATTTCATCAAGTTGTTATTATCTTGGTACAAATAATGACGTTTTATTTCATCCAACGGAAGAGTTAATAAAAAGTGATATGAAACAGTAACAATTTCCGTTGAAAGTACACCTAAGTATAAAATAACGCAAACCACATACATTATAGACCAATGCTTGAAAATTTGTACATTGTAAAGTGGCCAACCAAACATATATACACACATAAATATAAAATGCTATGCAATTTACTGTAGGATTAAAAGTGTGTTACATAAAGAGTCCATTGTTTTTTAGCGGTGTGTGGCCTTGCTGGGGAAATAAGTTTTGTCCTGTTCAGTTAGCAATGCTAAACAAACCGGAATATTTTTTATTTGATTAACAATCTTTAGTCCCACGCTATATTTTGTGTTCTGTTGGGATTATGCAACATTATTACCAACGAGAATCTGTTATATGTTTTATTTTTTAAATGCATCCTATGACACCTCTGGTACACTACTATATGTCATGGAACATGCAATTTTTTGAGCTAACATGTACTCAAAAACAGAACTATGATTTACGAGAGATGCAAACATTTAAATTTGGACCAGAATTCCGAGAGAGCCAGTCCCGAAATGAAAGAGCGACCCTCGCACAAAGCGGTCGGACGTTGGACAGAAAGCGATAACTTCGATTTGCATTTTGAACAATTACGTATTTATTACAGTTTCAGTTTAAATAAACAGCACATACATGAACATGAAATGCTAGCTAAACAAAATAAAACACCCCTAGATCGGATTACATTAACGACTTTATACCAACGTCAACTAATTACTCTTGAAAAAAAAATACAAAATATGTATGTGTGTATATTTTTTTAATTTGCAAATGAAATAATCATTGCGACTCTAACTGTTCAGTAGTAATGGTAATTTATTGAAGAGGGTACAAGTACAATTTATATAATTCAGGGTGTCACTGTGTCACGACAGTAAAATGAGTTGCCTGGCAACCGGCACGTTAGCCCGGCCTATTTTCAGGCTCTATTGATCTGCCGCACTCCAGCTTTTCTTTCTCTTGGGGTTAAATCCAGAGCCGAACTTTAAACTCCCTTTCAACCAGTTTATCACAGCCAGTCACCATATGACCTTGATTTAGAGAGGGAACTCTTTCTTATTTTCAAAACACACACCTTTTATCTTCTGCCTTGCAAAGCACTCTTTGTTATCAGTTCTGAGTATTATTTAATGAATTTATTGTGTTACCTTTTGCTAAATCTTAACATTCGATTTTCCCGAAAAAAAATGAACAAATACGTAATTATTAAGACCTTGGACATCATAATAATCAATTCTCTTAATGATTTATTCCGATGTACAAAGTGCGGTATTTGCTTTACTTGCTGCATATTTCATCATTTCGGCTAAATGTGCCCAGCAATTTAATGGTAAAGATTTTCATTTAGTACGGTCCGTTGTGTTCTAGTTTCTGCTAGTTTCGATTAGTTTATAAATATAAATAAGATTTCTAGTTAGGAATGGCTAATGTAGCCAAAGTCAAAGTGTTCAAGGCCCTGGTATTAGCCCTTAATAATAAATTCATGATGTCATAAATTAAAAGTTGATTTATAAATGTAAAATTATAAGGGAATGATGAAATTCATATCGATACTTCATGGAACAAGGTTTAATTTTTTTCTTTAATGTCTGGTATTAAACAACGAATACTTTACAATAATAACTTTTCTATTACCTAAATTCTGATTTTTGTTCAATTAAATAATGTATATGCTATATTTACAATATAATAATAAGTTAACAGTCACACAAGATATGGTATATATCAATATTTCATTTTAGTTATATGAATTGAAATGGAAATAAAAAAAATTATTGCATGTATTTATACAAATTACTTTTATAATATTTTCATATAAAAAAAGAAACAATTTAATTTAAAAGTACATAAAAATAACACAATATTTAAACAATATCACATGTAAATTACGAAATGGTATATTATATAAAAAGAGTTGTTCTCTGTTTATTCATATACCTAGCAAATAAATATCGAAATCAATTATATAATTATCAATAAAAGTATATTTTAAAAAATGTGTTCACCAATAAAATAAGTGGGACTAGTTGGAGATGTGCTTATAGGATGTCTACGTTGCATAAATGTTTTCAAACGAAATGAAGGTATAACAGTCGACGAATGAATCTAAAAAGAAAAAAAAATAAGTCAGCAATATATTCCGAAAGTATGTTAATTGAAAGGTATTGCACCTCTTTCATCCAAATGGAATTCAAACAGTTTTCCATATCGAGTCTATTTGATGGAGAGAGTACTAAAAGTTTGCTAATTAAATCTTTGGCATCATCTGAAATTTCTTTAAAGTAGTCATCGGGAAAACAGTAGTCACATTTTAATATGTTTGCCGTCGTTTCTTCCATTGAATCATCGAGGAATGGGGAAACTCCACTTAGCAACACATATAGAAAAACTCCCACAGCCCAATAATCAGTGTGTTTTCCAACTGGCTGGCCAAGTACCAATTCGGGGGAGGCGAATTCAAGGCAAGCTGGTGGCAATATGACATTTTTCGAAGTGTTTATTGAGTCACCAAAATCGACTAACTTCAATGTTGGATTAAGGGTGGACAAGTCGACCATAACGTTTTCAGGCTAGAGTATACAAGAGGATTAATCAAAATAAAAACCGATTTTTATATAGAAAAATGAATTACTTTTATATCTAGATGTGCGAGGTTGTTCAAGTGTAGCCAGGATAACGCAGACATTAACTGACTTGAATAATTCCTAACATCCGATTCAGAGTATTCCACTTTTTCACTCAAGTATGTAAACAAAAGCGGACCCTTTACTCTGAAATTAAAATTGATTATTATAGATTGCCATCATCATTGAAGATTGTCAGTAATAGCTTACAATTCCAGAATGATTGTATCTATACCAGGAAGTGGGGCATTATCAAACAACGCTAAAGATCTTATAATATTTGGATTTTGCATTCCAGCTAGCAATATATACTCTGCTTGAGTGATGTGGTGCGGTTGTTTCCTTCTATTTACTTGCTTTAGGGCCACTTCCATTCCCGTACCACGATCTTTTGCTAAACGTACCACAGAAAATCGTCCCCGTCCAATTTCCGACATTTCAATATAACGTCTCTGGAATTGCTCTTGTTGCCATCTTAAATTGTCTGCCATTGGTAGAGTAATAGCTACACTTGGTAAACTAATTAATTGATTTTGTGTAGCGATTATACGGAAACTGTACGTTTCTCCAGGAATTAAATTTTCTATTGTATATGATTGCGAATTAATTGGATGGTATTTGTTCGGTGATAGCCATTCACCTGTGCCTAGTTTACAATATTCTACTAGGAACTGATTATATTCTACACTTTCCCATTCTAACAATACACTTGAACTAGAAATGACTTGAATTTTTGGTTCTTGTAATGGTGGATACAAATTGGTTACTGTTAGAATAGAAGAGCATGTTATTGTACCATAGTCATTAGTAAATGTGAATGAATAAATTCCAGAATCGGATAATTTCACATTGTCTATAGTATAAATGGCGATGCCGTCATCATCTTGGCTTAGTAAAAATTTCCCGTTTCCCAAAATACATAAATTCGGCTCTAATTTCTTCCAACTTTGTTTGGTGTTTTTGCCACAATTTCTAACTCGACATTTTAGTACCACTTTTGTCCCACATTGGACTGTTATATCTTTCAATTTATCACGGAATTCTGGCAACGGTCCTTCAGATATAACGGATTCAATTACATTTATGCCATCTATTGATCGTCTGCTTGGCTTCTTAAATCGGAACGACCATGGTTTTCTGCTATAGTTTGAGAGAACATGCACAGGAAGCCAAATTTCTTTCATATTCGTATTAGTGTGGACGAGGTAGCCTTGTACAGCATCATATCGAATTATTGTTACTACTTCGCCCAAGGCTATTTCAGGCCATTCGCAGATAAGGCGAGCTTGAGTGCCTGGAGCCATTATGTGGTTTTCAGTCTGCAGAATGGAATCAAATGAGAACAGAAAATACGATTTTGTTGAAATGTAGATATGAGAAAATGAGAGAGGACAGATGAAAGTTGGGAATGGTTTCAGGGCATAAAGGACAATGGATAAGTAGTGAATTTTTGAGTGTCCAAAACAAATTAATGCAAACCCAAGAAGCGAAAAGCATGTCTTATGTTAATTGGTGATGTAAAAGTGTAAAAAGCAGCAATCATGCTCACCATTGTAACACATACAACACGTTGATTGTTTCCCAAATTTCCATTTCAATTCAATTGATGTTATAAAACTTTAATGAATTACATAATTATAACTTATTTTTTTCTTAACTGAATATCTTAAACTACATTATTTTCACAGCCTTCATCTATGGTTAGTGTTTATACTGGTACTCTTTATATTATAATACCTAAAGAGAAAAGAATTATATCAAACATACATCATGCCTTACATATAAGTAAAAAAACATTGTACTTGAATAGTAAGGATCAAAATTAGTTTAGTATAATCTAAAAGCAAGCATTTACGACTAATTAGGAGGATACTACATTTAAAAAAGAGGACTTAAATGCTCTTATTTACCGTTGGTGTGTTTGCTTCAGACCATCGTCTTTGCTGCAACTCATTTGGTTTATCTGGTTCTTTGCTGGAGGAATCTGATGTCTCATTCTTATTATGTTTCGACCGTAATGTAGATTTGATTCCTCCAAATAAGTTTAATTTTGGTTTATTGAGAGGAGCAGGTGTTTTAAGTCCATGCACACTTTCAGGAAAATCCCCCTCTGATGGTATTCCGATTGTGTTTGCTTTGTGTATGTAGTGAGATGTTTTTCTGTTTGCTTTACTATTTGAATTCGATGGTTTTGTCATTGCTGTTGGCGATGTAATAGGAATGGATACTGTTTTTCGATGAGTTGGTGGATCCCGCATTGATGAAAGGTCAAATAATGAACTGTATAAGGTGGAAAATAATACAAACGATAATAAATAAATCATAAAACTATAAATAAAAAAGCGAGTAAAAGAGAAGCAAAAACAATAAAAAAAGAGAATAATAAATTAAAGCACAAACCACATAGAAAATAAAACAATTAGAGGTTTTAATAAATAAGACCGTATAATTTCATACTTTATTCTATTGAAAATTTTTATTCCATGGCTTATTAATGAATAATATATTTATGTACAAACATACATTTCTATGTACATGTTGTTTTAGTAATTCATGTAGGTAATACAATTAATAGTAGTTTTACAATGATTTTTTAACACATATCTCACTTGTGAATTTAAAGAGTATTTTCGCTTAATATTACATTATATAGTATTGTGGCATTCATTCTAAAAATGAAGGCGTGAGATGTAAGTTTTACTGTATTTTTAGAGGAATGTTTAAGCCTCTCAATATTATAGAAAGATTATAAATTGAATTCCGAAAAATATATTTATAAAACTCATCAATATTGTGGTAGAAAATATAGCAATATTGATAAGCTACATACATATTTGAGCAAAAATACCGAAATTATATTAAGTCAGGAAAATATAGGAGGAAATCAAGCTGAGCTTCTAAAAGTAGTTATAATTCTTATATTACATGAAAATTGCTAAGAAAATAAATGCTGTAAAAAGTGCTCCACCTCGTTCTCAAAGAGTTAGATAAACCAAAATTATAAAAGAGATTTTGTGTTGAAGAAATATTACAGAGAAAAATATTATTTAGTCCCATCACCAAGTTTAAATTTGAGTCACACATATTTGCGAAATTCTTATCACAGAATCTGATAAGTAATTCGTACAATTCACAATTACAAGTATTATATGAAACCACCTCACAAAGACAAAGGTATTCAAATGATAATATTCGGGATTATTACTAATTTCAAGACAATAAATCAAAGACTAATATAAACGTTTCTATTGTGAGGCAGTTTCCATTATATTGGAATAGATGTTAATTTTAAACCAAAAGCAAAGAATCACAACCAGTAATGTTAATTTAAAACATCCTTATAGAATGTAGACAAGATGAAATACTCACGCCTCCTTTGTAAGCTCTTTCTGATAAGCAATTGGACTTTGGATGGCCTTAAGAAAATCCTTTTGGCTCTGTAAGATATTTTTTATAGTAGACAACCATTGTTCAAGTGATTCTTCATTTAAAGCTTGACATATAAAGCCAGTAGTAGGTTTATTAGGATCAGTTGATTCTATGACAAAACAATCTTCCTTTTCGTCTAAATTCATTTTGTTCACCTATAAAAACCGTTACAATATTAAAATAACCACAATCAATACAATATGAGAAAATTTAATTACTTGTATGTGAGCCTTATAATAATATTGTGGACTAGTGAATTGAGTTTTCTTTCCCACTACTTCCGAGAATATCATACTTTGTTCAAAGAGAAACACTTGCAGTTCTTTATTCTTTCCAACAATTGATAAGCCTTGTACATCAGAACAAATTAATGGTCCATGCAACATTAATTTCCCTTGTGCCGTTATTTTACCCTAAAAAGTGTTTATTATGTTAATATGAGAACAACGTAAAAAATGAATTCTAGTTAAATTACATCGAAACCTTGCAATCTGCCAACATCCATCATGTCATTGGCTGATTTCGGTACAACCACCATGATATTATAAGCGATTCGAAGTTGTTCAACTTCAGTGGTAAGCCCAGCACGTTCTGTATGTTTTAAAATATCTTTTAACATCAATTGATACTTCATAATACGCTGCACTGGTTTAATTAATAAATCACATAATTGAAGTTTGTGGCCTAATTTGACACGCAACTCTTCAAAGTACGTGTCCAAATATTCAGACACAATATATTCCGATACTGGCTTATTTTTACAATAAACAACATACATATGAAGTTTACGTTCATATCTTTTAAATAATTGTGCTAGTTCTATTGGATTTTCTATTGCTTTTTTTAAAGCTCTTAAAAATGTGCTAGAAAATAAAACAAAAATCAGTTAGTATTTTTATACAAACAAAAGCCTAAGCTGATTAATTTATTTACTCTTTATGCCACTCATAGATAGCTGCAATATTTCCAAACACCATTTTATCTTTTCCGTCTCGTAAGTCATCTGGTATGGGTATTTCACATTCAGGATCATTCATTGCAACCATATATCCATCGACAATTAAAGATAAATCACGCACATATGCTTCCTCTGTATCTAAAAGCTCTTGAAGTACGTACTGTCTTTTTCTCAATAAACTCTCGATTTTCTTTGTACTGTCAACACTGTCTTCCGATGGTTTATCACTCTCATCACCACTAAATGCTAAAGCAGTTGCTTCATTCGACGAACCTAGCGCCGATAGCTCTTGATGTGTATTTGTACTTTCACCGCCACCAGCACCACAATCTGATAATGTATCCGATGACTTTGTATCACGTAAGAGGGAATTTCTTTCCTGATTTTCCGAATGTTGTTCCTGCAATAAGACGTAATTAACCAATGTGAAATAATTCAAACATCAAATACTACGGTGGAGTTATAAAAAATTTCATTTACAAAGAAATCATTACATATGTATGTGTATTTTATGACACCACCTCAAACTCAACTATAAGACAACTAAATTTTGTGAACAACCATCTAAAATTAACAGAAAAACAACTGTTAAAACTCATATATGTGAAATCATGAAAAAATAGATGCAATTATTAAGTAATGAATATACAATAACAGTACAATAAAGGACAAATAAACAAAAACACATGCAGAAATTGAAATAAAAAGTGCATTCATCCAAAAAGGTGTTATGATTATAATCATTGATTCGCACCATTCGTTCCTTAACAATTTGTTCTATTTCAGCCAAATCAGCGGACGTCGCACCTTCTAGTGATTTTAATGTTAGACTAGAAACCTGTAGATGGAAGAGAAATGTTATGGTGAAAAAAATGAATGATTTATTAATTATTTTCACATTTAATAATGATGAATCTGAATGTGCTATAGGAAATAATTTATCAATCCAACCAATATGACAAGCCGATTTATACATATTTATATATTTATCGGTAGTTGAACGTATTTGATCGAGGTGATTGATAAATTTATATTTCTATATGTATACGAATAGCAAATATAAGCTTGCTTACTCGTTTGCAAGGATTCTCTTCAATATCAGGTACGCCGGGAGGCGGGGATGTTACTAAAATGGGCTCTTGAATCGGTTTCATTGGAGGTGGCAATTCCAATTCTTCATCAACATCCTCACCACCTCCATTCGATAATTCAGGACCAGACACTTTAACACCCTTTAGAGGTGGACGTTCCTCTTCGTCCTCCCCTTCTGATACTGACGGTTTGTTGCCCATTTCAGAGGGTACCTTTAATAAAATAAATGTAAATATAAAATCACACATACCTAACATATATAACAAATCCTTGTAACTTTGTGCAATTATTTAACTTACAACCTTCATTTTTAATGACGATAAACGACGGAATAAAATTCGCTTCATATTTACTCATGGAATAGAACGAATAAACTGACAACGTTATTCATGTATACTACAGAATAAGCCGTGGTTTTTTTATGAAACCGATAACTAACAATATTACTCAGAACAGACGGATATCCGATAACATAAATAAGTAATGCAAATAAAGTTAATATAGATAAAAATTTGTGATCTTTAAAAAAATAATCAAACAGCCTTTTTAAATATATACATAAAAACGTGTTTATAGAACTTCTCACAGGATGATGACTATTTGAAGATTCTTAACTTGAAGGTAACATTGTTAACACGATCAGTAACAGAAGAAAAGTGGGTACTAGGGATATGTCCCTTTAAATCCTACTGGCAACTTATTGAAATAGCAAGTACTTCTTTCAAAATTACCTTAATTCTCTTATCGGAGCCAGTCTTCTTTAATGGTGGCAGACGATCTATAGTTGGTTGTTGTGTTTTATCTACTTTTCCCTGTGACAGTTTCCGCAGTGGTGGAGGTAACCATTTCCGCCTATTAGAGCAGAAAAATATTTCCATATTTCATATTCAGTTTAAATAAAAACCATGACTCGTAAAAAATCTCTATGAGATCGCGTACGTTTATTGATATACTAGTTTTGTAAATATTTGTATTAATTTACTATTGTCTTATGTAGATGATTAATGTTAAGTAGAAAGAATTATTTGCACACAATTTGTAAGCATTATTAATATACTCACTTTGTATTACAGCAATTAAGTCTGCACATGCAATTACACAAATTTTGTAGAGTTTTTTGAGTATTACATTCCATATTACAAGAATCTCACACTATAACTAACATACTGACAATGAAGCAAATTAGAAAAAACTCTAAGAAAGACGAAAAACAATTGCAACTGATAAGATAAAAAATGGTATTGTCAAGAACAGACTTAATTACTGTAGATGGTTAATTGTTAATGTGTACGTACATATTTAGTATGTTTGATTCAGATTGATTAGCGGCAAATCACTGATTATTGCATCACAAACTGAACTAAAGTGCAATATAATTTTAGTTAAAACACCTAGTTGCATCACTTTTTACCTTTTATCTACTAATATCAATCGAATTGGAATGTAAGTAAACATTTTTCAAAATCACTTACTTAATTTTACTGATTTATTTGGAGCAGTCATTTCACTTACTTTCGATTTCGAATTAAATTAATTTCTTTGAAATGAAGAATAGAACAAAAAGGTCATCGGCTGTTGCATGTTTGAAAATTAGCATGTTATCATCCTATTTAACATATTTGGGCACGAATTGCGATCATTAATTCAAAATACAGCAACGCCACAGGTATAAATAATTTCGTTCGTACGAGCACAGTGTTTTAATTTATTAAAAATATCAATTCAATGGAAATAAATGAAAGTTGTGTGATTTTCAGAAAATCTTACCCGCTGAAACCTCGTCGTTTATTTACAGGTGAAGAAGTGTTAACTGTAGTCGACGAATCGTTAGAAGTTGAGTCTGAAACAAAAAGAAAATGAGTAAATTATGAACAAATTAATTTTTTTCTGTAGTGGAAAAACAGCATTCGTAAATTGTTTTCGCATTATTGTTGAAGTAACATAATGTTTTATGTAATGAGGCTTTCGATAAAGAAATCCAAAAGCGCACCACCAATAGGTAGAAAATTTCTATTTAATTTACCTATATTGACAAATAATGGGTTTTTATAAGTAGAACGAATTCTGCGGTTTAGTAAAATTTGGTCCGGATATTAATTGATTCATATTTTGAGTTTCTGTAAAGTAAATTAATAAATGGGAAACTTGCTTGGGTTTACTTAACTCTTTCGGAAATCTGATATATGTATAGAAAATACCACTAGACAAGTTTACTAAATGAAGGTAATTTATCACCCAACTTGTTCAATTATTAAATATAACGTAGTAAGCAATATGTTTATACAAACAACCGAAAAAACAACCTATAACGTCAATTTGGAAACCGGAAAAGGCACAAAAAACTTTATATAATTCACATATAATCAATTACTATAACACTGTAAAGAGGATGTAATTCGATTGTAAAAAAAAATTAATATTATTAGATAACGATCCCATCATATCTCCCTTTTATCGTACCATAAACCATATTAAATTGTAATATATGCATATTTACATTTTCATCAAAACCACACCCTGTGTCCTATTTATACCACTAATAGTCGCAAAAACCAAAAATGGGTATTGTAACTGTTGTTATATTAATAAAAGTCCATACATTTGGCAAGTTCGTGCGTTTTAGATCACATATGATTGACAAGAAAAATTACAGTTGTACGATCCTGCTTTGAATTAAATTACTTTATCCTACGTATCAAAAAACAAAGATATGGTATTGTATTTATAATTTTACGTAGGCATAGCGTACGTATACATATGTATATTAGGTGGGCAAAATCTAAAATACAAGAAAAGGGGAAATCCCTGTAGTGGCTTAAACCATGTTTATTCAAACAATGGTTTATTGGAATTAAAAATTGTTGACATCAATATTCAATAAGGAATTAAAAATCTCTTACCAGGTAAACAAATTAAAACTAAAATCGTGTAAACAATATAAGGCGCACTAAGCAACTAGCATTTATAAACCAATTTCAGTTAATTGACTAAAATTATTTTCAATGACTTGCTTCCTCTTCTAGCTGTTTATAAATTCAACTGATTTGAACCGATATGAAAACCAAAATTTTGTCTAAATCTTGAAAGATTCTCTTCAAAAAAATTAACCAGCTATTATAGTTACCACCCACATCTTCATGTCTATTTTTCCTTAAAGAAGTAAGTAGGTAGAATTTATTTTGGTTCAAACAAAACAACAAACTAATATTTTATAAGCGGATACAGGACTTTATTCATTCCAATATCAAATATTACGTAGGTAAACGTTTTATTATTTGTTTGTGCAACAATCACTTATAAACTGAACAAGACAAACTAATAGTTAAGTAAAACAAGTTTATGCAAAAGTTACGGTGTATTAGATTTCGATCCAATGAGAGGCATATCAGGCTTTGCAATGAAAAAAAAACAAATAATAATCTTAATAACGGAACTGAATTATATGTATAAGTTCATAATTATAAACAAATAGATTCTCTTGCCTGCCATATAAATGCTAAATGTTGACAAAATGTCAAGATGTAAATATGCAACACCACAAAGTGAATAATTTTTTTATTTTTACACCAAAAGTAGAAGTCGTTTTTTCAATGTCGAACTAGGATTCACTTCAAATAATACTAGAGTTTGTAAAATAAAAGAATGTGAATAAACGATTCAAGTGTACCCACCGCAACGAACTCGCAAACATACAAATTAATAGGTAACATTAATTGTTGTCGCAGGACAATCGTTCTTTCCTGCCTTAATTAGCAGCAAACAATAGAGCCGATCGTCTGTTCGTGTTGTTCTTTTTTGGGAAATATCAGAAACTTCTTGATATCAATTGTCAAACAACCTACTTATTGTTGTAATTTTAACTTCACAGCATGATTAAAAGTTCTACATTATTTTTAAATTGAAAATATCTTTATATGGATCTATATAGAATTTGATTAACATTATATACTTGGCGTAAAGATTAAAATGCAAATTTATTGTAATGTGAGACTTATTACCACAGAAAATAATTACATATTTTTTATTTAAAAAAAATCCGTAACAAATTAATAAATGCTAAACACTATATGTATAACTAGCCATCCTGTGTGAAGTTTTATATGTATGTTGGCCGCTAAAAATAATTTACTTGAAAATGCTCTACTATTTATCTTTGTAATACTGTATATGCAGTTATATTAAGTACATTTTTTTACACAAAGTGTTAAGACTGTTATGTAATTTACATGTTTAATATTAATTTGAATATACATACCTACATGATATTTAGGTGTCAGAGTCAAGGTTAATTATTAATAATGATTCTTGTACACTGAATATTTTTGCGTCAAAATAAGAACGTTCTGTATTAAAAATAAATATCCGTTTTGTGTGAATTATTTTTAAGTTTTTTCTTTTCACTTTAGTGAACTTAGTCAATGTTTTGGACCTCTGCTAAACGAATTTGTTATATTTAGTCACATTTCTTTCACATCACTTTGTCTCGTAATTGTTCAATGGCACTTAAAGTACTCCAAGAAACGTAGATAGTTAATTGCAATTTTCAAGAGATTACAAACACCTGTGAAAATTAATCGCTACTACTAAAATGTGTCGGTATGTTTATTATCAACTTTCTCGTGTTTATGCAGACATCATTATTGAATCAAGTTTACTCTGCATAAAGCCACTCTGAGCAAGTCAACAATTAAGCTCACAACAATGCATTGGAAAAAAAGCAATGTGAAATGCATTTCATGTAAGTGTGGGCGTATAAACACCATATGGTTAGTACAGGTCAAGAATTAGCCTCCAGTTTGGTGTTTTTATCCGATGCTCTAAAAAAATCTTTCGCTACATTTAAAATACATTAATTGTTTCTAATGAGATTGGGCTATCAATAAATAAATAAAAGCAATTTTTGTGGATTGGATAGCTTTTTTTCATTACGTATGCAACCTCATTTTTTGTAACAATTTTGTATTTATAAGAAAATGGAAAGTATATAAATACAAATAAAATCGGAATTAAATATAAAATAAAAAGAGAAAAAGCATTTAAAAAAGAGGTCACACATGGAACAGCATCACAAGGGAGCGTTTTTATTTAGTATCGGAAAACTATTTTGCATTCTATGTAAATCAATCAGTGATATACTTCTATACTTGTATGACATGTAAAGGAATTTACTAGAGAGATGTGAAATGTATTTTCAACACTTTACCTTCAGTAAAGTAAAGTTGTACAACTCTATCACAAACTTCACAAACACGACGAAAACTAGATTTTCTTCTAGGGCGCGGTGAAGATGATTCCATTGGAAAATGCATTTTCCACTTGAATGAAATTTTTATAAGGATAAACGTGTGTTCAATAGTTGAAATCACAGAATATTACTAAATCACAGTATCACACGTTTTTTTTAATTCAGAACTGAGAAAACGGCTTAAGTAACATAATAGGCGAATATGTAGTAGTTCCGTTCACTTAGTACTTGTTTGTTGTTTCTAAGTTGAAATACTAATCTTTATAGTGAAATAGGAAAGCGTGTTATGAACAGGTGAACACCTTTGGCTTTCAGTTTAAAGGACTGACGCCAATGACTCACAAACACACAAATTACATAAACTATAATATTCTCCTTCTACCTTTGGGTACACATTAAATATTTTCTTAAACTAATTTACTTAATAATCATCTGTCATTAAAGTCTAAATCTGTTCCAGAATGGAATCTCTTTCTGCTTTCTCTAAAGTCTTGCGCTTATGCAAAATTTTCAATCATATCCAGCCAATAAATCATATTGTGGATGTCTGTCAGTAACATAAAACTTCAACTTTATTTTTAAACAAAATAACATATGCGTATATTGTTTTTATCGTGTTTTATTCTTTGTGCATTGAGAATAAATAAGAATATTTGTAAAAAAATATGAATAACTAACAAACAACTAAATAAAAACAATTCCTTTTTTGGATAAAACGATATGTATTATCCTAGCTGCATACCGGAATAATGTAATCTGTTCAATGAAAATAACATTCATTGTGAAATTTTCTAGTTTTCCAATTAATGAAGCCAGTCAAAAGTAAAAATCTAATCAATAATACATATATAGGTAGATATTCATTTTTAATCCAATTGTCCTTATCCACATCCTATTGACAAATAACAATAAGCAAGTGAGTGTTATTAATAAGCAATTTTCTATTGAACAGAAACAAAGATCAATAAAACTATTGGATTATAAGTGGGTTGTAATAAAATTACATCCTTCTATGCTTTCTTTTGAAACAAAAACTTTTGCGCTAATCCCGGAAAACTACCTATAATATTCCATTTTACTGTTACTTTATGCGTATATTAACATTAATTATGCAAATGAATTCCATATGAAAGTATATATTGTAATCAGAAACACTAAAGTTAAATTACGTAAGAAAAAGAATATTTTTTTCGCATTTCACTAGATAACATCTGACCAAATCTTGTACATGGCGCCAGTCATTTATACCTTGACCTACCTCACTATTATTAGAAGATTTTTTTACAAATTATTTTAGGATTCAACTTTTCTGTTGAAGAGAAAACGTGTTCATTTTAAATAATATCTCAATTTGTGTAAATTTAGAACAGGATCCAGAGAGATATGTACAATTTTCGTTAAGCTTTTCGTTAAACATGCTTCGGAAATTCTTTTTTATGATTGTCTCCATATAGTAAGCAATTTACATTTTAAATTTTATCATACTTTAAAAGCAATACATATGTATATTGTTTGCGCAATGAGTTACCTTAGGTAATATGTTTAATCGCAACACCTGAACAATTAAACACAATTTAACTGAAACTTTAATACAGTCTATACGAGAATTAAGTTCGTACTTACGGTTAAAAGTGTTTACGAGTACTAAAATGTGTTGTGTGTCCTAGAAGTGGCATCATCTGAATTTGCTAAACAACTGGGGGAATTGCCTCGCCAAATTATCATTGTGCCAGATCCAATCTTAATGTGTCGTGTTTTATTAGTTAAATATTTTCTCAATTAAATAAACACACACGATAATGGGTAAATTGTCAATAATTACGGTACTGGTGGTGAGAATTGGGATAATAAACAGCCGATATATGTGCGTTGCTCGTTCGCGTTTGTGATTCAACTAAACGGAATGATTTCACTTAGACTTGTTAAAAATGTTATTTAACAAATATTCTATTTTTGCCTACAATCTGTTTAAAATTGTAATTTATTTTTCTATAATATGGAGCGTATTAAAATAAACAGAGAAACTACTTGTTGATTTTGCTACACTTAACCAAACAGAAATAGAACCGATTCGCAATTTAATTGATATACATATATTAATCGTCGTTGTTCATCTAAAATATTGTTTTACGTAAAATAATTAAATGTACGTATTCACTAAGTAAAACGGCGATATATAATAGAAAAGTTTGTTCAAACGAAACATTTATTTGCTTAAATTGGCTCTAATCCAGATTGTTTTCCTGTTATTTAGCTAAATTAATAATTCTGTTTTTAACAATTTCTAATTGATGAAATTTACAATATGTTGAATAAATTGATACTGCCATTCGGCCTACACAAAAAATATTCTGCGAACGAATTACTATAATAAAACGTGCGTCGATTAGTTTTTAATTTATACGTTTAAATTGAGCCAAGGACTAATGTTATTCTGGAAATTAATAATTAGGACAAGGAAGTATTTCCTTTTAGAGTTCATAGTAAAAAAACTTGTTAGTAAATAATCTGTTGCACAAATAACAGGATTTAAATAGCTGAATTTGATTGTGACGAACCATTTATTCTCGAATATGTACCAATAACTCTATTGAATTTTGTTTATATCCCAATATTTGATCAGGAATATGATATAAACATATCTTAGATGTATCTAATCATATACACTCATACATACATATAATATTAAGAAATATAATTGACACAAAATGTACTAAAAATGTGCAAACTCCCCGATTTCATTGAAACCTTAAAATGCCCCCAATTATGCACCGATAAGTTTCTAAACAATTATAAAAAGTAGACTATTATAAACAAATCAAAACTGCACAACATGTTTCGTTTCTATTACTGATTAACAAATACTGTGATTTATACCAAAGTTTTTTCTAATATTCAAACAGTTAATTTGTTACCATATATGTAAAGTTGACTTTTTATATTATTTAAGAAGAGCTGAAAGGCGGCCGCACTGTTACTCAATTTATAATGCAATAGGTAATTGTATTACAAATTGATTGAATTCTAAGAGATCTCTATTCTATTTATTTGACTTTGAACAAAATGTTTAGTTTTTTTCTCACTTCACACATATGACAGGATTATAAAGAACTGACTATTTTACGTAATTATTAAATGGCAAGTACAAGGATGTGTATACGCAATGATAATGACAAGTCACGTACGTATTCCGTATATTTTCACCGACAATAAAAAATTTACCCAACATCCACACCCTAGAACATTTAATTACAATATTATAATAACACATTCATTTGACCTCTCAACCCCTCGTAAGAAAAACACAAATAAACCGTGCTAAAAAGGGTCAACCGAATGAATATGCACGTTTATTTGACGATTAATTTAAAAACACTTAAATTACCTTTCGATTTATGATGTTTTTTGAATATATTCATCATAATACACTTAACTAAACACCAACTATCTAAATTGAAAAATAAATTGGAAATGTAGACATGACAAAAATCTTTTCATTTCTATACTATACTCGTACAATATCTTAACTTTGCGATAAAACTATAAAATATGTACCTAGATATTATAAAAAATTAGATAAATATTACTTTCGTTGATACAATAACTATCAAAGTGATAAGAGTATTTCACTGTGAATATTCGGAATCATTTGGCAAGTACAAAACGATTATTATTGACGCATTTATTTTGTTGCTTGTACACACGAAATCCTATGTCTCCCAGAATAAATGTTATCGTTTTCGTGTCACAATGGATGACATGAAATTGGACAATTATTAAATGAAAAAGTTTGGACAAAGATGGTTAGCCTGCAACCAGGAGATTATTGGAGTAGTACAAGAGGTGGTAAGAGAGGGATGCTGCGGGAGGTCGGGTCAAGGTCGATAGCAGCCAATCTATTGATCCTAAACCCGACGTCGTTTGAAGCTGTACACTACATAGAGGAATGGAGCAATGCGCACGTGGTTTAGCACACGTAAGTTTTGTCGTCGTCGCCGCCGCCAGTTGCCTAGTTGCCACCACCTTTATTGTGGCAGGATGCTGCATTACTCTAATGGGTACAGAACGTTACCGTTTACTGGACCATAAAAATGCAGCTGCCCCTTACAACATTACCCGACCCTAATTGTTCTGCCACTTTTTTTAGTAGGACGATATAAAATGCATTGTCAACATACCCAGGTCGTGATCGACTTGTGGACGTCTTGATGGGGAACTTCTCGGTGCGGGTGGCTGTTTCAAAACAGCAAGTGGAACCAGACCTTCAGGTACAGCAGCATCATGGTCGGTGCCTCTAGTAGGCATACGTACTAAACAATAGTCGGGCTTAGTTGAACACACTTCAACTACTTCCACTTGTTGTCCTTTCGTTACACTTAATTCGGAGGAATTTGTCGCTGCGAAATCGCTTATTACCCAAGTCATCTCCAAAACTCCAGTCTATAAAAAACAGCAGAAAAGAGAAACACAATTAGTGTGAATGCAATTAAAAGGATTGTAAATGTGAAACATTTAGTAGTAAATGTAGCGAATAGAGAATCAGCGAAAACTAAACAATACATGCCCATTTGCCTAACTCTTTATTTTTGTTAACGATTGGTGTTCACCAGAGTGATTATTATAGTGAAAAACCTAATTATATGTATGATCATATGAGCGGAAAATGATGTGTATAAAAATCTCTCTAATGACCATGTTATATTATTAAACTGTTAGCTTTATAGTTTTAAATTTGCGAATATTGTTCTTTTATATTGTAGGAAATTTTATTACAGATACATTAAATAAAAAAAAAAGAAGTAAAACGTTTTAAGCGTCACTTTGTTTTGATATAAAACTTACTGTAACTAAAAATAAATTAGTAAATATTACACACTAAAACTGTACACATTTAAGTAGATGCGTAAACATTTTTAAATCAAAGTGGATTTTTAATGAAAATTGATCATGTTTACGTAAAAAGTATATAATATTTGTAAAATATAATAAAACATTATACAGTAAATGTATAGTAACAATATTTTCAGGTAATGTTTAAATGAAAATTCAATAAACAACCCCTGGGGTTAAGTAATTGCACAGCGATTGAATAAATCTATACAACAAATATTAGATTATAAGCAATTACATTTGGTTTATAAATTGTGTTACACGGTTCCATTATACTTTAATTGTCAATTACTATTAATAGGACAATAAAGGACTTATTAAATCGGTCATGGGGTGTACAGTTGAAGTAAATATTGAAATCAACAAGCTATTAATAATATGGCTTGAAAACGTCTCCAAAGTTGAGGCACCATCACCAGGATAATGTCAATGGTGTAAAGGAGAGAAATGCTTTTGTTATACAGGCAGGGAGGGCATCATCGATTCACTATAAATATCACATCGTCCATTGACACTCAATATATTGATGGTGGCATCACCACTATTTAACGTTCTGCAATCTTTAGTCAACACTAATTATACGATAAAAATGAATTTAACCAGTGCCAGTGCCAGTCTATGTTGCGACCCTTGTAAACAGACAACTTTACAGCCCCTGCCGAAGGATCGTCATAACAGATAACATCTAGCAGTTAATGTCACGGACAATATTTTAATTAGAAAATGAATTTGAATGAAACTGGTACTCGTCCAGTTTTATTATAAATATATTGAAGTAAATTTATAGCTTCAGCTGACAAATATTATTTTTAAACTGAAAATGTACAGACACCAAATAAAATTTTTTTATTAAAATCGAGCGATACCTATATACCTACATTTTTGCAAATAAATACATTTCAACTATAGCCCGATATTAATTCTTGTTATTACCCTAATACGAGTAGAGTTGATTTTCTAAAAAGTAGGTTGTCTCGTTTACCTATTCATATAGAAATCTCAAGGGTATTTTGTGTGAAAGTTTAAAATAACATAGAATATCTGCAGTGGCATAGCAGTAGCGTTATTATTTTAATTATCTGATGCTCATTTGGTAATAAGTATCACCATCTGGTTAGAAAATGTGATAAAATTTAATCATTAATAGAATGACCCTAATCCGAATTCGTTCATTGGCAAAAATTAACGAATGAAATGTTTGATCACGAATTTTTAATAAAAAATTCAATTATATTGACCAGTGCAGATTGACTAGGTTGTCTTCTTAATAGTCTTGCTTGAAAGGAACTTGGAGTATCAATTGTATGTTGTCTTGTCAATGTGGGATGCGACTGTGCCACCGATGCCTGTCGAAACCAGGGCAGCGAGATTTTCCTCTTGGATTTTTGGCTCTTGGGTATAACACCCGAATTACTATTACTTGGACTTGACATCTTAAAGTCTAGGGTAGTACTTATTAAGTTATTATTCAGTAGAAATGAAACAAAGTTCACACTACACACAAAAATTATAAAGTTTATAGAATATTTATATTTATTATCAGTCGCACATTGTTTTATTTCATGTTTATACTAAAAATCGAAAGCTAAAAATTCAATTTTTCCAAATATATCACGAGTGCATTTTTTAATTCATCTCTCTAAAATGTTTAAAATCTTTTGTTATGAAAAGCGTGTGTGATAAAAGATTCAGCCTAATAAATATATTTTATAAAAAACTATAATGCAATATATAATTTATATATTTCTTTTTTTATATATACTTTGATATACCCGTATTTCAGTGCAATCTCATTAGTATCTTATTTAATGATATTTATGTCCTTTTGTTTTCTTTTAAATTCTATACTAAGCACCAAGATTTTAAAAACGCGAAAAAATAAGAATCACAGATGCAATAATCGAAAGACAATTTTCTTCTTATATTAATAATTGATAATATAAATATTTCCTTTCTTGTTTCTGTTATACGATGGTTTGTTTTGCAATAATCATTTATTTATTAGTTGATGAATTTATTAGCCACTATCACTTTTTTTTTCGCCACGGTTGACACGGATAAAGAGGGTATTGTAGTGAGGTCATTTCTTCACGCTACTCAGCCTAATTACCGCAAATTCAAATTTCAAACAGTTCGAAAGAGATACGCCGTACACCATACTATTATTATGATTATTAGCACCACAACTAATCACCAACCGCCTCGCTGGTACCATTCACAAGCCCATCCAGTCGAGTATCTCTTTAAGACTATTTACATTGGATTGTGTTGCATCGGACCGATTACAATAAATAATTTAAAAGTATTATTTGAAGACCCCTTTTCCCGCATTTGAGCAATAAGTATCGTATATGATGTGCACTAAAGAGCGACCTCACTTCGAACTGCTATTAGTTGAGCGTTGAGCTCCGGCTGCCCGGGAAAGAAAAGCGCCGGTCCGGAATAATTCCGGACACTCAAACGTGCGAGCGGAACCCATTTTCATTTATCTTTATTATTTAAAAGATGATAAAATAATAATTAAACATTTCAAAATGAAATGCTAATAAAAAAACTTATTAATCGCGAAACCTATTGGACACTAATAGATTTTCGAAAAAAAACTTTCCACTTGAAGACGCGTTTAGGGCAACAATTTGCCTTCTTTCTGTGCCAAAAATATAATTTAGTGTATGTTGATGAATTATGTGCCTAAAATTTGTACATTCTACTGTGCCAAGATTGAAATAAAATTAACAAAAATTTGTATACCGAATTTCAAAGGCAAACAAATTAAAAAATCTGTACACGAACCAAAAAAATAGCACAACAACTTTTACCGCTGATATAAAAATTCGTCGGACTAGTTTTCAAAAATTTATGCCTGTTTTACTCACACAATTGCTCTACATTGACAAATTTACATAAATGTTTAATAAAAATACGACCAATGCTTATATATAAATTTCATTACTAGACACAATACAAGCAATTCAATTGCAGCTAAACATCAATTATTCGCTAATTTATTGCAAAACTATTCAGAAGAATTTGTCGTTCAGAGATGCAATCTTGTCTTTTTATATTTATGTATTGATTTTTCAGCAAATTGAAGCGAACTTTCATCAAAAAGACCGCAGGAATTTTTCTCTTCTTTTATAACGATCGCACTATACATATACCCACAAAAGAGAGAAGGCATTTGCAATGTTTTCGTTTTTAATTTCATTGAAAGAGGCAAATTATTATTACGTGCTGATACAATTATTCTTCTCAATTTAACTGCGAAACTCTTAAAATATGGAATTGTATTAATTATTTGCTGGCATATGATTATAAATTTATGTCTTAATGGAATGTGCATTTAAAAGTACATCACATTATTAACTTCTCCTACGCAATATACCGAATGAAGCAATTAATAATTTCTACATTCGTTAAATTAAATATGTTTTCAAACTACTGTTAATTCATTATCAAATGAAGAAAAGGTGCGCTGTCGAACTAAAGTCCTATAAATATTTCAATGCCTTTGAAAGAAATCGATTTTAGTTCGATTTATTGTTTTATTGAACTTTTTTTAATACAATGTATATTTTCATATTTGTTACTTATATTATTATTACAACAGACTACAAGCCCGCCGTTCACAACACATTAATGTATTATTGATTTTATGTTAAATTCGTTTGTGTTTTAATAAGCTGGTATCTACTTATTCAACAGGTACAAAATATAGTGACTATCAAATTTTTACGCAAATATTCTCTTTTTTTTTTGTTTATCAATAAATTTTTTCATATTAACTGAAATAAACAGAGGGGTTACTGAAAAAACAACTGATTTAAAAAAACTCACTGAAATATGAATTCTTCAAGCTGATTAACATTAACCAATTCACAGTTTTAATCGAGTTTCATTCAGCAAATTATCGAGCGTAAAAAAGGGAAAACATTTTTCGAGAATTAGATATTTTAACGTGGGCGTGAAAAAGCATGTTTAATGTCACTAGGTCGTGACCCTGTAAAATTTCCTTAGGACAATAAGGATAGTATTCAGAATTCTGATTTCCCGAAAAGACGTTCCGCCTTCATTATTAAGGTATACAAGGCACGTCCCCAAGTCTATTTCTATCTTAGCTGGTTAAGGTTGACTTCGTATATACCACACCAAGACGGGATACGTTGACTGCATTAATAATAATAAAGTGTGGATCTGGAGGATTTTATCATCCGATAATACATTATATATATTGATATATGAACAAGAGGGTGTAACAACGGTTTTGGAAACTTTCTATACAACTTTAATCACTTACCTTATCGGAATCAGTCGTATTTCCAGAACCAAACGAAGTCAATGAATTTCTATCCAGATTCTCAACGCTTTCATCCAGTGAATTGCATTCTTCCATATCCCTGAACATAAAATGTAATCGTCTAGTTGCATATTCATGCTTAAAACGATTTATTTAAATTCACTAGCACAATAGTTTACCTGCTCGACCTCTGACTATGTGGCTTCAACTTAGCAGGACTCTTTGGTAATGATAATGGCAATGCACCACTGAAATAGGTCTCCTGGATTACTTCTCGTAGTTTTTTCACCCACAATTGTTTGGTCTCCAAAGAAGAAGCTCTTAGGACAATTCGGTAATCGGAAATCGGTGCCCTTCCCGTCCATACTGCAAATTTACATTCATCTCCTTCCATATGTTCTGTTACTCCTAACTCAGAAGTCTACAAATAAAATTGTAAAATTATAATAAAATCCTTGTTAAATTGTTTGAATTTTACACACCATTAGCTTATTTTTATACATATATTTAACTTTTCCGGCGGAATCTTTGACTTCTTTCGTAAAAAGTAGATACAATTCAAATAAGAAAATATGTCTTTCTCTTCCCTTTCGAATAATTTGTTTCGGATCCCAAACACTGAATGCATCTTGCAAAACCACTTCTCCTAGTTTATCTGAAGAAACATCACAGCCTTCAAGAAGAGACAAATGCATCACATCGTTCGCCTTTTTTGGTACATTCAGCATGACTTCCAAGCCATCCTAAAACATTCATTACCTCTTATAGTAAAATACATTATTGAATTTTCAACAGGAAAGTACCTTAATTTCCCCTTGCCCTTCCTGACAACATGATTGCAAATCTTTCAACAGCAATTGATATTTAGTTATACGTTGTACTGGTTTGATTAAATAGGCTGCAATTGGATGCTCAACTTTATGTTTCTTTTGCAATTCTTCGTAAAACGTTCCACCATGTTGCACTAATAAACTGTTCGATTCTGGCTTATTTTTACAATAATGTACATACATATCAAACTTTTGTGCCCATGTTACAAAACAATGGCCTACATCTTCCGGCATTGTTTCGTATTTCTCCAACTCCTTAAGGAATATAGAGTTGTGGAAGTTATAAATTTCCTCCATGTTTCCAAAGATTATATCCTCTTTGCCTTGTAGGGCAACTGGAACTGCTCCGCCATTGCGCATTTCCTGTAGGAAACTTTTGATGCAAGTATCTAAATCTTTAACGTATGTACGTTCTGTTTGCAGTAATTCAGCCATAATAAACCTAAACAATCATCATTAAAGAGAAAAATCAATTTCATTTTATTATTGTATAAAACTCACTCTTTTCTCCTTGCAGATCTTCTTTTCTCTTCGTTCAGTTCTTTCAAATCTTTAGCTGCCGCATCTTTAACCTTAGCCTCCAAACTGGGATCTGAATTCCTGTCAATTGACAGTTCCTTTTTCTCACTCTCTTCTTCCTGTATACCAAGCGTCTCCTCCAATTGCTGCCTATAGTTTTCCATTCGCGAACTAAAGTCTTTGTATCTGTTATCAACAGCCGCAACCCATTGCTTAATTGAACTTGCGTGTGCATGTCCCTTCTCCACCAAACTATCCGCTAATTGTATCAATAATTTGACGCGTTCTCGCGTTTCTTTAGCAGTGCCTTTAAACTCGTTGTGTTCCCGCAATAAACTCTCCGTCTCATCGCTATTATTCCCTAAATTCGTTGCATGAGTCGTTAAATAACATTCACCAGTATCATGTATCCATTCGATGGCCTGCTTGGCTGACCGCTCAAACAAAACAAATTGTTGACATTGGTCTAAACGTTTCTTCCTTTGTGTCCAGTGCTCGAGCACTTTGTTTTCTTGACTTAACAATTTCTCTAAAATTCCTTTGACACGGTTTTCATGGTTACTTGTTGTATTTGGGTAATTGTAAAATTGTAAACTACGCGTTGTGTACTTTAAGAACGTTTCAGCAGTTCTTCGTGCTAAAGTGCACGCCTTCAAGAAAGCTTCCTTTTGTTCTTGATGCTTATTAATAAGTTGCGAGATGGCGGTAGCTTTATCAACTGCTTGAGGGCCAGTTGAACACCAATCCTCGTCGCGGCGATATTCTCTCTCCAAACTATCAAGTACAGAACAAACTTGTTCAGCAGTTTTATAAAAATTCAAACTGGCAGTAACCAATTTATGGCGTTCTTCAGCGCAAGTGACTAATTGCTGCCACCTTTTCGTGACCTCTTCGGATATTTCACGTATACTTTGCGGATCATAGTGGTTTGCATTAATGAGTGCATCCGCCCTGTACTTTACCTGAACAGCGGATGTGTGAGTTTTCTCTATGGCCACTTGAAACTGTTCATGTTCCTTTTTTAACAATTCCGCATCCGACAAACTGTTCGGTATAGTGAAACTAGCCATTAACATAGATTCACCATTTCTAATCCAACTTATTACTTGATTAGCATCATTTTGAAACTGTCCCAATTGTATGCACTGTTCCAGTTTAAGTCGCTTCATTTCAGCTAAATCTTCCAAGTCCATTTGACGGTCGTGTAAAAATTCTTGTAATACTTGTACTCGTGTTTGGGCATTATACTGGGCATCAGCCATTACGCAAATACCGGAATTTTCAAAGACTTGCACCAATTCTTGTCCTTGTTGAATCACTTGGTACGTGGTATTCTGCATTTGACTGACACTCTCGTTATGTAATCTCAAAAATTGTTCAGCTTTTGAAATGTCTCTTGTTAATTCACTGTGCTGAAGCTCTTCAGACCACATTTCCAATTGAGACGAAACTTCAAGGGCATCACGCTCAAAAAGTCGAAGCCTTAAACACAAGTCCAGTCGGAGTTTTCGTGCTGCCCACAGTTCCTCTAAATCGTTTCTTTGTTTTGCCAATCGATCTAATGCGGACTCTACAGCTGAGACTGAGCCAGTGGAGTCCATATCACCAATAGATCTGTAAATGTAAAAGAAATGTTTTATAATTGCAAGATTGCTATTTTGAGAAATTATGGAGCTTAATCAGTTTTAATTAAAGTCAACCGGTTTGAATGTAAAAAGGGAGTTATTAATACATGCCTCGTATTTTATTAATTGAATGTGATTATAACAAATATCTAATAAATTTAAAGACATTGTCTGCATCGTTCAATTCAATTCTTGTATCAAAACTTGTCTACAAGTTGAACGTCGATGAGTCATTTAATTCTTTTCTCTTTTGCACTTCTCAGAAGTCAACTAATCTTATAACTAGTTAACATAAGAATGTTACTCCATTGTCTGGAGCATCTTTAAGGCAACACATGGAGAAACATATCGAGAAAAATTAATGTCGAATTAGTTTCGAAATGAAATGCGATAAAGCGGTGATTGGATCGTAATTTAACGCTACAATTTTTACACCTACATAGACTATGGCGAATACGAGACTATTTATTATTCTTAATTCACGTTTATATTTATATGAATAATATATTTATTGCTAAAGGCGGACATGTACTAAAATAATATGAATATGAATGTTAATCTCAATTTCGTTTTAGAGATATCTTGCCATCGTTGGTACACTGGTCCACTTTTAGTGTATATAACCCAGTTAATCCAAAGTAAACATTTTCATTAATATCTGAATATATATTTATATATATATATTTGCATAATATGCAATATATATTTAAATGAGCATCATTTGTTTTCAATGTGGCGGTATTTTTTATAAAACATAAGCATTACAGTCTTAATTAGTGTTGATAGAACCTTATAGTAAATCAATAGCTAGGGAAAACGCACATAATTAATTTAACATAAATTAGTATTATCTACAGTACAGTTATGAACGTGTTAAATGTGAAATTCTCAATGTACTAATTACTTTCTTTATTTCTATATCTGTATGATTTATATTACCAATTTCTTTTTATATGGGGCGACAATTTTATCTTTTCACAATTTATATTTTTTTGTACTTTCTTTTTAAATAACTTTATTAATAACATATTTCCATCCTGGAATTACGAAGGAAAAAGTTATATATTTTAAAGTCAATTTCAATTTAATGCTCCACATGAACAATTTACTATTTTCAATTAATTTTTTACTTATAATTCTGTGGTGCAAATATTCAAGCATAGAATTTAATGCACTCTTTATTTTTTGAAAAAAATTAAAAAGCATAGTTCTGAATACACGTTAATTTCCCCAATGAGTTTATTTTTAACATAAACAACATATTAAAGCAATTTGCATGCAAGAGAGAGAAATAACAGTAATGGTAATAGATGTAGATCCTCTCTTGAACAAAATGATTATATAGTCTTACAGGAATATTTTAACTAGGTAGTGGAAACAATTGTGCTAACGAAAATAACTGAAAATGGTTCACGTTTTGCACTTTCCACAGTTGTAATTCAATTGCTAGATAAAATGTAGAATCCAACATTTTATCTTAATTACAATTTCATTGAACTATAAATTTGAATCAATTTAAAGTTTTGTTTGTAAAAGCTTTGTTTGAAACGTGAATTTCAAGTTCATAAAATAAAGAAAAACTAACACTGTATTCACATGTATTGAAAACGAGTTTCAATTTCTTTTTAATTGGCGTTTCTATTTATTTGCTTTTCAATTGAAATAGCTTTGATTGAAAGATTTCAATTTATAATTTTCAGTTTGTGTTTTATTATAGGTACGAGTATGTTTTCATGGCTATTAACCTTTTCAGACGTAACTTACAATACTCGGCAAGTTAATTAACTTATGAGCGCATATTTTGCGCATATTTTGCTCTGATATTGCATCTCACCTGAGTTCTTGCAGTAATGCCTCCCCTTGGGCGATGGTCGACGCACATGCATCCAAACTTTGGTCCCTATGCTGTGCTGTCTGTTCTAACAATCGCTCAGTGGCTTCAAGACTTTCTGCAATGCTTTCATCACTTTGGAGTTCCTGTCGGAGTTCATCAACCCAATTGCTTAGCTCTTTTTCGTGGGTGTAAAACAGCACTGCAAGATCCAATCTTCTTCGTCTCTGTTCAACTCGAGCAGCAAACGATCTCACATGGGCCTCCAATTCGTGGGCAACCGAATATATTTCATCAGGGGCACATTCACCAGTGTGTGCTAACTCTTCGGCGGCGGCTAATAATTTCTCCGTATTCGTGTACGTATTCTGTAATAAATACATGTATTACATATGAGTTTTGCAATTCTGTCATAGTGCATTATTGTAATATAGAAAGTTTTTTACAGCTTTTATCTACTGTATGTAATGCAAGTTAAATTACTTCATTTATGGCTAAGAGCTACATAACATTGTGGAAAATTGAATTGAATTTTTAATTAAAACCTTTTATGAACTGGGAATATTAACCGTACGTGTAATAAAAACCCTTAAGATCATATCTGCACCGATCGCTTGCGTTACCATAACATACATAGAAGAAAATCAATTGGAAACTGTCTTTTTTTATATATTTTGTTGTTGTCTATTTTTTCGCTATGGATATTGAGGTTCAATAAGCGAAATCTGTTTGATATTTTATCAGGAGAAGGCGTCATACTGTTCAATTGAATTGTTATTTCCAGTAAAATATTTTCTATGATTTATGATGATTTATTTTCTATATAGTGCTAGATCAGATTTGGAGGAAGTGAATTAAAAATTAAATGCACTCTCCATGATGTTTTCATGTTTTAAATAGATCCATTTGTATAAATCAGTCGGGCAAGAAGCAAATGTTTGTTTTGGCCAAGTTGATCAACTGTCTATCTAGTGTTTAAAATCCAATTCAATTTGTGTTAATTAAACAACTTTCAGCCCCTTCCTATTGGATATAACAAAATAACAAACTGGAATAAAAGAACTATTTAATTTCCTACGAATTTAATAAATACTTTTACTGTTGCCCAAATAAAAAGTAAATAAAGCATTTTTTCAGTCGCCCTTCAATTCCATTCACTCACTACATAAACAACAACTAAGTTTATCTTGTATGTGTCTAATGCACACACTTTATATCCTACCAAACCATCATAGACGATTTGAACTTCTGGTTTGGATTTATAAGGGAGATTGCGACTCCCCTTATTTAAAAATAGCGTCTCGTTAAAAAGGACCTCTCTTCCCGTATATTTACCAAAGAATATCAAAATATATAAAATAGGGGTACATAAGAAAAATATTGAAAGGCTCTAAATTTGGGCGTCGTGAAATTGAAATAAATCACCCGTGCAAATGCTGAGAGTTTTCATGTCTATTTAGGACCGAAGGTGAATAAAAATAAGTGTCTTTACGAACCAACAGTCGAAATCTAAAGATGTTTGTACAAGAGATCTTTGCCAACGCATTTTGCAAAGGGTCTTTTCAAATACGATTCCGCCTGTCTTATATGCACTCGGAATTAAAATATGATTTCAAATGTAATTTATATTCAAACATAAACAATTAATCATTTTGTTCTCTTTTAATTTCTTCTAATCAAAAACATTCTTTCAGATTTATCCATCAAAGTCAATCGTTACGAGGTACACATTTAAATAAAATGTTGTGTGCATTTAATAACAAACCCACAGGTGCGTTTCCATCGAAATCGTGAGCACACGCTTACAATTATGTACATATATTATCAATAAAGAAAAAGTGTAGGTTTTTTTTTGCTTATGTACTCAATATCTATTAATTGTTTTTACAATAATGTCCTTCTGCTACATAGTTGGTGAGGAGAGCGCACAATTTACTTGAATGAATTGGCTGAAAATACGAACAGAGACACTTTAACTTCCATCATCCATTGCTTTACAGGCTTAAGAATATTATTTTCATACATAATGGGACCATATACGTCCGTTGAGACGTTTAATGCCACTCTCCTATCATTCCCCTGGCTTCTTTGTACTTGTTTATTCTTTTATAGTAGAAACACCTTATTATTACGTCATAAAGTACTATAAAGAGAGAGCTTTGGAGACTTTCAAGAAAAATATGCCCGAAATTATAGGATTATCAAAAGGAAATTGAAGAGATTGAAGCTAATGTTAAATCTTTGAAAATGGATATCAACAGAACTGTACTTTTGTATATTTTAAATCGAAGAATTAATTAAAGATTCTTGTTATTAACGACCTTATACGTAAGGTATTATAAGATACAAACTAACTTCGCTTATAGAAGAGAAATTATAGAAACGAAGGAAATAAACACTCAAGCATTTTGTAAATAAATAATTGTTAATTTTTAGTTGCTGAAGGTAATTGCAGAGTTTTTATTTCAATTAAAAATAAAAATGCTACAATTAAGAATCAGCGGAGCATTATTTAAATGAAAAATTATTTAAATGGAAATTCTTCTAGCGGTACTTTTTGTGATTAATGAAAAATGCGGGCACAGATTTTCTCGATGAAAATAAATAAACAAGTAAAATGTGCTGTTGACATTTAATTTTTGTGAAGGTCACATTCAACTTATATTGAATTGCTGAACCATATAATCATGTAGTTATTTTATTTGAAACACTTGAAAGAGTATTTTCTTTTCCACGAAATAATATAAAAGTGGCATTTCACAATATGAAATTTATATAAAAATAAAAGTATCTTTTAAAACGATTCTAATAATAGGAATAGAAATGCAGGAAGACGACAAACAACAGTACTTGTACAATGTACAATATAAGTCTATGTATGTACTATTATGTACTTTTACTCATACGTCACGTGCACTTGAAAATGAAAAAATGCTCAATCGTTAATTTTATGGACGCGTCACGTGTTGGGTTAATTTTTTTTGGTCGCCAATCAAATAACTGTACAACACTTTTTCAAATAAATCCTCCTATCCCCTATGTCCCACACACTTCTATATGTATATGGGGTGCAAGACAATAATCTAATCTTTCAATAATATTGCCTTCAAGGGGAAAACTATTGAATTATCGTTTGATTTGCAGCTGCACCAGCCAATACATCTAGGCTATATTGCACTGGGTAAAATAAAGTGGCATGATTCTTATAAGAGCAGTAAAACTGTAAATTGAATTAGAAAACACGAGATACTCCCGCTGGAAACGCGTATCTAAGGAAAATTGGTCACAGACATCTTCAATTTTTAATAAGTTTAACATAGGTAACACGTGAAATTATAAATCCAGTAAGAATATCCGAAAGACAGCTTTGCTGAACCTTCCTGTAAGGTAAAATCGTGCCTCTAGGGCAAAATTAATTAACGAACTTTGAGAGTTCATCTCATTTAATTTGATACAGAAAATTCGACTTTGCACATGTACAAAAGAAACTCTGTTCAGCTTTAGATATGAAAATGTTAGTATTAAATGATCCAAACTCTGGTCTCTACTCAGATATGTCAGTTGTAAAATATTTCCCTCCATAAAAGTCAAAATTAATTATTTCCTATATTTTATTATTTTTTTTTAACTAAACTTACAAACACACGTACACGATATATTATGTTCGTATATAGAGGTAAATATTTAAAAAATAGTATAATAAAAATGAGTGATGAGGGTATTTCGGAAAACAAGTGAAATATAAAGAGCAGTTAGCAATATTGATTGTTTCTACGGTCGGGAGAAGTACGTTGATTCCCAGAGGACGCGGCAGGATCAGGAACTGAACTGTTGTCCAAGGTCGACGGCCATTTACCCTTATCCTTGCTACATAAATTACACTGTAATACACTTCTTTCGTAAAATAGTTTAGAGAATTCAAGTAACCACCTGCTGCTACAATGATCATCTCTCATCACAGAAAATTATATGCAACCTCAACGTTCGCATATTAATTAAGATTTTTACATTCTTTTGAGAGAAAAACTTCTCTATTCCACATTAATTAGAATTGTTCTATAAGGAGGGATTAAAAATTGCATTCTGCAATGTTCAACAACATGGAGTACCCTCTTTAATTACACAGCAGTCCGCACGAGTGCAATTGTCGACTTCCTGAAAAGTAATATAACAAAACCATGAAGGGATATGGATGAATTGGACGATTCAATTTCTTCTGCTTGTCATTTATGCTCTTTAACGGATCCATTTGAAAATGTTTCTGTCAGAAACCATCGAGAATGGGGTTTCATATATGTGTGTAAAGCACACTCGACACGGTTCCCTATTATAGGGATTACGTCTGTGCTTCATTTACTGTCTAAAGCTGTTTAAGTCAAATGTTCCATCTTACGTAATGACAGAGCATTATACCACAGAAGCAAGGAGCTTTATTTTTGCAATAGAACAATTTTATGATTTAAGTACACAGGATTTATGAGTGTTTTCTCTATTTCATATAGACATTTCGATCGATTTTCAAGCGATTCAACAGTTTATTTATCCAATCATATCTGAGCCTAGACCTACATATAGACGTTTGTTTCGAAGGCTTTGTGACAGATGTTTACCAACATGTGTTTTTATTTATAAAAATTAGATTCGCTATCAATTTAGGGGTGAAATAGTCCGTTAGTGAACAGAAAATATTCATTAATATTTACACCTGCTAATATTTTTTTGACCATGAGTTTTGAAAATTCATTGAATATCAATATAGAAATGAGTTATATCCCATTTTATTTCATTTGACTGTATGTCAGGTCGTAAAATGTTGGTTTTTTTTGTCAAAAATTAAAAGCCACGGGGATTTGGGCCGATGACGCACATATGTGGGGAATAATGTCCATAAATGTGCTCGTATAACGTAGAAATAAAAAAAGATTGTGCACATTCAAAGCTCGTACATAGAATGAAATAAAAACATAAGCCTTTTTATTAAAACTCTTTAATAAATCCACACTTTTCCTTTGTAATCTGTTTAAAACTAAACAATAATACGACTATATTGGACGGTTTTGAAAAGCCCCATTTAAAAAGACCTTTTAAAAATTAATATATATCTCTGCTCGGTGCCCGCATTCAGGAACATATTAGATGGAATTACGTCAAAAGAATATGCCACTGACATTGTAATAATAAAAACTTTAGATGTTTATAAATGATAATGCTGTTAAAGTAGAGTTTTTATGATTAAGATAAAAGTGATACCGTAATCCGAATCAGTCTTGTAATCGTGGTACACAAGAGTCTACCTGAAATTGTGTGGTGGTTATGCTTGGTCGAATTTTAACAACTGTACATTACATTAACTTTTAGAAAACAGAACAGTAGAACGAAAATAATAAAAATTATATGGTATCAACCACTCGCACAGGAAAATATCACTTTATGATTTAAAATAAAATATTATTTTAATTTCAACATTTCGTACATGGAGTACATAGTAGTGTAGTCTCATAAAAGTAATTAAAATATCTGCACGTTCTTTTCCACTTTCGTATCTTTCTACCGGTCTTTATAAAATATATTCTAATTTTAGTTAAATTCCATTAGAAAATGTACATTAAAGCAGTTGTTTATGAAATATGGACCTTTGTTTGATTTGAATGCTTATTTTTGTTTCAAACTGATTGATTTACTGATTTGAATCGCAAAGAGCTATATTTCTCTTTGACAAACGGCTTTCGCGTCAAATTTCATACATATACATATACAGATGTTTCTAAATCTATTTCTATACAGTCAATTTATGTTTAGGAACAATGTCTCTAGAATTACCTACACATGTACTTTACTTTGTAATACTTTTCGATCAAGATCAAGATTAAATGTGTAGTTACACAACTATAACAAATCCATATAAAAAATGAAGTCAAGAGGAAAGTCATTACAAAACGTTGAATTCTTTTGATTTGTCAACAAATACCGACGAATTTGGTTCCATTTGTAGGAAGAATGAATGTAAAATTTGTATAAGATAAGTGTTAATGGTTTAACCTGAATTTTATGCTATAGAAATTTTGTAATTTGCGTTTATATCTGCATAATCAGCCAGTTTAACAAAATGTTCAATCAAACACTAACAGGATCCATGGTGTGTAAGCATTTAAAGGTCTATCTTTTTGTTGTGTTTCTTTTTATACTGTCTATAATATTTTATTGAATCAAATTCAGCTGTGTGTGTACTTCATGACCATTTCGGTTTATGAAGTAAAAAGTAATTTAAAAGGTTACGATAATTGCGTTAATATATTAGGACAAAGAGAACCAAACAAAAGCTTCTTTATGGTAGATAAACCAAGCAGTATTATACAATAAATTTACTAATCAGAAACATTTATTTTTTTGGAAAAGATAAAAAATTTCAACAGAGTCGGAAATACAAATCTTCACTTTCACTATACTATAGACCTTCCAATTTATTATTTGTTTCCGTTTATCCAATTTATTTCATTAGATTGTGTGCAATAAAATTATGTATAAATAAATAAAAATGCAATTACCTGTTTTCCAATAAGAACAAGCGTTACCTACTTAGGAATTAGTAACTTGAATTTATTGAAAACTGTTGCAGGCAAATTACAAGTTATCGAAGTATTACAACAGGTAGTATCATCAGAAGTGCATTGAAAATTGTTTCTCTTTCACCAACCACGCAATTATATCATTGTAATAAATGTTTCGAAAACAAACAAAGCGACCACACGTTACCCAATTTTTCGAAAAAGTTCAGCGCACATTTTCTTATCACAAAGCCATAACTCTCACCAAAGGTAAAAATAATATATTAGCTTTATGTCGAAAAAATATTAAACTGCACCCTGTAATTCAACCCTTCCTGTTGAATATAAACGATTTCCAAGCACGCTAATCTTTAACATTGCTATACAAACACCAAACAACACGCAAAATTCCATACCACATTTTCCTTGTTTGAAAATGGAAAGAGCGCGACGTTTTAAAAATTTAACAAAATATTGGTTAAAAGAGAACACATGAAACAAACCAGTGCAACCAGTTTGAATCGCAACAGAGCCATTCGTTAACTGTTGGTGAGGAGCACCCACCAGGTTTCAGCGAAAGAGAATATTGCGCGCGCCGAATATGCATGCAAGAGGATGCCTTCTCCTGGTGGTAGCTGGTTGCTAGGGCCATCCGCCTCTTTGGCCATGAAATTTTGTCGATTTCTCAATTTTTGATGCGAAATTGCATAATATTCAATGGGACAGGGCTTCATTTATGCATAAAAAAAGGATGAGAAAAGCCTTAGAGCGACAGATGGGCTCAAGGAAATTTCTCCTTCTTAATTTCCAACTTATTTGATAAACAATTTTACATAAATTACGAGTAGAAAATTGTTTACACGGTGTAAGCAAAGGTAATCCAATTAAAACTGAAATGTTGTTGAAGTACTTTAATCGTTATTTAAACAAAACTGCTTTTCGGTCAAAAATTAATAATGTTTATTTTAAAAGACCTATCTTGAATATACAGAAATTGGTAATATGACAAAAGTTGTCACCTTATTTGTACATCAATCTTCTTATCGTGTAGGGTGCGCCCCTACACAATAACAATGTGAAAGACATCCCTATTAAAATTGTGGCTGTAAGAGGAAATGAATTTAGGGACAGTATCGATATTACATATTAAAAGATGCACATCCACTAAACCGTATCCCACTTATATAAGTGTTTCCATTCAACTTAAAAATATATGCAAATTGACACTTTTGAGACTAAACAATTTGTAAAACGTACTGCATATTGTCATGCAAAGAAACAGAATAAATAGTGTGAATACTATAATAGAAAACAAACAATGCATACATAAACAACGGCAAAATAACGTTTATCGATTTCTGTGAAGTAAAGAAAATCACATGGTATTTCACACTCTTAGCAGCAGCCTGTCTATATATCCACATTATTGTTCTCTTTAGAGAACATTTCCTTTAAAATGTGTGTTTCTTAAAAGGAAATTGTAAAGAAAATCATTAGTTAAAAATTGTATGCGCTAATTAACCGAGTTCATAATTGTCAGTAATTAACAGGTTTAATTATAATATTTAAAAAATTCTGCAATAATTAAGTTGGTTTTCTTGCAGTTAGAAAGTGTTTGTACTTCTTGTATTATTTTTATTGAAAACGCATTTACTTTATGAGAAAAATGTTCCAATTTAATTACAGAAATGTAAACATTAACTCACCTGTGCGACATTTTCAAAGTGCTCATGACTCTTTTGGTACACCCGGGCTTTTTGCAGATTTCTTCCAATACCAGTGTTTTTCCTTATAAATACTTCACCATGTTTTGAAAGCCAATCCAGAACCTTTGGAAAATACGCACATGTCAAAAGTGAAAATAATAGAAACAAGAAAGGGATTACCTGTTTAACATCTTCTTGGAACAAACGTAGCGCCAGCCTTTGGTGTATTTTAATTTTTTTCGCATGCCACTTTTGTTCTAAGGCTCTATGGTGGTTTAAAATTTGATGGATTACTGCTAAAACATGACTAGCACCTTCGCTGTAGTCGGCCGCTGGATTCCCTGTAGGTCTATTTTCATAATTCGTTCCCTCTCCCTACATACCGAATAATATTTTATGTAATTCATTCAACACATGAAGAAAGAATGCAGGAAAAAAAGTTAAACACGAATAGTACAATAAAAAGAACGTACATAGTGAAAAAGAACATTCCATGCAGAGATAACTATAAATACATTAATTAATATTAGTTTGTAAAATAATATTTACATGTTTTTTCTCAATTCCCGGCTGATTGGAGACTTGAACCAAGTGGTCTAATTGATAGAGAAGTTTCTTACTGGTACTATGAACCTGTTACCAACCAACACCTTATCATTATAATATGTTACATATATTAAATATAAATCCTACTTAATAATTATTAATATGCCCTATTTACGTTCAATATCATACATTAAATAAATATTTGAAATAGAACAGAAGCTCCCACTCAATCCTTGAGAATGAAAATAGTAATCGTAGAGAAGTAAGTAATAAAAAAATGTATAATAAGACCGTACATTAATTATAATATTTGATGAATTGTCCTTGTCATCCATTAGAGTAGATACATTATGGCACACTTGTAACATCACATCCAATCCGTTTAATAAGGATTGATAAGAATTGTAAACCTGAGGAACACGTTTTAAGGATTAAATTCATCTGAATCTTTAATGGACATTTCGTTTATTGGCTTTGAAACATTTTCTACTTATGAATTAATGGATTGATTTTTAAAGAGCCTTTCAATTTAAACTGTTCTCAGAATTTATTTATAATAAATGTTTACCTCCGTATAAGACAGACACATGGACTCGTATAAATTTTGATGCTGATGTATACTATTTTCAATTTTCATAATTTCTGTGGGAATATTCGAATTTTCACAGGCCGATTTCCATGCTGGTACATTTTCCACATACTGTTCAGCTTTATGATGAAAAATCACCGATAATGCTAAGACTGCCGTTCTCTCATCCAAACCAGCAGCAAAATCCTTCCAAGCTCTATCCAAACGACTGGCAACCGATCGTATGTGTGCGGCTGCATAATGTCCACCTTCAATTAATCGACTAGCAACTGACAAGATTCTATTAATGTTAACATAAACATTCATAGAACTCATTGTAAAATGTTGGTGTTCTTCTTGGAGTTGTTTTGCTAATTGAAATGTATGGCCAATCTCAACATATTTTAGTAGGAACACATCTCGGTTATGACATATCCAATCAAACATCTACAAAAATGTGGGAGTATTAGAAGAATGTAAGTCAAACATTCCATTAATGTGGAAACCTTTTCACAATCCTGTTCAAACAGTCTAAGCTGGAAGCACTGATCTAATTTCAGTTTCTTATGATGCCACAATTGTAAAAGATGCTGTTGTGAGGCATGTACAGCTTCTAAATTTTGTAAAACTAAATTTTTAATATCTACAATATCTGGACTAGTAGTTTGTTGTGTTTCTTGGTCTTTGCCTCCACCTCCGCCGCCTCCACCGCCTCCTCCTACTTGCCCTGTGTCATTCCCACAGGCTTTCTGGAGTACTCGTTTACCTAAGAAATTAAAGCACCATGTAATTCGTTTAGATTTTTGTGATTAATTCAATTTTCTTACCCAATAAATCGATATCCTCCACAGGCGCTTTCATGATTTTCTTCTTGATATCATTATGATTATCGATTTTATGTTTAGCTCCGCTCACGTCGTCAGCAAAGTCATTTCTGGCAAGATCCTCTTGCAAATCATCGAGTCGATCCAGCAGATCAGCAGCCTGCCACGCAAAATCCTCTACAGCTAGTCGAGCTTCCAACCAACTGGCATGATCGTAGCTCAGCGTACCTTCTAAGTCCGACGTCAATTGATTGGATTCTATAATTTTTGGTAAGCCTTCTATACTTATCATATTTGTCTAAAAAAATATATAGAGATTAATTACACAATTCTAGAGTTAAATTTCAGTTTTTGTTACCTCGAATTTGTACTTATGTGACCCGAGTGACGTCCTCTGTTTTTGCCAGAAATTGTCTGGCTTAATAATTAGAGCTTGATGGACGACACCCGGGGGGAAATGCTCGTGCAATGCTTTCAATATTGGTTTCACTGTTGACCATGTGGCCCCTCGCATATCCACTAGAACCGTAAAACCCAAGCCTCGAGCTTCGTCACTGAAAAAAGTAAATATGCTAAAGTAAACGTACACTAACTGGAAAGTGATTTTAAAAATGAAAGATAAAAGTTTCAGCGATTATTTTAAGAACTACACAAAACTCGGCTTATACTTCGGCTTATACTTTTAAAAGGAATACATTAAAGGTAGGAATGTTTATAAAGCTTCACATGAATACAGAAGTTGTAAAGGAAAATATAACAAGTGGTTGGAAAAATGTACCTCAATATTGAAATGCGGATTTAATATTCTGGGACACTGTACATTAAAAAACAGTTTTTGAACAATGGAAAATTTAATTAATAGCACTCGAATACGATGGAAGACTTATTGAACTTAAGTTTCAATTGGCAAATTCATAATTGAAAATTAAGTTGGAAGTGTTGCTAATTTACTTTTCAATGTCCTCCAGCTAATTACTAACAGGGATGATTTATTCGTTTTGAGATTAAAATTAAACGGAATACGGCGATATTTTATAATTAAATTATATTCTTTATTAATCTCTTCCTTTTATTCTGTGAATTAATCCATCTAGTAATTAATAATTTAGAAGATTCAACCTTAAAAATTTGTTCATAATTGGTGTCGGTAATTCATGCAAATAAATTTTACGTTTTATATAAGCATTTAAAATAAGCAACATCTAGGTAAATAACATTTAAATTTTAATAAAGCACAATTCCAGCTGTATGTAAAAATAAATTGTGTGTTTTAGAAATTAAATGTAAATATTTATATTAAAAATGTGCTGCTAAAATAATCTACCATAACAATTTACTCATATTTGAATAAATTCAGTGGCAATATACACTGAAAACAGCGATATGAAATTATGACAATACGAAGAGCACTTTGGAGACGTGCAAAACAACTCCTATTACAAAGTTTTGATAAAAGAACCTGATATCGATGTAATTTTCACTGCAATGACAACAACTTAATAATAAATAAACTATTAGTTACAAGGAGAAGATAATTAAATTATTATACAATTTAATGGTTTTAACAAGAGTTGAAGCTTATTTTCCAAGACAAAACAATGACACAAATGTGTATACATACATGCCAAGTTTTTCAATGTCATTGACTTGAAGATGTCTTACAACATACCGTTTTTTTTATAAAAAAATTAATGCTAGATGTGATTTTCTTAGACATTCTAACTAGAATAAATATACACACTTTTGTTTTTAAAATCTTAAAGGGTAAATGTTTTCCTTTTACAGATTAACTTCATTAACGCATTCTTTGAAAAAGTTTAGATTTCATCAAACTCCTACTGATCAATATTCAAAACAGTTCAAATTTAATTAGATCCGTGTTTTGTATAAATTATTAATTAACATCCTAGTAGAATCTGAAATTGAACTAAATTGAGTAGGTATATTAAATTTACATCAATCAGGGACAGCAAGAAATTTAATATAGATGGTGGGAATAGTAAAATTGGAGCTGAAACAATTTATGGTTAAATCGTTAGCACTAAAGCAACACCCATACTTTGGTATAGACATGAGGTATTGTAGTAATTTTCTATAGTCCTCCGGTTTGGCACGTTCTCTACGAGGACTGGCTGGAAATGACAGGACTGGTCCTCCACGTCGATCTCTACCACCGGTTAATATAACCAAACGTTCTTGTAACAAAGGCATCAGTTCTAAAGCTCGTTGGCCATCCATTGCTTGAGCTGAAATCAAACAGAAAAAATCATTAATAAAACCCACCAGACGAACGAACGCAAATTTCGAAACATGTTACACTATTTTCTTGTTGCTTTTATACTTTGCACCAAATGAAAAATGTGAACATGTACAAATAAAACTTCAACTCGGATTCCAAATTTTTTATTACACTTGAATGGAATCTTTAAAAATGCGTGCTGTATAGAAAGCTTTATAGAGAGGGGCACTCATTAAACGTTACCCAACAATTGTAAAAGTCATTAATTTCATTTTGTACCCCCTAACATAAATCGTAAACTCATATTTTACTGTCATTTACGAGAAGCATAAATAAACAAGAACCAATTAAATTAAAATTTAAACATGTATTGCTTCAGTTTTGCCTTATTACGAAACAAACAGCCACCACATTGTGTACAACATCATTAAACTGTAATGAGATATGAAGTACAAATCTGGTGAACTGTTGATTTGGTCGGTGCGTGGATGGTTATATTTAAATTATAGTAATACGAATGAAGGTGAATGGTAATGTAAAACCTACCTTACGTGCCACACACAGCCTTTATTATTGATTTCACTTAAGGTTTTTTCTTCGCCCGTCAGTGTGATAGGTGTGCATTTTAATTTAATATTCTTTTGAGGGGAAAATCGCACTCATAAAGGTATTTCAATGGGAGAGATGAGTGGCATACAAAAGCACTCCACCAAATTTAAACTTTATATAAATTTACAATTTCATTTTAAAATACTTGAGTTACCGTCAAAGGGATCACAATTCGACGCTGTGCGTAGGAGAAAGCGTATTCGATTTAACTGAACCTTATGAATTTTTCAATGGAACAACAAATGGCAAAAGCAAATTGGGGTAGGCAGTTTTGGTTATAAATTTGTAATAATATAATCAGGTTTAAAACATGTCGGTATGTTATTTTGCTCAGACAGATTTCATCAGGTAGTTATTGAATATTAGACTCTCGGTTCCATATTCTAGATTAAATTCGTATATGGTTTAAATAGACGGTATGTCCGTATATATTCCCAATTTCATATTTATAATAAGGTTTTCCAGCATCTCTCTCGTACATTTTCCATATTACAAACGTGAGAAATGATTTAAATAATGTAAGAAAAGCCGGTACTCTATCAACGATGTAAATTCCCTTGTCCCAGATGCATGAACTCCTCCGAAAATGGATATATAGGAATGAATTTTCTTGAAAAAGAACTGAAATCGTAATTTCATAAGGATTGTTTAACACATTAAAGAAAAATAATTCAAACATATTATTACATAACACTCTGGTGAACAATCGAAATTTTATGAATTGTGATCCAACTGTCATCATACCCATATAAATAATAGAATGAAGAAACCTATTTCTATTGTACGACGAATACCTTCTTTGATTTAATTCAGACTGATTAATCTAATAATAGTAGTCTATTACAAAATCCATTGAATATGCTCTACAATAACGCACAAACCAAATACGAAATCCAATTTGTATTGATAATAAAATTTACGTCAATTTATATGCAAACGACGATAAACGCGGTACTTAGTACAGCTTCTTTTTAATGTCTTATAAATACGTCCGCGCACCACTCATCGCCTCACAAGTTGAATACCTACTTTTGCTTTTTTTATTGATTCTAATAACCTGTTTATTAATTCAGGCAATTCATATCGATTAGGGAAAAAGTAGATTAGAACAGTAAATTCATAAATAAAAGAATAGATTGTGTCACGATACAACTGCCACTTTAACATCGTAAATAGCCCATACATTTGCCCTATAAAAAATCAATTACCTATTAATTTATTTCATGACAGCGACTTGTGTTTAACCTAAGAGAATGTAAGGTAAAAGTTTTGTTGATTTCCCAAGCTTTTCGCCCATTTATATTCGATATTTCATTCACATAAAATATAATACGAAAATGCTCTAGTGATTTGGAAGGAAAACTTTACATAGTATCGTGATGACTTTACCCTGGAGGCGCCTCATACGCCTTCCTAGTGACCCTATGGAACTATGCCAGCTGTGGGGGCGGCGTCGTGGCTCTCTTGCTGCTTCATTTCTATCGTTACACCCCATCCGGCTTGTTGCCATGTGAAATGTTTAAAAGTTCTCGCTCTTCCAGACAAAAACCACTTCCTACTGTTTTAGCAGAAAAGTTCTCCACGACTTCAATATACTATCGATAATTAATAATGTGCACTTTGTCGTCATGTTGTCGCACAAAACTTCGCTCTAATTCAATTACAGTCTACATTTCACACCAGTTTATTCTTCATCAACACCACGACTTTCACAATGAAAATGGGTAATCGAATCAGCGTAAAATATGAGTATGGAGCGTACTACTAATATCGATAGTAAGCGATATTTCATAATATAGTTGAAGGCATAATGGTCGTTTCGTAGGGCGATATAGATGTACGTATTGGAAATAAGTAAGGGATGACAAAATGCTGAATAGGAAGGGTGTCGGCACATCTCTAAGCGCACGTGTATGATTTTCTAAAGATTCAGATGAACTTTATGGACTAATGCTAAATTCTTAGCTTCTCTACCATGGCAGTAATCTTAAGCAGGAATGCCGAATCGATAACTTCAAGGCACTATATAGGTTTCGAAGCATTTTTTAGGGTGACAATAATCTACCTCGGGCTTAACTTTTTCAACAAGATAATACCAACTGGATAAGCTTACATAAAAAATAAATTGTCAATAATCGTCCTTGTTTGACGAATAAGGATAATATGCATTGATCTTTATTGTAATGGACAAGCTTTTTCTTGTTACGCTATTCTTTTATGATGACAAATGAAATGAGTTTTCGGTTTATATTGGGAATTTTATTAAAACAAAAAAAAAATAAATTCATTAAACATGCCATGGAACTATGAGAACGAGAAAAGTTTTACATCATTACCGACAAAGTTAACTAGAAACTTTCAAATAGGTAAGTATGTAACATTAATGTTAATACAAAGTTTATGATAAACCTTGTAAATGTTCGATATTCATTAGGTTTGCTCTGTAATATTACGACCAGTTCCTATAGGTATATGATTCGACTGCATTGTGTACATAATGAGCGTAATGTTATTTTATGAATAAATTACATCTTTTATTTAAATTGCATTGCGTAAACTCACTGTGGAATAAACTCTCCGACTGGGTTACTCTATTGTTGTTTATGTGTGTATTAAAATTGTATTTCACTGTTTGGCAATTCGTTTTATTAATAAATTTCTATGTACAAATCACCTGTTCACAAATTCACTTTTTAACCAATTTAATTAGCTGGTGTGTATTCAACTTGAAATATAATCGTTTGTGTCAGAGAAATATATATTATGTGGAAGTTATTTTGGCACACAACATTATAAATTGTTTTTTAAATCAAATCTAATTAAGCAAACCCACAGAAGTGTGGTCAACGAAAATGTTTTAATTAGATCCTGAAATTACTTATTTAATAAAATATAGGTAGGTGTGTGTTCCACTGAAGCTGGTAAAAAGAGTAAACAAGATCAAAGCACACTGGCTTTGTGAAATTTATATTCGGGCCACGTCTATTCTAAAATGATCTTAAGACCCAAAGTTTTTTTGGGAAAATCAATTTGATATGAAACATGTATGCGGCTAGATACTGTTTTTAAATGGTTTTGTGGACTTAATAACCGTATTTTAGAGTCACTTCATTTAGATATGTTCCTATTTTTAGAGAATATATTAGGGAATGATGATTAATAGTTTCTATTTAGAAGAGAGCCAATTTATATAAATATTTAATCAAATTTACTGCTCTAATATAAGTAAATTAAATTCGAAATTAAAGCAAAGACACAAGTCCTACAGATATTAAATTATTTTTATTATTCTCCATAAAATGTTATTTTTTCCATGGCGCCAATAAGCACTACTTACTATAAATGGCGGATCAATTTCAACACTAGCAACTAAATAATAAAAACTATAAATATACATTGTAATCCTCGCTGTGATTTATTGATTTTTATTTGACGCAACAATAATACATACTAAAAGGAAAAGTTCTTTGAAAGAAAACTTAATTAGGTACCTACATTTCATCGAAGAGCTACTTATATTTGATGTGATGGTTATTATTGTAAAAATCCATTAAGACGCACTTCCAGTTCCTACCACTTAAAATGTATCCAAAAGAACGGAATATCGTAATATCAATAAGTGAATATGATAATATCTTAAAAAGCATTGGTCTATTATAAACCATTATTACACTTCGGTGCCCCGAAAATGACAATGCAAACGACATTTAATACCACGGAAGAAAAAATCCAGCAAAACTCTCCGCATCTATAATCTAATGCTAAAATAATTCAGGGCTCTGGCATCGCACTAATTGCCATCATGTAACAGATGGAAGCTAATGTCTGACAATAATTAAAGCATTAATGCGTTATTTAAATAAGAACGATTTAGAACATTGGCTTATCGTTCAACATACCAAACACGATATAAACCATCATCCCTTTGTTTTCTTGCCTTTGCGGCAACTCAATTCCTGAACTAATGTTTCCATTTCCTGTTTTCCCTTTGACTTCCATTTTCATTAGGATACTTAATTGACACAAGTCAGTACAATACAATTATGAATGGTTTTCTTGCATCGATAGACTTGTACATCACTGTATAAGATAAATGAATCCCGAATTTGACATGAAAACACAATGCAATTGATGAACACAATGTGTAACTAACATATTGGAATTACTCTCTTTCCAATCGTAAATTTCTTTAAATTGAAGGAACATTAAGTTTAAGTCTCCGTCTGAATTTCACAAAACTTCTTATATAAATGGAGGAAGTCGTCATTAACTCCCAAGTTTTTAGTGTGCCTTTTAAGCCCCATAGTGCCCTGGTACACTGGATGCAGAAGTTCTGCTCTTGACAGTTAACTGTCGGCAGTTAAATTATTTCCAGCCTCTTATTAACAAATTTAACTGGAACGTGTCATTCTGAACAATGGTTGAATTATTGACGTTTGATTGATTTGGAGCGATGTGGGTGAAAAAAATTGAAGGCTTAATTACTCTTCGTGTGCGACGGTGTTTTATTGAACTTTTGTTGTTGGTTATTCTATAATTTATAACAAAATATGAGAAGTTATTAGAGTAATTCGCAATCTTACTACTTTCTCTTGCACATCAACATCTGCTTAATGATCTAAAGACTGTGTGCCTTTAAATGAGTTGTTAACAAAACATGTAAATAATCAGGCTTTGCAATTCAAATTTTTCCTTGTCAAACAGGACAGTAAACCAATGTGTGGGAGGATCTCTTTTACATTTCAATGGTTTCACGAGCAAATTTAATGCGATTTAATCAAATTTAGAACCTTAATGTGTCGATATTAACAGTAGAAGTCCTTCAACAGTGAAAAAAGACCAAAAATATTTCAATAGGTGAGTTTATTTATTAGAAAAGTGAGATACTATTTCATTATGTCTTCAACCATAACAATAACACACAACATATCTGATTTTCAGCCAACACATAAATAAAAGAACGATTTGATGACTTTGAAAACTGATAAAAAATGATAAATATCGTTTACTGTTTTAATTACATACGATAAGTGAGTTAATGAATCCGTTTAATTCCATACAATTATCACCAAATAATAACATGCAATTCATGCTTCACAAATAAAAAAAACTCTACTCCCTAACAGTTGCAGCACATTTAAACCGCCTTCGATTTGGCTTGCATTTCCCATGGAAAATTATAGGTTTTCAAAGTGTTTATGTACAAATTTGGTTTAAAATCTGTCACTTATATCTCGAGCATATCCCCGAAACAAAACTAAGGATTCTGAAGTGGCGCTTACATAAGTTAAATAGGAAGTAGGTTTGCGACTGGGAAAAGCGTCGCAATGAGTTTTTCTATTGGAATTTCAGCGACGCCGGCGCTCTCATTTCAAGGTTTCCCTAGAAAACCTCCTGAACGGACGCCTAGCATATGGCAGTTACAGTTGAAACACACTTTTTCGGAATAAATAATTATATACATATGCAAATGATTCTCGTTATTGCAAATCAACGTGTGCATTGTATCTTCAAGTGAGTTTATGTGGGTTTTGGCTCGATTTTGAGTGATGCATCACTCATTTTCCGTGTCCCACAGACGACGTCTTGTATAAACTTTCGATAAAGACACACACAGTGGCTGAAAACTTTTCAGATTAAAACACCCAACACATCAAAGAATAGAATTTTATTTTAGTTTTTCAAGAAACACTCCCAACGAAAGGGGTTAGGCGATTACGTTATCTCTTCTAATATCAATATTTTACAGCAACACGCAAACGTACAAAAGTCACAAAAGAGTTTAATTAAAACAATTCTCATGATAAATTTTATCAGAGAAAGCATGTCGAGTTTAGAGTTGAAAAGGACAATTATCTGCACACAGACTGTGTCCAGTGCGGATGATAAAAAAGTCAAGCAAAAAGTGCATAATAACAATAATTGAACACTTCTTTCAAACACAGTTTAATCGAAGTTAAAGTTTTTTAAACTCAACTACTGTTCAAGTTGGACAGTTTGATTGAACATATTTTACAGAATGAAAAATGTTATTTTCTGGCATATCTGTCGAACGTGTATGATACAGAAATAAGATAATTTTCGTTTATGTCATGCCTCTTGATAAATAATATAAGAAAATACAGAAAAGAGCACAAGTTTGTGATACTTCTACGTATGTCCACCTATCTTATTAGAGAGTGTACGTGACATATTTTATTTTCAACAAACTTAACAGGTTCAAACGGTGTCACGATAACACTGCACATATCTGATTTTCTGATTTGTTCAAGTGCATTCTTACCATGTTTTCCCTATAACATAGAAATCAATCGTAAGAAAATACTCACCGTTATATTTTGATTAGTAAAATTTGAAATTCTGCAACAGAAAAGAGAATTAATTAGAACACAATTGTGGGAAATCTCATAACAGTATTACATATTTCCACTCATTCATAAAAGCGGTTACTAAAACACACATCACAACTGAGAAGAATTATTAGCATGGATGCTGAAAGAAAGTATTACATGCATGAAAAACTTTTCGGACATAACGTTTCATGGTTTATTTCAGAACGTCCTGATAACATCTAGCACCAAAACGTAGGTGAAATTACTGTGAAATTAACACATCCGCAACAGATATACCACGGTGAATTCTACACCTGTTAATTTATGTGCATTATCATCATTTTCTTTCCGGATAATTTCGGATGGATATATATTTATAAAACCACGCATTTAATTGATTTCCTGCTTTCGTGTGTCTGCAAAAATAGGACAATATTGACAGGTTTGGCTGAAATCGTGATACATCGCCCAATAATACGTTCTTTGCTGACATAATTAGAACCAATAAAGATGGACTAATGCTCAAAGTGGCACTAGCTTCCGAATAATTAAATGAAAGACTTTCAAAGGCGTCTAATTAAATTCAGTGGCTGTCTTTGGCTAGAATGCGACCGTTTCCAGAGTAGTTTATTAAATAATGTCTATTTGGAAGTACACTCGTTTCTTTACAGACAAATTCAGATAAATCAGCGCACTATTAATCATCATTTTCTAGACGGAAGAAGCACGTTTACTTCTCCCGTTCATTTTCACCATTATCATTCTATTCTGCATATACGTTTTTATTACCGAATCATCGATTTCTCTGTGAACAAACAACATTAATTTTAATACACATGAATTTGCTATGGTTTGGTTCAACTCAACTATACAAAATTGTTGTAGACGAAATTATCCTCTGTACGATGAATCAATTTACAAAATAAACTAATCACATTTCCAATGTAACCGCAAAACACCAGAAACATATTTGAATAGTACATAATAGCATTTTTTTACATTGGTTTATTTACTAGTAACTGTATTTAAAAAGTGGACAACAATAAGGCATATTTCTGTGTGTGCGTGCAAAAAGTTATAGTTTTTTTACATGATAAACAGTTAGCAGGTTTTTGTGTTTTGGAATTATATAAATAACGGAATTTAAAGTTCCATACTAGTGGAAGTAAAATTGGAACTGTGTAGGTGTAATAAGGTATAATTAATGGTTGGATTAAGTTTATATAACTAGTCAACGAATCACGAAATTTAAGACTCCCAAGAAGCTATAACATCGTCAAACATTCACACAGTAATATTGACCCGTTTTAATTAAATAAATTCGCCGTAATTGATGTTAATTACTGTAAATTAATGTTCTAACGTACACGACACTTTTTCATTCAAAATTACACATTAACTTACGCGTGACTTTTGATTTACAAAAAACAATTTCTTCCACAACATCAAAAATAACTGCAGAAAAATTTATTACAAAATAAAACTGAAAAAGCACAACCTTTATTTCTTTCAACAACATTAAAATCCACATTAAACACGGTGGATTTTTATCGTTTTACATTTTAGTTATGGACAAGATTTACATTTAAACAAATAATATTCCTGTAAGCATGTCACACATGATTACATTTAAAACTATTATAAAAGAAAAGTGGTAATAAATCATCACATTTCAAACCAAACTCAACTTTGCATCTGCACGTTTACGTGCTGTAGCATCAAAAGAGACAGATTTTCCAGGACTTGTCAATTTACTTCTTAAAGTTATATTTATAAGAACACTTATGGGTGTAAGTACGTGTTCCATGATCCCAACACAACACACACATGCTCTTATTCCATTGTAAAATGCCTCAACGACAAGAAACTAAAGTAGCAAAACAAAAAGATCTCTTGCCTCTTGTACTGATTACCCAAGTGTACCTACTTAGCACATGGATTTAATTAACTCTTACATTCCCCATTCTGATTGTTATTTGCACGGATATGATTCAGATTACAAGTGGAAATGTGTTTGCGAGTCCATCATATGACCATTTTTTCTCAACATAAAATATTCAAAGTATTTATTATGTACCGCTAACTGTACGGATTTACACATAAATGCGCTATATAATCAAAACGATGGAAGTACGTAATTGGTCCCTAAGGTTGCGATTCATATCATATGCAATTACACTTCCTTATATTATATATTTTTCAATGTTATTACAAGGCACACACACATGGTTTATTAATCGTTGATTTACAACTTTTCTTCATACAATTTACTCTTGTGAATGTAACCTCTTCAAATTACATGACAGTTTTAATTTTCTTTTCAGGGCGTTCTTATTACATTCCTTTCATTCCATATCAAGAGGAATATATTGTTGCGTTATACATACTAAATATAATAGAGGAGATACTGAAAAATTGGACAATCGAATTCCGTATCTATACACTCAACCCCAAAACTTTATTAATTTCAAACTTTTCAATATGAATGTAATACACTGTACTTTTTATATGCATGTGGACTCAGCAATCGATCTTTGTGGTACTAGATATGGACCTATTGAAATATTCATCACACACTATACATATACGGAAAAACAATCCGTGCATTGTGCGAAAAATGTAAAAACACAGCAACGAGATAACGATTGCAAATGATTCCAGCATTATCTATTGTTTACAATTTTCGCAATTTTCGTCCATGTCATAACTTTTTGCAATTCAATGAAGAGAAAATCAACACTAACAGACAACAACAACAACACAGACGCGCGCTTTTGGTCTAATTACTTTTTCTTATAGCAAGAAAATTTAATTAATGTTCATTAAAAATCATAAGCAAAGTGATACACTGTTTTGTGTACATGAAGTGCAATTAGAGCAAAACGTTAAATATCAATTAAAATAATGACTTACTGACGTTTTAACATGCATCTTAGCAAATTATTTCTTTAGCAGCATTTTCACAAACACAATATTATTACAATTATGATTAATTTTAATTATTTAAATATCATTAAAACGTGTAGAATTAATAATTCATTACACGCTGCATTAGAATATTAAAATATACATATTATAAATTTTAATAAATTGAAAAATACGCATGTTTCCCTTTAATGCGAACGTATTATATTACATTTATTAAATGTGTAATAAATGAAACAGCTCTTTAACTAATAATTTTATTAAAAAAATAAAATAAAAAAAGCTGCATGCTTCCTAGCAGATAACAGGCAATTAAACCTCCTCTTCCTGAAGCTATCCATGGCTCGTACAAAATGATCTGAATGCATGTATGAAGAGAAAGAATGTGGAATATTACGAGCTCTAAACATTATTCGCAAATAATTTGTATAGAGCTCGTTTTGTTTTCTGGTAAACATGCAGGCATTTTAATGAGTCCACTTGAATGCACTGGTTCCTTTTAATTATATCGAAAAAATACCCTACGAACGCATAATGCATCGTATTGAAACCAGAGAAAGATCTTTTGTTTATCGCTGCTGCGGTTGCACTTATAACTTGGTGAAATGTTTGTCTGGCAAGCAGATTTAAACATTAATTAAGGCAGTCTCATTTGGAGGTACACATGAGACATGACAATGTAAATAGAAACTTATATGCAAAGCATATTGTCGATTTATTATCATCACGATTCACGAGTGCAACATCACTGTTGATTGATGGCGTGATGGTGTTTTAAGAGAAATAGTATCCCATTTCGTTGGTAAATCATACAGGATGTATTTATGTTGGAAGGTGCAATTCCGTTTAAAAGGGATGACAAACACAAGTGCGACTAAACCAGGGTCGATGAACTATCATCGCTCTTGTATTTAGGGAAAATCTCGCGGATTATTTGTTTATTAAAATTAGAAGAGGAGTTTCGAACTGGTGTAATGCTTGTTTAGATGAATCATTAAGTTGTTTAATGGAAACGATGTCAATTGAAAATAAAATAAACCCCTGTAGAACGCAGTTTCCTAAATCGAATCCATTAGCCAATTTCCCTTCTCTTAACAATGGAAATGAAAAATTTCGGTATTACGCCTCAACAGAATATTGATTCACATTTATAAAACATTAAAAGCAACAATCAAACACCGTCTCCATCAAATAATTATTATTGTTTTCAACAGAAACAATTACGAGTTGAAAACAATGACCGGAATTTTGAATGAGATATTCTAATGTCGCAATAAAAAACGAAAGAAAAAGTGAAAAGCGGTTTGAAAAGTATATAAATATAATACTTGAAATTGATATGAAGCCGAATCAATTTCAGTTTCAGTTTTAAATCAATAAATAAAACGTTTGTGCAGCTTTTTCAGACGCTCTTTATTAAATAAAAATTCATTCTTTTTTCTTCGGACTCGAATGTTTTATTAAATCCGTTATCAAGTGTTATTCATACACATTGTATGTTATAAATGTTTGTTATGGAAGTTCAAAATAGGAAGGTTAATTAATTTCTAGATTAATTGTAACAATTTTTCTTATTTAAGGGCAAGGCCAAAATAATTTGAAAAACAGGAAGTGTTGACTTTTAAGAAAATATGTTTTCCAAATATTTTACAACCCACTGTGGCTTTAAATTTAAACCTATAAAATCGTAAATGTATTCACGACATAATAAATTGTACTTACAACAAGAACTTACTTCCAAGGTATATAAACTACACTGGATTATTTCTAAGTACAGTTGAAACGCATATGGGAGTACATTTGAAATTATCTCATCTGCATAATTATAAAATGCCATATTTATAGTGGACATAAATTATGAAAATAAAATGTTTCAGCGAAAAACCAGTAAAATCTCAACTGAAACGGGTGAATAAATATAAAAGTTGACTGTTTGATTGCCGTTTGCAGGGGACTTTTCAGATTTAAATCGTCCTGGTCAGCGTTTATAGGCGAATTCACAGAGAAAAACGAGTATTCTTTTATTGTTTTATTGTCATTTGTAATAAGAATTTTCCTATATGTATTGTTATGTTTCAAATATCGAACACACTTTTACGATGCCACAAAATTCAAATCATATGAATGTCGTGAATTGTTTAAGAGAAATAAATATACTTTTATATTCGATGTGTAGTGTGGTTACTGTGAATATTTCGAAATACAAATCATTTATATTAGAACTTGAATACGTTTATCGTAAAATTTTATGTGGAAACCAGAAAATGCTGAGACTTTTTCAATGGAAGATTGTTTATCGTGTTTGTATCAGAAATGTGAGTTAATTTCCTAAAATAGATACAAATGGTAATGAAGGAATGCTTTGCTGCATGTAGGTACCCAGTTGTTATAAAGAAAAATGTGGAAATGAATCACTGTTCAATAAAGTTTAAATTGTGTGTACAAACATAAGTTGCATATGTATGTAATAGGAAAGTAATTTATTTTGATGGTCAAGGATACGTTTTGAACGAGAAACAACATCGAATGGTCAGTCAATAACCAGTTCAAAGAATCGGCCACTAATTGAGTTCTACGACAGTTTATTGTCTATTTCCTAATTTTTCATATATTCTAACTGTACATCGTAATTACTCATTTTTTTCTATATTAAGATAATGACAATTGTTCGAAAGAATTTCCCACAAGATTAATCCAGGCCCATCAAGTCCACTTTATTGGAGTGCTGTTACATTTTCACATAAAAGAAAGCAAAAGCCTCTACAAAAGCGGGGTTTATCAACCTACAAGACAAGATAGATTGGTAACAAATGGCCTGAGGATAAAATATAAACAATAGAAGTGACCCATGCAGTTTTGGCATATTTGGTGGTTAGGTTTTGCCAAAATTTATTTGGAACTTACGTCTTAATCTAAAAAGCTGGTTTATTTATCCAAATATAAGAAGTCCACAAACATTATTGTCACGAATTTAGATATAAGTTCATTTAAAAATACGATTATTTTTTAATACAAAAACACATAACTAATTCTACTCGACGTACAACTTCCATCTTAGCTTATGAAAAACTGACTAAACAGAGCTTATCTTTCGTCTGCGCAAGCTTTTATGCATAGTTCCATCTTTTGGTTTCTTCTTGACATAGAAAAAGCTCAAAAGCACGACCACTCGTGGCGCTAGACGTCAATGTGACAGCACTCATGAATGAAAATTACAGAATTCCTAATATAGATAAAGAAAACTTGTTTTACAATTGCAGTTTCCTTTTTAGTCGTTTCCTTTTTGTAGGTAAAAAAGTGAGGTTAACCGCAAAACGAACGAATAAGTTTGAATTTAATTATTAAAAAAAACTAATAAAGTATTTCTAAGTTGAAGTAGTTAATTAATAAACACTCTTTTTAAAATGTCTGCTATGCCAGTTACTTCGTCGACCTTATTACCACTTGGTAAGAAATAATCAACTTTAAGGTTATTCATAATAAATCGAATATCTGTTTCTCTTAGAATTGGTGGATAAATGCATTGGTTCCCGGATTCACATTATTATGAAAAATGATAAGGAAATTGTAGGCACTTTACTGGGTTTTGATGATTTTGTTAATATGCTCCTAGAAGACGTTACAGAATACGAAACCACACCGGAAGGCAGAAGGATTACTAAACTAGATCAAATTTTGCTTAATGGAAATAATATAACGATGGTACAGCATTGTCTTTTACAGTTCATTCCCATACCCCATACTGACCATTTGTTTACTTGCAGTTAGTACCCGGAGGTGATATGCCAGAATAATGTTCTCAATCCAAACAAGCATTACTAATAAGAACCAATAAATGTTTACAATTAATTTGTAAGGGTTGGTAAGAATTAAGTAAAGTATATTTATTTAAATATGTACGTTTATTTTTTGAGGAATAAAATAGACATTTTTTTTAAATTTTAAATCACAGTTTAGAATTACTAACAAAACAACTATTGAATGTATGTATATCAGAAAAAAATTAGTGTTTATACTGAATACATGCACCTATTTTTAGTGATAAATGTTTAATACTAATAAGGATCCATAATTATAGTACATACATTTGAAATGTATCATAAGTATACTCTGGATACTATCAATTTCTAACTACAAAACTAACTTCGATGATTCAACAAAATTGTTCTAATAGTTCTCAAGGCATTAATAAAAAACCACACCATAGTGAGCCAAGTTCATCACAGTCTTCTAAATCAATTCAAAAATCATTCATATATCTAACAATATAATTACATTCATATAGTTATGTGGTCTGAAAAAACTATTCAAGTATTTAGTTTGATTGAGTAAATATTTGAATTCGTTTAAATTCTTTTAATAATTGAGGTACACAATAGATATTTCCAGCAATTCTGAAGGCAAACAGTTTCATTCTACAATAAATTTTAAAATTAAAAACATTTAGTATTAGTCATTAATTTACGAGGTTTTCCTTTTATGGAAAATACAATCTAGATTTAAAAATATATAATGTTTAAGCACCAATTCTAACAATAACAAACTATCTATTTGTATAATAATCTCTAATTTGTTTCAAATCTCTCAATGGTTCTGTTTATTTATTTATAGATAGTGATATAAAAAATGGTAATTTTTTAATACTGTTAAATAGGTTCTTGTATTAGCTTAGCAAGTAATATAAATTGAAAAGATTGATTTAAAATTTGTCAAGTACAACAACAACGGTAGAAGTGTTTACGGTAAGTGTGTATGGACATTTTTAAGTAATTTATGCGTTGAAGGAAGTGTAAACACATAAAAAAAGGTAATGTATCCATTAGAGGTACGCAAAGAATTCAGCCAGGAAGTGGTGCCTCCTCATAGAAATCAGGTTCGTCGTCATCGACTTCCGGCTGGTCGCCATCGAGCTACAAAAAAAAAACAATCTATCAAATTTATTGAAAAGATAATTGAAAAGTGTTTATACAAATGTATTCCATAATTAAATAACGCCACAATTAAATGATTAACTTCGTTTAAAGGAAACTAATGCGTTTCATTCTCATTTATTTAAATACACGGTTCTCTTAATTAGCCCAAAAAAATTATGAGTTTCTTTTATTATCAGTGCAATGTACTTAATACTGTTGTGGTGATTGAACTTTATGCCATCAGTCATAAATACACCTACATTTACTGCCAAAACACTAATATTAATTTAATACATGACAATAAAACTTATATGAATACGCGATGCTTAGAGAATATTAATTGACCTAATTGGATTAACACAATAAGGAAAACAACAGGAAGTTGAAGCATATTTTTCCCTTCTTCATTTATATTTTTTAGATCCTATCTAGAAGTGGGTAAACTAATAAAAGACTAAACAAACAAACCGTTAAGTGATGATAATTTTATTTATACACTCAATATATAATTCCAATTCTCACAATTGAAGTGTTTTAAACAATGGATTGCAATTTAAGAAAACAATTACCATGTAATTGCGGTTTAATAAATATCAAAGAACAATATATCATGTATATTTTTTTTCATTCAAGCATTAATTTTCTGTTTACTTTGTTATAAAATTCAAATGTAGCAACAATTTTAACGATTTTTCTATCCGCTTTTTTACGCTCAGCATTTTGTTACAAAAAAAGCCAAATATTTGCAAATCATATACAATGTAAATTTCTATTATTGACTAATTATGCGAACATTTTATTGTTGCATGACGTCTACTATAAATAAATGTGATAAAATGAGAATATAATACGGTGGTAGAATGATGGGGAAATGGAATCAAATCGTACCATGGAAGGACAAAAGGAAACCTTGGCCAACACACCAAGTTCGACGTTTCTTTACAATTGATCGCCCATTTGAGGTTTTTTTTCTTATTTATTTAAAGTATATGGTTATTATAAAAGAGGCGAGAAACTCTTTTATATTGAACTTATATATTTGAAAATCTTTTATAAATTAAATAATACCAGTTCCATGTGTTTGAAATATACACTCCTCTTGCTATTCGGTTTATTTTTGTTGATCTTTAACCATAGCAGATGAATTCTTTTGGAACAACTGTAGATTTAATGTTTAGATTTATGCTGATGGTTATATCCCTCTTTCGTATGTACGTGTATATGAAAAGTTTATTTATTTTCGAACATGTTCACTTTTCTATCGGGATGGATTAACGAAAATTACATGATCAACCAAGTTGGAATGTTTACTGAGTAATTGATAAAAAGAACACAATCTTTATCGTGTATTATCATGCATTTTTCTACTGTGTTAATACAAAAACACATATTGAAGATGATAAACCTTTGTATAGTCATTCAACTATTTCTCATTGTCTTTATGAGGCCAAGAATATGATGATTAAAAGTATGTACTCACCGCACGTAGTTCTCTTTGCGAAAAGATGTGCTTCAATTGGGCTCTTAGAGGCACCATTAAAATGAGAAAAAATGGAAAAGCTAATGATGCTTTTGTAGATTTAACGATCCATAGTAGTACCAAACACATTATTTGGATGAAAGTAAATAGATGCATTTTCACCGTCTTCACCTGAAACATAAAATCAGATACATGAGAGAGTTTTAATCGATTTTCCTGAAACAAATACATATTCAAAGCACAATCCAAAATTTCAAATCGTTTATTCTCTTTCCTGAAACTTTTGCTAAGCTTAAATTCTCATTAGCTGTTTGTGTGTCAAATAAATCGGTTAATAATATTCCCAAGTTCTTCACAAATTTAACAAGTAAATTTGGAAAGTTTTTACTTTACTATTTGATCATTAAAAGTTGCGAAGCTCTCATTTATTAGCAAATAATTTCTTAAACAAATCGTCCATTGAACCGGAAATTTATTCGAATTGAATAAGAATTTATCATTATGAACACGTTTGCATCCTTTTCAATTATTATACATTTTATATTATCAAGTATTGCGGTATTGCGTAATTTAGGATCAACTGATTATTTTTATCAAATTGATATCAGTTTTTGATGCAAGGACCACGCATAGATTAAACCCGTTTATGTTCATAAAAATCTTCTCTATATTCATATGGGAATAATAAAATGCATAAAAATGCACGTGCATTCGAAATAATTGTTATTCAGAACGTGTCCCATTTTAAAAATATTGGCTTGAGGACTGTAAAATGTGCGTGCACCCATTATCGATTCACACAAAAGTTACGCGCAAGGGCAGCATGTTGGGTTGTATCCTTGCCTTTACTGGGCAAATTTAAAGGATATCCACTATATAACTGGTCGACTATACTATTTGCCCCCACTTTCAGGATTTGTAGTCGCTCCCGACACCCGCACACCCTGCCACCATCCACATTTAATCGAACTCGTAGAGGGGAATACAAGTTTCGCCATCTGGATTCCCCACAATCAAACTTAGTGTTTTAAAACAATTTGCTTGTTGTTGTTGTATATGCTCGAATGTTCTACAGTGTTGTGCATTTAGATATATAATGTAAACAATTACAAGTTAACAAAATTACGGTAATTGTTAATAAATTGTTAGTTTCATTGATGAATGTATGTGAAATTCGTTATTTACAGAGATAAAGAAAAGGACGCTACGGGCGTGGCTGACCAGACAAACATTACTCATCGGGCTGTTATAACCGGCTACCCAGACAAGAAATTCACTTGCAACTGTCATTTGTGAATAAGAAAGTTGCATTTATTGCATTGATATTCAAGTGTTTAATGCACACAAACATACAATGCTAGTGTAATACAGTGTTTTTTTTGTGTTAAATCTTAAATCATTTGATTTTTAACGTATATTTCAAGACAATGAGTGCCAATAATGTTAATGCTCAAGTTCCCACTACTCAAGCAACGGCTACAATCAAATCTCGACCAAATATGATACCTAGCAGTTACATGTACACATCAAGTAGTGCACTATTGAATCGTAATTCGGAAAACAAGCCTACACCACCACCCACACTACCAAAATATACATCTAGTTTTAATGCTGGCAGTGGATTGAATCGTGATAGGGATAAGGACAGCATTGGAGGGTCCTACCGTCTATCCAGTTTAGACCGTCTTGCTATGAGACAAAAGTTCATGGATCAACAAGCAACAACAACCCCCGCAAATAATACTACAAACGGTACATCAAATGGTACTGATGCAACTACTGCCGCTTCATTACAAACGAAACGCGAAATGTTTTTCACTTCTACAACAACGACAGATGCAGTAAAAGATTCAAATCGTATTAATAAGACAATGGATAAACAGCCACCAGAGCCTCCAGTGAAAACGTCATCGATTACATCGCCAGAATCAACCAAAGACGATACGAGTAAAGAATCCCCACCGGAAATTGTGAAAGAACGACCGAAACCGAAAGAGCTGGACGGTTATGTTGGCTTTGCCAATTTACCAAATCAAGTTTACCGAAAAGCAGTTAAGAAAGGCTTCGAATTCACCTTGATGGTCGTTGGTGAGAGTGGATTAGGCAAGTCAACATTAATCAATTCAATGTTCCTAACGGATATTTACAATTCCACTGACTATCCTGGACCAACGCAACGATTAAAGAAAACAGTAGCCGTCGAAACTACAAGAGTTATGTTGAAAGAGAATGGTGTGAATCTGTTATTGACAATGGTCGATACACCTGGCTTTGGTGATGCTGTCGACAATAGTAATTGTTGGACACCAATCATTGAATTTATCGAGAGCAAATATGAAGACTATTTAAATTCAGAGGCACGTGTCACACGTAAAATAACACCAGATCAACGTGTCCATTGTTGTTTATATTTCATACAGCCGTCCGGCCATGGCTTGAAATCGCTCGATATTGAATTTATGAAACGTTTATGTGATAAAGTGAACATAATACCAGTTATTGCCAAAGCGGACACACTTACTGCTGATGAGTGTGGATTATTTAAAAAGCAAATATTAAATGAAATCGCTCAACATAAAATCAAAATCTATGAATTTCCCGATTCAACTGAAGATGATGAAGAGAATAAATTGAAATCATTAAAGGATCGTGTACCATTTGCTGTTGTTGGTTCGAATGCTGTCATTGAAGTGGATGGAACGAAAGTACGCGGACGTAAATATCCATGGGGCATTGCGGAAGTGGAGAATTTGGAGCATTGTGATTTTATAGCATTAAGAAATATGGTAATACGTACTCATTTACAAGATTTGAAGGATGTTACAAATAATGTACATTATGAGAATTATCGTTGCCGTAAATTGGCCGGTTTGGGTTCGGATGGGAAACCATCACGAATATCCAACAAGAATCCATTGGCACAAATGGACGAAGAGAAACGTGAACATGATATTAAGATGAAGAAGATGGAAGCTGAAATGGAGCAAGTGTTCGAGATGAAAGTGCGTGAAAAGAAACAAAAGCTGAAAGATAGTGAGGCTGAATTGACTAGAAGACATGAGACAACCAAGAAACAATTGGAACAACAAGCTAAAGAGTTGGAGGACCAACGTAGGCAGTTTGAAATGGAGAAAGAACAGTGGGAAAAAGAGAATCAGGTCACTGTGGAGGAGTTGCGACGCAGATCTTTGGAGGGCAGTCGAGAAGCTGTTGATGGTAAGAAGGAAAAGAAGAAAAAAGGACTGTTTTAACATTGAACTGAATTATTTCCCTTTGGTGATTTCTTATGTTGTAAAATGTTCATGGTAAAATTTATTTATAAGTATTCATTTCTTTGTCTGATTAATTCACTTTCATCTAGTGAGAATTGTACACTGTAAAATTTTATTCCGAAATATGTACATTTATGAAACTGCCATCATCAATACAGTAATTAAAGATTATAAATAATGATAAATGGGGGTAGTTTAATGTTTTCGATGATCTACTTTCCAAGTATAGAATATTTTTACCATGATAGAATGCTAAATGTTAGGATTATAAAGAATTATATTTAAGAATAAAAAAAACACTTAAAAATGAAGTATAGTACATAAATGGGAAATTATTTAATTTATAATATTGTATGAATGAAAAAGTAAATACGATCTATATAGTGTCTTTAAGGAACATTTTGCATTGCGCAATGTGCCATTATTTTTTATTATAATTTTTATTCAATATTATTTACCTATATGTAAAATGTGAGAAAAATAAAAAACTTTTCAAGTAATTCAACTATTCAGTGTTTCTGACTAATCTTTATCTGTTTATTTTCAACTATGTTTTTTTGCTCTTGTGAATAACACTCAAAAAGCAATTAAAGATAAGAAAACTGACTGATATGACGATTGTATACATTTATGGTAAGTATCTAAGTCTATGTTAAGTCTAGAAAAACATAAATAAAGAATATATCTGAGAATTTTGTTAATTTCTAGAGAGTGCAAAACTGAATACACTACAATGATACAAGAATTATGATTAATGGAGAATTCCAAACTATTTGATTACCAAGTGGAACAATAGCTTAATTGGTAATTATTTAAAATAATAAAACTTAATTAAGATATGTTCATTTTACGGGTTTTTGTTCTAATATAGTTACATGATGGTAAACTTCCTTATTTTACTAAAAATATATTCAAATTATTTACTTTTAAATTAACAAATTTATTTTGAAAGTAAACATTTATAACAGCTTACCGTTGCAAATTTTCATTATATTCTATATTTATATTATAAAATATACCGTATTTATGCAGTGAGTGGATTTAGAATATGGAATTCCTCAACAAAATAAAACCATTTCTCTTTTATATAAATTTTTACCAGTAAAATAATAATGACTATATAATTTAGAAAGAAATATCAAATTCTGTAAAATAATAATATAAAAACTTGTTCCATTTATGGTCGACTGGGTATATGTATACTTCTAACGAATTAATATTAGAAAACAACCTATATGGGAAGTGTTAATACGTAAGAAGATATTTAAAACGATTTAAGATAATTCCGGCTTTGGACTAATCCATTATAATTAGGCATATCAAATATATCATATCTCCACTATCAAATTCATTAAAAGCTTAATTGCGTAACTTCTCCGAACAATGATCAAGTCTAAGCAATCACTAGGAAGTCTAGGAACATCGAGTATCAAATTCTATTTATTACCAAATCTTTCATTATGTAATAAAGTGTAAATAAATTGAATTCATTGCAGAATCCATAGAAGTAAAATTGGATTTAAAAAATAATGCACTCACCCTTCTAACGTAGCATGCCTGTGGATGATGTTTAACGGGCATAAAGAAAAGTTTTATTCGATCAAAGAATTGAATGCCAGCAATTGAGGCAACTCCCATATAGAGGAAAATTCCAAATAACACTGCCATTGGGACCAGCCGTAACAGTGGACTCATTGATACAGAAAGTCCAATTAAAATGGCCACAGCGAGTGCAGATAATCTCTGTTCTTTTACTTCAATTATGTGAGGTTTTTCACCGGGTGCATGGGTCTTCGACATCACTGTTAGGGCCGACACGTGAGTGATTGAGCGTACTGTCGCCGCACACATCCACGGGAAACCAAATAGGCCACAAATTATGTTGATTAAACAAACCAAAACAATGTCCAAATGGAAACCACTCCCTTTCTTCAATTTACGTTCTTTTTTATCGATAATAAGTCTGAAGAGAAAAAATGCATTTTAGGTAAACAATGATCATGCGTTTTTTTAAATAATAAAATTATTACTCGGTAATATGTGTCTCCATAAATAACAGAATATAGACAAGCATTGCTGGAATTATGGAAGCAAACATTAACCATACTGGGAATGCTTTAAAGGTCCCCGATGGTGGAATAAACCAATTGCGAATGTTTATATTTGACGGTGCTAAACCTTCAGGGACATTCAATTTCTCTGTATATGTTTGAGGTACCATATAATCAACGAAAACCATACAAACTATTGCAATTGGCACACCGAAATCCCCCAATGCCCTTCTGGCCTGTAAATAACAAATTAATTAAGTTAATTAAACCCTTTATTCTCATCGTAACTTACACTTCTACCGAGGAATTTACTGTTTCTAAACATTTTCAAATAATAGGCAATACTAAATGTGCCTAAAGTTAGAAGGGTACAAAAGAGAGCCGTATTTGGTTGATTAATTAAACGTCCATGATCATCATGATTTGGTATATGTGAAACAATTGTTGTAATTGTATCAATTATTTCTGTTCCATTGTCCGTATAAGGTTGATCCATTAAAATAGTATCATTTTCCGTGCTACTATAATTAGGATATGATGTGTTTGTAAGCGAGTCTGTTTCAAATTCGTAATAATTTGCTAAAAGTGGATGTTTACCATATAAGAAAAATACTTTCATAAGACTTTCAATTATGTAAAGTAATACAATAAGGGCGGAGAAGATATCTTCAGTGAAACGTGTAAATAATTTTACTAAAACACTTCCTTCTAAACACGACACAAATAATCCAATTACACCCAGCCACAGTCCAATATACACACGAGTTGTTAAAAATTCAATTTTATTTGTGTCGCAAAATTGATAAAGACTCTCATCAAAAAGTAATAATGGACCAGTTGTGCCAATTATTACCATCGGTTGGCCAGAGAATATTGCAAATATTATCCCACCTATTGAAGTGCTCAACAATGTCTCTGAAATACCAACTGAATTCTCCGTTTTATCTCCCATTAGGCCACCAAATGTTATTGCACCTGATACGGCAGCGAAATACATGAATATTGCCGCAGCTGCACATTGAGCATTTAATCCATCTAATACATCACTTTTGTAATGTGGATAACGACGTTTTAAATCGTTAATTAATCCTCCCCATGGGCGTCTAGTCCTCTCTAGAGGATTCGGATATGGTGGTGGTTTATCACCTTCCACACTTAACAACGGTTTTGTAAGTCCTTGCGCTTCCGCCGCTTTTTGTAAAGCGGTTTCTTTTCGTTTTCGAATCGCTTCACTCTTTGCTTTAATCTCTTCTATTGGCAATAATGCAGAACGTTCCCAATCGCCGGGTGGCAAGACAATACTGTCATCCAGAAATTCATTAATTGCCGATAGAAGTGCCTTACGGTTGTCGGCACCGTATGCAATATTGTGGAATTGTTGATTTGCCATTAAAGTGGAAATTGATCGACCGACCTCATGATAGTCAATATTAGCCCGTTTCGGTCCGAGTAGAATAAAAATGAAACGTACTGGTAGATTCACTTCAATAAGTGATGGAATAACAACACCCTCAGCCAAACGTACGAATGCTATTGCCGGTTGCTCTAAAAAATCCACTTCACCCACAAGAACACTAGACCCTTCGGCACCAACAGGAATCCGACGGAGGATGGCATCGTTTCTAGCCTTACGCACATCTTCTGTACTTGTAGAATAAATCTCTTCCTTCATGTCAATCACAGCATGATTGTTATCGTTCGTAACTAAACGAGTATCCGCATCACCATTCTTAATACCATTGTCCGCAGGGAAACTGACTTTTCTTCTTTCCAAATCGTATAAATTCTAAAAGGAAATTTGTATAAGAACATTTCGTTCATACTTATTGTATAAAAAATCAACTCAGAAAGTAATTCAACGTAAATCGTCAATCAAAATCAAAAAGGAATACTTGATATATACTAAAAACAAGACGAGTGTACTGGTGTAGTCTGCTAATCCTATAGGTTTGTGTGCTTATGGTCTATAAAAAGGCTACAAAACTTATTATATTACCAAGCAAAAATCACATTGGGATATCAAGCAGTATTGTAGAAAACAATAAAAATCAAAAATGACAAAATAAGGGGGCAAACAAGACACACGTGGACATTACGTGTGAAAAAGAAGGGCCGCGAGGAAGTGCATTTGGAATGCACGTCTGTCCAGGCACTGAGCAAATGGAACAGCGTCCCATTCTGATTACATCAGGACTAATACCATCTTCCAGCCAGAAAGACTGTAAGCAGCACCCTTATATAAACATCTAATTAACATTTAGTTGCATGTGCAATGGGGCCATCGTTAATCCTTTAATAACAATGGCCATTCGGACTGAATGAAAATGGGAGAATGAAGCAAATAAAAAGTGTTAATGTCAATATTTACAATGGTAAATATTTTATAACAATAGCAAAGTGATAACGTTGATAAAGAAATATTGTTATTCAAATTAATATTGATTAAAGAATTGATTTGAATGTGAATACTTACACAAAAACCTTTTTATATCAAATGCGAACAATATCCGCCAGAGATTCAGCATTTATTGCAATGGTAGTTTAAAATGTAATCGATGGAAATGAAAATGAAATGAGTATTAGCTGCTACTGATAGGCACATCGACATTATATTAACATTGCTCATGACAAGTTTATTAAAAATCATTTATTAAAATCAACTTACTTGCAATGACGTGTAACTGTATTTCTTAGTGAATCTAAATTTACTCTCCTGCTCATTGACATGGCGATGTCTGAGCAATAATGCTCGCATTAGTTTTGCTTTGTCCTCTTCTCTAATTAAATCTTCCCTGAATAATTCTTCAGAGACTCGATAAGCTATGGCAGGCAATTCCCTTTCCTCCATATCTAGTACAACTAATCCGTCTTCAAGACATTTTCTTAAATTCAATAAAGAATGAAAACTCAAAGAAGCTACATGCGGCTTTCCCCATCTATCCACTCCTTCTTCGACATCTTCCTCATATTTAATCCAACGTGCAGTCTCCTTCCATTCTTTCTCATCAGTCCCGGTGAACAGTTCCGACAATTCAACAAATATCTGAAATATTATCATGTTACATAAAGAGATACAGAATATTGTTGCAATAAAATATTTACAGCGTGTGGACTGTGATCATACAATTTCTTTAAAGATGGATGTATTTCAACACCTTTTCCGATATGCATTATAGACGCATTACTCGGTCTGGAGGTTCTATGTCGACGAAGGCCCCGTGGATCGTCCGATCTGTGACTGTCCAATTGGTCCCTATCGGCATCTTTAAGGAGATGATCCTCCGGTTGGGTCGACACTCTGCGATTTTTGTTAAATGTGTCATTCTTTTGATGATGATGGCTATGGTGATGATGTCGTTTTCTTTGTGCCGAATCGTCGGGTAAAGAGAATTTACGAAATTTCGGATGGTGACGTCTACAAATTAGAATTCAAACATGCATAAGAGATAAATATTCATAAAAATTTTATGTTCTTTCAAGTAAAATATAAATTTTCTAAATAAACATGACGCAAAACATTGCTAATGACAAGGAGATTATTATTTAAATAACTTTAAAACTGTAATTACTATTAGAACCTTTATTAATAATTCATAATTGCATTTTGTGTCTGCCAATGGATTGATTGAAAATGAAAAAGTTTTCTCTTACATAAAATTTCCTACAAGCAGTATGTGATTGATTGATTCATTGATTTATATTTGGTTTAATTTATAGACCTTCCTGATAACTGAAGTATTTATTTAGTTTACTTTTCTGCATTGAAAATAATTACAAGGAACTAATACATTTTAGGATAAAGGCAAAAAGAGCATTAGATCAAACAACTTAGAAGTACTAGAACTGGAAATCATAAATATTATCAGTTGTATTTTTCATACAAAATTATTTGCTATCTTGGCCTCACATTTCTTCCAGTTGTCGAACAAATTCGATTTATATATATTTTCCAATTGCGTGTCATTTCAGTACATTTTCTCGCCATAAATATATAAAAACTGTACTGGTTTTTTCCTAAACATGTCAAACCTGTAACCCAATCTAATACAGAAATTTGTACAAGTTACAATATAGGATGACTTTATACAACTGAATAACTATATCATTCATTATTTTACTTGAACTTCAAAGGCCAGAATAAATTGAATTTGTTGTCCAATTTGTTGTGCTTTTCCCTTTTTCACAGAAACTCTGTTTCCGTTATATAATTAGGTTTCATTGTAATTGGAATAATAAACGTACATTTATAAACTATAATTAATGAACATTTATTAGTTATTTAATTAAATTAAATAGAACATGAAACAAAAAAGTTATTTTTTGCTTCATTGATTTTATGTTAGTTTTGCCGACAGATATACAAGAAAAACTTATTAACAAATCTTTAGACCTCTTACATAATTTTAATTAAATGATATACCTGTGTACACGACACGACACAGTGCTATGCACAACAAAACTTTATTCCCAAAGCGGGGTGATGAATCTTGTAGGAATATTGTTAATGAAATTAGTTAGTAACTTTATTAGCACAACCGGCCAGATGATGAAAACTATATCGTTTGCATTAATAATACATTTTATTGATTCGCATATATTTGAAAATATTAAGTACCCATTTGTCATTAAAAGAGCCATTTTATGGCTCACAATTTTATGTCCTATTCTCCTATTTACCAAGTCCATTTAAGGAGCGTTCTGTGTAAAATGATCAAATACAGACTGTCAAGAAAAACCAACACACTGTGTACTCTCACATTTTCTCAATTAATTTTTTACGGAAAACATAATTTCAAAGGACTGTGCTATGAAATTAATTCTTTGTCGTCATCATTTTATTCTTACGTTTTCTTTTTGGTGCCAAAGGAAAGTTTTCATCAATTTAACAAAGCCACGTGTCAGTATTGTTAAGGCTTTTTTTCAGGAAAAAATTTACTCCTTATAACGATTTTAACGTAAGGGTAGAGAGAACGTCGATGTCAAAAAAATTATATAAAAAAAGTAGAAATAAAAGGATCCCATTTACGTCCCAATTGTGACATAATGATGATGTTACAAATACATACGACAAAAAACCGTGGATTTGTTAATTAATTTTGGCATTAATCCAAAAACGTGTAAAATTATCATTTCGTATATTATATGATCCTTTGTCTGTTTAGATGAAAGTCTCGCAATTATATAATGACACCGCAAATAATGGGAATTAATTTTTGAAGAATTCGTTCATGCTTGTGCCACTATAGGTTTCATGACTCGAAGCTTTTTTCATGCTTTCCATTCAAAGTACAATACTTTTATACTCGGCAACTTATACTTTTCAAATATTTTACATACCTTCTATGAATTTGATCATTGTATTCGTATTTCAAAGGCATTTTTAGAACAGTTTTTAAATCATAACATAAAACATATTATATTAACAGTTAAAAATTAAAAAAAACCTCAATACCAGTATGCGAGAACAAAAACCATGAAATAAAACACAATGAGAAAAATTTGCGTTTATATACGTTAAATAATTTTTGGCAGTCATCTTTATCAGTATATGCTTGGCAAGCCAATAAATAAAAATAAACCGAAACTCGTTAATTATTCAATTTGCCTACCTTTTCTTTCTCTCTTTTAAATCATTCACATCGAACTGATCGTCATCCTCGTTTTGAAACTGCACTTTTCGTTCAGGCGAAAAATCATCAGGCAAATCGTAATTGCACGGATCGGACAGAATACATTCAGAATCTGAAACTGTGTCGGATTCTTCTTGCAAATTTGATGAACTCAACAGGCCGGTGTCCGAATCGTCCGCTTTAGATCGGATACTGGATAAGGGGGTGGCCGTTGCTGGTGGTTGTTCTAAGGATGGTGAGTCAGTGATGGATTCCTTGGGTGTTGTTGTTGGAGTAGTGGTAGGTGTCTGTTGGGATGCACGGCGTCTCATCGATTTCGAGCCGATTTTAAGAGGGACATGCATGTGCGGATAACTCTTCTTTCGGTGATCTAAAAAACGAATTAGAATGATGTTAAACGGCTTGAACTTTTCGAAATACTCTACCATTTTTTTTAGCATCACTTAAAATCGATGTCACAAACATTTTATCGGTCAACAAGTTGTAAGTAAAGTTGGTGGTCAGTGATTGAAAAAGAATATTAGGTGAGTAATTGACCTACTATTATAATATCTAAAAGATAATCCTTGGAAGTTTTTAAGATGGAGGAGGGATTTGCACTAGACGGATTTTTTTAAGCATTAAAATTGCCAATTGTTATACGAACAGAATAAGAAGACGAAGGTAATGATTTAATTAAACGTTTTACACTTGAGTAATATTCAATTTCAGACTAGGTAGAACTCTAATTTTGATGAAGGAGTTTTGTGTAGGTGGTTAAGAAACTGTGCTTTCATCATACAGATTTAAATCAACACATTTGTTAAAATGTAAAGGAAATTTGTTTAAAGCTTACAAAGGATTCACTTTTTCTGAGGGAAAATTGAAATTGATTTTAGAAAAAAAAAGATTAAGAGACTGATTAGAATAATCCGATTTTTTTCGGTTTCGAATATTGCTTGCTATATATAGAATTTGTTTGTTGTTTGTTTTTGTTGATGAAATTTATAACTCCTATCATGTACTTTATCTCTATTGATTTCATATTTAACGTTCCTGTCATTGGCAGGTACGAAACAAATCCAAATAAAAACCATTATAAAAAAATGGTTGTAAATGGGAAACTCGATGGGAAGGGATGTCATGTCCTTTGATAACAATCATTTCATAATATCAAGAGCATCATATGATACTATTTTGGGATTTTGTTTTTAATTCTCCTACATCAATTTTCTTTTCTTAGATAACAAAACATGTTGCCACATGTATTCCCGACCTACTTTTTGCAGTAAGTTACGTAAATGAAACAAACTACCCTAGAATATGGGACAGAATGTGAAAAGAGATTTTCCAGAATGGCTTCAGCAATCGTTGTACGAGTGCAATTTATTTTACCTCATGAACTGTTACCTTTAAAGTGTTTGATAAAACATATGTCACCCTTTTCATGAAAGGAATTTTTGAAATTTCAAATTTGCCTACAAGGAATTTTTCAACTTACGGTTGTAGTCTCCATACTGTTTATTGGGCTCTCCTGGAAATGGAGAATCGTGGAATTTGTTAATGTCGAAACCGTTACCATCAGAGTCCATAACAAACACTTTTGCACATTCTTCATCAAGCTGGACTTCTCCGTTGTTGGCGCCATCGCTCTACAATCATTGATTGTCTCATTAATGGTCCACGGAGGTAATTGAAACACATTTATGCTAACCAAAATACTGTCAATTGAATTGAAATTGATAACTGGCCTCATATACATATAGGTATTTTTATAAGTATCATTAATATTTGTCTTTCATATTGAATTCATTTTGGCATTGTTTTACAAAAAACCCTAACATTGTAAACGTGTTAACTGTGGTTGTTCTCAAAAACTATTTTTAAATATGTTCTATACATTTTTTGTAAATTTCAATTGAATATTGATGATCTAAAAACAAGATCGGCCTCCTTTCAGCATTTATCATTTTTAGTTAAAAAAAATAAAAAATATAAATCTCATTCAGCAGGTAACCGCCTTGAACTAAATTTTCTTCAATTAATCAACCTTTCACAGTCGATAAAAAGTGAATGAATGAATTAAAAGAAACGGTTGCTATTGAATTAACTAAATGTATCAAGAGTTATCCGAATTGTTTTAATGCATTTTTATAATAATAATGTGATAAATATAAATGAAATATTCAGAAAACTTACATTCTATTAAAAACTGCAATGTTGCCAAAAAATCTTGCTCATCATTGGCATTAAAACAAACTTGGAAATTAACTCAAAATGATAGTTAATTCAAGCACATTACCCAAACGAAATTTTGCTGTAACTATGCATGCATTTGCCAATTTGTAATTATTCATAAGGTCTAAAGTAACGAGACTAGTTGAATAATCTACCTAACTAGGACTACATAGAAAGGTATGCTTCTATTTATTATCTACGTCCATACATAAACTTCAATATCTAAAAGCAAATTGATATGCCGCGATAGCAAAAGTTGAAAATTCAACAAAAATATGATAATACACATCTACATTTGCATTTATATTATACGTGTATGGCATATGTTTTGTTTTATAAAAATGAATTTCTTAATAAGGCACAATAAAGCTGTTTGAATCAGTAATAGGTTATTGTATTAATTCAAAGATAGATCGTAAAATCAAACATCAACAATCTTATTAAGGCAATATACCCAAATCAATGATTTTGAAACTCATTAGGTATAATCACGTTAAACTGACCTTCTTTATGTGAAGCAACCACTTTGACAATTTTTGTCGAACCCTTTGTAAAAGCAACTTTTGAGCTTTTTCAGCGCTGTCTTTTGGCATTTTTGTTAAATGATTTTGTTATCACAGTTCACATAATATTAATACAACTTAAATATTTAATAAAATATCTGAAAATGAAAAATCCAAGTGTTTGTAAGTTGTGTATATGTAGTTGTTATGATGTGCTTTTAACATTATACTACCTATAAGAGATGTAAACTTGATGTAAAAAGTTCTTTTAGGCGATTTCGAACACATAGTAAAACTCTGTTTTTTTAACAAGAAAAAGCAGCCATAAAGTTAATGGATCAAACGGGAAAGAAATTAAAAACAATCTCCGACAGATATGAATATTTAAAGCAACGTGTAACAATATTAAGAAAATAATTTTCCATATTTTATCAATTTATTACGGTAGAAATGATAATTAACTCGAATTTTATTTATAGAAATCTCTATAATAAGATTATTGCACCCAGACGCAATAAAGGATTAACTTCTTTAAACATTTCTAGAAATTGACTTTATATACATTAAAACATTTTCCATTTTTCACAATTCATACATAATACTTGAAAGTTATTTACTTTCCAACACAAACCTTGTACCTGTACAGCTTCCCTTAGAAAATAAAATTTCGTGAATATTTTCATTGAAAATATCTACATTGCAAAAAAATCCATATTGATTTCCATCAATTTGGAAAACAAAAACATGCGGAATCGGGGGATAAAACCGAAGTGGAAAATAATAACCTTAAGCAATTTATTATTACTTCTATATAGTAAAAATAACAAAACCGATTTTTTTTCTTCAGAAGATATTGAATTGAATTTATTAAACTGCTTTACATATGCAAGAGGATCGTAATTTTTTCTATTATTTGTATGTTTTGTCTTTTGTAGATAGGTAAGTGTTTACATGTAAATCGGGGATGTAAATGTAACAAAAACAAAATTTATGTAACAATTAACGTTCACCTGATATTCTACTCTAATAAATAACATTCAACCAAATTTACCTAATGTTAGGAATTCTCTGTGACGAAAATAGTTTATCTCTCTACCTTATTGACCGAATTTATAATGGGAATGGACAAACCTCGGAACAAACAATGAAACTAATTTAACTAAATTTTGGAAAAAGACTAAACAAAATATGTTGCAAATAAATAAATGTTTTAAACCAGCAGTCACTTTCAATTAACATCACTGCAAATTAAACAAAATACTTAAATAGATTCGATTAAAAAATTGTTTGTTAGAAAGCTTTCCTTTCATTGTCAATATTTTTATTAAACATTTATTTTAACACAAACTGTGTTTGTTTTATGCTATAATTAATACTCCAAACACTAACGTATATACTTTTAATAAATTTATAACAACCAAGAGACACAAACGAGTTAATAAAAAAAATTCTGACAATTAAAAAGAGGAGAGTATATTAAAATGTTACAGATATTTATTTAAATTTTCATACAAGTTATTTTTAATTGAGAAACATTCTTTCTTTTTTTTCTGTAATAAAATCCGTAACGAGATGAACTGGACTCTAGTTACGCGGACGGCATTTTTCTTTTCTTAGGAAAACAAATTTAAAATTTCAAGGGGTGGCTCCCTGAATCACAGTGTTCTGGGGGAAACTGCGGCACTATATGGGAAGTCGGCCTGCCAGCACGAGACTCAATTTGACTACTACCACCACCAGCAGCACCAGCTGACAGGATCCACCGACTGTCGAGCACTGACCTAGTGGGGAAAAAGGAATCCTTTCATCCTAGACCCAGTGTGGGTCGATACGCGATGCTGGCGCACATTTCACTATACTCGCAACCGCCCCATATTCAAGGTCATTGTCACTTTTCCTCTTTATTTAGACCCATCAGTACAATGCCACCCTTCTTATTAGGGGACAACGTCCCATTATTGTCAATAACTTATACGAAATTCAAATTGGACTAAAGCCACACTGTCAAGCGCTGTCAAGTGTTTTGTTATCTTCCATTATAGACTCTATTAAATGCACATTTCATCAGATAATTAATCTACCCAAACTACGGGTACTCGATCATGATCCCTGCATAATGCGTTTATTGAGTGAATATGTAATTAAGTTATTTTTCAAATGGGAATTGCACCGCAACTCGTGCAGGTGATCATCGATTGTACCCATAAACATTAAAGGGATTCCTTAGTCATGTCAATAAATTGTCAAATACTATCTATGTACAACACGAAATAAATTTGCATTATCAGTTTAGGTGAAGCAATTAAAACCATGTGATATTAACAATTTATGTATATGGCTCAGTCATCAAGAAATTAATATTGACACATTATAAAATAATGTGTAAACAGAATTTATGGTATGAGGCAATTATTTAATACGTTTTCATTTATATATCATATATAAATAAATGAAACAAGACTTGATGAAATTTCTATGAAAACAAAATGTACATCCTTACCTTGGAAGTTTTCACGAATCCCAAAAAGGACAATTTCCTTAAATTCGTCTTCTGAGCGTTATTCATTTCACTTCACGTTCACAATAAGTTTATTATCTGATTATATGTTACCTTTCACGAAGGTAAAGTCTTGGGGAAATTAACTCTTTTATTAGTCTGTCCACAATTTTTTCCTTGGTGATCTCCCACGACGGGTTATGGTGAAGAATAGTTGAAAAAACATGGGGTAATCGAAATCTAAAGGTCCTATGATTCCAACTCCTCTTAAAAATAACAGACGTTCACTTATGATTCGCTCCGTCTTGTCACTTTTATATAAAATCCCTGATATAATCTGCAATTTAATAAGAATAACTTTGAATTATTATTGACTTTGATAAACATATTTAAAGTGGTAAGTAATTGTACTGAATGCCAACGAACAAATAGAAAATTATTCAATTGATTTTCTAACGTGTCTCACTTTATCGAAATACATATATATCTATATACATTTATAATTTAATTACACCGTTAATTGAACATATGTCCACAAACACTTAAGTAATTTATTAGGAAATTTATAATGAATATTCTATTTTTATATACAATGTATTATTGTCAATTAATTTAACTGGAATGTAAAATGATTAAATTTTTTTGTTATTACGCCTATTTTTTTGTTAACAATGATAAACTTCCATTGCTAACAAATTGAATTACAATCAATAGATATACGTACTTATTGTAATACCAATAACCTAAAAATGTTATTCACTTGGTCGGTTTAGATGGTTTCGAGGATGGTTGTCTATATAATTTACTATTTAAATGTTATGTTTTTATATACATTACGAGTAGATGTTTGTGTGTATTATATTCATTGAGACTGTTATTAAATCCAACAATAAAAAATAACCTCCGATTATTGCAATTGTTCTATGAATAAGCAGTTATTGCTGTGGTATTTAAATAAATTGGCGAATTTCTATCACATTACAAAGTATTAATATTACAGATTTTTTAGGGGCTTAACAAAATATAAATGTAATTAAAGGTTAGATTAGAACATATACATGCCGATACATGCACATGTTAGCTACAAATTATTGATTAAGATCTAGAACATATTTATAAATTATAGTAAACAAAATCAGATCAATGAATGTGGGCTTTAAAATGAAATATGTGTAACTTGATTTGCTTGCATTTATCACTACCATTTGTTGTCTTAGTTTTCATAAAAATATTAATGCAAATTAACAAACTAGCATCTTGGTAGCATACAAATACGTAAACTTGTTTTTGTAGTAATTATAAACTGCAGAACATGATTTTTCCAGTGTTAATGTCCTAAAATTTTATGGGTTCAAGGTAATTAGCATTTCAGTCTCCCTCAAGCGTACAATAATTTATTTACTATTTCTCTTTTGATATAAAATTAAGTCGCCTCCCACATCTGAGAAGTGATGAAATTGCGTTATTCATGAACAAGTTTTATTGAGATGTATTCGTAATAAAGACACATTAGAAAATTGGTAATTATGTAAAGTGACTTTCGAGGAAGATGAATCAACTCGAAATGAAAGATGATGTCTACATATAATAAGCTCAAATAAACAAAACAGTTTTTTTAAATTTATTAAATGAGTAAGCCGTTTTTTTGCAACAAATCCATTAATTGATTTCACAGTCAATAAAAATAAATGTGTAATGTTGATTATTTATTGATAACGGTGGTATGGAATGTCAAGTTTTATTTTTAGTTTAACCTTGATATAAGTAATTTTGGGTAATAATAACACTACAATATTAACAATATTAACCATTGATTGAATAATAACATTCGATTATATTATGGTGATGTTTGGCTAAAAATAGTGGTGTGTATAATTAAAACGTTGTTCCATTTGCTTGTAGATCAAATATGGTAATAAAGACACTAAAATCGTATTCCAGGTAAATATTTCGATCATTTGGACCATTAAAAGTGCTGTTATCGAAGAGATATAAACTGACTATAACTAGTTATTATTTTCAATAGGACTAAATATTTGTTATAAAATTCCAATACATCATTATATCATTTGACATCGACTATTAATCGTATCCCAATAAAAAACTTACTCGATTAAACACGCACCCGATAACGAGATATATCTAAAGTATTTTGAATTTACCAATTACTTGTAAAAAATTCAAGACGATTTAATAAAAAACCGCGAATATTTCTCTTAATATTTTAATAAAAATTACAACTTTCACATGACAAGCTTCCCGTTAACAATTTAATGTACATTTCTTCCTTATATTGACCGAATTACTTTGAAACGTTTTCATTAATTCCATCAGAAAATTGTACAAGTAAAATACATTTTACAAAAGCAAATGTATGACCCTTGACTTTTAAAATTCATTCATAATTTATTTCGTTGCAAAAGCGTAAACAGAGATCATTCATTCAAAACAAAAAATGTAAAATATATTTGCGTATAAATTGAGCATAACAGAAAAAAATTAACATTTGCCCGGAAATCTCATTAAATCTCCGATTTACATGAACTTGATGGAGCGCGACATTTAATTAACAGCAAATATAGGACAATAATATCAAATGAACATATCGTTTATAACTGGATAAACTCACTAACAATTAGATAGCACCACTTGAACAACCAGCACAACTACAGAGGTGCTCTTTAAGTCATTGTAACAGATTCTGCAAAAACGCGGAGAAGTGAGAGTAAAAACATGAAACGCACGTATTCACATCAAACGATCAACTAAACCTCATCAATACTTGATGGTTAATCACATGTAGGTAATAGAGAAAGCATTTAAAAACTTGCAATTGTCAGTACATATTTGCACACACCTATTTTTATTGTTTCAAATAGAGACACGATAATTTAATCTCCATATCGATTATTCGCTCACACTTTACTATACTTTTGTAGTGCTTATAAAACCGAAGCTGAATATACATACACTATATTTTGTGACTCATTTTAATGTGGTAAAATATAAATACTAAACGAAATGAACTCATTTTGGTAAAACTAGTTTTCCAGTAATTGAAGTTGAAGTAGCATTGAACTTGTTCGTTTGGGGGAATCCTTCAATTTCTGCACTGATTACAATATTTACATATTTATATGCGTTTTTGTGTAAATATTCCACTTGGAATTATCTTTCTATGAAAGGAAGTCATTGGATTTATGGGTTTTTTACTTGGTTAAACGAATAAAATATTTTCACTGCGAATAGAAACATTAGGAAATGGCAAATAAACTATTATCTTACGGATTAGAGAGTTATTGGAATTGAATGCTCGCTAAAAACTGCCAACAAATTAATCATTCAATCTTGATTCGTTCCATTGTCGTTTGCTGTGTGAACAAATTTCAAATTCTATTTTGCATATCCTTAAATGGAAGGCCTATTATAAGCTTAATAATTTAAGCCACAACATCATTATCTAACCCTTTGCAACGGACCAGGGCTATAATAACGTACAATCATCTTGTGAGCCTCCCAGGAAAAAGTTTACGTTCTGGTTCTCCTTGACCATGCATATAAATGAAAGTATCTCTATATTTATTACCTACTATTACAAACTACTGAAAAATCTGGTTACAGCTAGACTGCCTGGCATTAGTACAGATTTTATAAAATCAACGGTGAATTCATTCAGACTGCTGGCTATCATAAATTAAAAATAAAATTTATAATTTTAGATTACTATAGACATTCTTTATGTGTGGCTTTATAGAGTGGTTTTTATTCTTGATAAAAACATTTGATATGCATCAACAAAGTGCAAGCTATTAAAAAAGGGAAGATAAGATATAGTTAATGGTTATTCTGCAATAAGTATGCAAAATGCAAGAAATGTTGATATGTTTATGTTGTTCTTCCAAGCTAGTAAATAGTATGGATGATATTTTATTTATATTCAAAATGTTGCAACATTTTCATTATTTTGCAAAGCCATTATGTAGATATAACATTTTTGTTAATAATTTAAATAAAAGTTTCTTACATTTTATTCAGAAATCACCTGCAATTTCAGATGAAACAATTAACCCCACTTTTAAACTTTTATGAATGAAATTGTTTATATTTGGAAATATAACAGTCACACATAACTTACAGTACTTTATCACTATTGTATTTACTTTTACTTGAACTTGAATTTGTCAGAATTTTCTTTAAGTATGTAGATAAACTTTGGAAAACTTCTACATGCTATTGTTTACACGTCAAACATGTTGAATCGTGCTTCGGGTAGAACTTTTTGAATTTTTATTATAAAAGTTTACCACAACTGTGGACATCTGAGGAGTAAACTCGAAGGTTCTGAGCTTGGAGGTTCCTGGGAAAGAGGGCATTACCATTTGTCTGGATAAGCGCAGTCTTCGAAAAGTCGAAAATTGACTGTTCTTGCGCTTCATATGGCCGTACCGTGACATAACTGAAGATGTTTGAATTTGAATGATTTGATACGGACCTCTATGATACGGACTAACTTACCTAATATTAATCTGAGTCATGGGAGAATCTGGAATTTGTTGAAAGAGTGTCTTGCATATGTTACCGGCCAAACTAGATTTCAGACCAAACTGGTTTTGAGTTTGCAGAATTTTTTAAAAAAAAGGTCTGTAGGTATTAATGCCCTTCAGGTTAGCAGGTTATTTTTTTAGAACTGTTCGTTTTGCCTGAACTGTTTTTTAAGCAAAAAAAAGAACGATAAATAAGAAAAATCGCATTTTGCTAGGCAAAACTAGTTTGGCCGGTAACATATGGGTACACTAAAAAATATTTACTGGACTTAAATCATTAGATACTAAAAATCTAAAATTGATAAAGAGATTTAGGATTGAATTTTTAGTGACTTGTACATGTATAAGGTATAATGATCAATGTCAAATCAGTCCTATAAGGAACTCTTCTACCCCAACTATTGAAAATGCCATTAAGTTCCATTTGAGCCATAAATATATTCCTCCAATGAAATGTTTATAAGATATAGATTTTATGTATAAGATAAGGTTTATTTAAATTATTAAAATTTACATTACTATAGAATATTATAACAGTTTAGTTCAATATTATGCTCTGTGACAAATTTAACTTTTAATATAAATTAAACGTAGCATTACATTAACACAGATATTACACAAAGCTCTAAAAATAATCATTTAGATCTATTATTATATACAATTATTACATTGAACTTACAATTTATATTTATTTATGTTAACAATAAGTCTGCATATAACAAATGTGTCACTCTACAACATATAACGATGTAAATAACTCGTCAAAAAAAGATATACATAAACAACGTTAGATTAAACAAAGCAAAACAAGTACACTATAAAGATTAAGGTATCGGTGTCATTAATTTAATTTGTAACAATTTGAAGAGTATAAAAAGTTCTACAAAAAAATAAATATGTGCCGAAAAGAATTTCAGATTCAAATTCAGACTTGTATAAAAAATATTACGAAGAAAAGTGATTCGAAATTTGAAAACTTTATAGTGGTGGTAAAGCCCATAATGTTGCTGTTTTGTCAGCTGATGTAGATAAAAACGAAAATTCACTTGGATGCCAACGTCCAGATATAACTTTGTCTTGATGTTGTGCAACAACAACACTTGGTAATGGAAGTGTCAAGTCCCCTAAAACATATTGATTAATTACGAATCCTACAAATCCTTTAACAACTTCATACCTTGCAAATCAGTTAGTACCAATTTATTATCGTAGCCAGCAGACAACAAATAATAAGCGGACGGTGAAAATCGAATCGATCTCACATCGGCCGAATGTGGTTTAAAACATTGCACATTCCTTCCTCCCCTAATATCGTACAATACACAAGAACTGTCTTCATGACCCGAAACCAACAAACGTCCAGATGGATCCACACAAAGACCAGCCACTGGCGATCCTTGTCTCGTCCCAGGCACCGTAATCGGTGTTACCATATTAACACAGCCTCTTGTTCTTAAATCCCAAAATCGAACGGTCTTATCATGCGATCCACTAACAAACATCGCACCTCCCCAAGTGTACAATGATAAAATGTGGCCAGTATGTCCGCTAAGAGCTTGGAATGGGGTGCCAGTTGCACAATCTGTCACGTATATCTTACAATCCCCAGCTCCACCACTTATAAGTAAACTCGATTTATTCGATGTGTCTTCCAAAAAACATAAATCACGTATTGTTCCATCGTGCATTGTCAATTCCACCTCTTCACCCTCCAAATTTGATGTATCCGCATTGAAACGCATCAATTTCACTGTCTTATCATTCGAACCAGTCGCCATCAAATCGCCCATTGGCGACCAAGCCAAACAATAAATTGAACCTTTATGATGTTTGGTCCGTTTAAATAATACCATAGGCTGATACGTTTGATGGTCCTCTCTAAAATACACACAAATTTATATATCCTATAACACACAAAATCATAAAATGTTACCTAAGGTCAGCCAGTTTCGGGTATGCACAAATTCGTAATGTTTTCGAATTCGATCCAACGGCATACAATTGTCCACCGGGATGAAATTCGGCACATCTGACAGCTTGGACATCTTCTAATGTGGTTACAGCCACGAATTTTGGTCGTCCACCGCTGCTACTATTGTCACTATTATCTAGGTCAGCAACGTTTCTTGTTGGCTGTTAGAAACAGAAAAAAATCCAAAATAACAGTATGCCATGTTAAATGACACTTAGGTGAAAAAATATAAAGTACAATAAAAAATTATTCTAATCATACAAGTGCTGAGCTTCTTGCGTTTATTGCGGTCAAAGAGGTTAATATGCAAATACGAAATTTGCATGAAATTACAAATAAACAGATGTTTTTAATTACAAATAAAATTGTTAATCGCGTATTTGGTAAGCAGGGATTAAAGTTACAATTAAGTGCATTCAATTCTTGTGCACGTTTTTAAACTTTCTTAGACAGACTGTCATCATAGGAAATAGATATGTGAAATTTGGGACTGTATTAATGGCACAACCAAAATTAATCAACGATTACTAATCACACTTGATTAAAACTGGTAAAAGAATTCCGCTGTATTTAATCACAATCATTTTTTCAATCCAATCTTCTAGTAGAATAAAGAGGCCAAATATAAGATCGACTGATGGATGTTGTTACGCACTAATAAAAATATGTAACAAATAAAGTACAACATTCTAATGTAAATAATTATTATAGAAAACATATTTACAATTAAATGATTTAATGTATTATACAAAAGCAAAAGAATAGAAATTCATACTAATTTAATGTAACACGGGAATAGTGAGAGTGCGAATTTTATTTTATATTTGGGAAAATCTGCAGCAATATAGCAATCATCTACTTTCTCATACATTTTGATGGTTTATTTTTCTTTCTAGTTTTCAATTTACCAACGTTAAACACATGTTTCTTACGCATAGATATTTAAACAATAACAAACAACTGGCATAGCAGCAGCAGAAGTGCAAAACAACGAAACCCGTTGGCTGATACTTGGCCAAAAATAACAGACAATACTTTAAAAAATCATATTATTGTTACTGCTTATGATATTAACTGGACATTACATAACTAACCACTGAACGCAAACACATATTCACCCAAAACAATGCTAAACTGTATTATGTCATTTGTTGGAAGGTAATTTTACAATAATTCATATTGTTAGTAGTTTCCATTTAAAATATTATGTACATATGTGATTGCTTACATAACGAATTTAAGCGCAACTTCCCCTTCGAAACATATACAAGCACAATATGCCACAGTTATTGCCTATATGTTTACAATATATTAAATTGTAGAGAATGTGATATTTCTATAAAAAACATATTTTTATTAACGTGCTTTCTTCATTTATATCATGCTCTAGTTCATTGTTTTATAATGAAGTTATGGTTATATACGTAATGTGTGAAAAATATTCTTTATTTATTACATAAAATGTTTAAAACGTAAATTATTATTCGTTATATTAAAAGACTAACCTCTCCTACTTATAATACATTATAATTACTTAATGGGAACAAAACTAACTGAATATTATTTCTCTTCGTTTTTACAACATGGCACATTCTTTTAATTTTCATTTATTTTTATTGTCAATCAAATTGAGCATACATAATTAGAGTGAAAATCATTTAAACATCTGTAGAAAAAGCGACAACATCATGTCAATTATTCATTTCTCGTGCAAAGTCTAGTTAATCAAATCAATGTAAAACACATTTTAGAAAAAGTATGTTATGGGCCTTGCCTGTGCATTAAAAAGTCTTCTACATATCCGTTGAGACAAGAAAAAGTATTTATTGCCACTACTAATTAACACTTAAAAAATAAAACCTTTAATTCAGAAAAGTAATTTGTTTCCCTTATAACAACCGGAACAATTGACACATACATCTAATTAAATTGTTTATCCTTCATCGTATGATATCACTATTATTTACACGAAATCACTGACATTTTTACACCTAGTTAGGTATTACTTATAAAGATTCGCGATATGGAAATTATAGATTGTGCGAAATAATTATTCCTTCAATAAATACCAATTGCAATCTATAATATTTTACAATAACTAGTTTATTAAAGAAAAATCAATCGCAATAATGTTTTATTCCGCATGATTGATAAAAGAAATCGTAGAAAAGATCATTTCTAGGTGAAATACTTTTCATTAAAAAATGAAAATAAAACTTATGCTACCATTTAAACTACAAATACAAAATAATTTACGAAAACAGTATAATCTCAAATATTCCAAATGGAACAAATCAAACTCATCAAAAAATAACGTTCTCATTATACTCCGTATACAAGATTGAATAAATTCTCTATACATTCCAAAATTTATATCAAAAATTTAATTTTTCGGTAAATCGACTACAATTAGAAACTGTTATTCCAAATCAAACCTTATGCTTTCCGTTCTTTTTAATTGGTGGCGGTGAATAGTCCGTATCAATTAACAAATTCTCCATGGATCTCCTATTAGACAACTTAGAAAACTTTTCACTGTGCAACACAGATGATTGCATATAATTACAATTAATGTCATTTGAATTTTTCCAATTTTTCGTCAACATTTCCACATCTGTCCGTACATCTTCCATTGACTTTGATCGACACTGACAATGGTTCGGATCAACAACACCACTTATAACACCACTTAAACGTCTACATGGATCGATCATCAATAAACGATTTGGATTCGGGGGTGGCGGCATTGCATTACGATAATATGGATTCAGGAAATAATGATCACGCACTTTCGGTGCAAAACTGTACAAGGGTGGCTGATGGTGGTAATAGTTTGGTTCTCGATAACGCGGCTCACTGGGCCGAAAGTTGAAAGAGGGACGCGGATTGTTCATCCGATGTGGATTGTACATGGGATGGAATGGTTTACGTGCCAACATCTCATTACTTTGCCAATGGGACAGATGTGAGGGTTTTTTAAACATTAAATCACCCATTTTCAGACATCACACAGTGCATAAACACACAACAATTTCATACAAGCACAAACACCTTTGTTGCGATCACAGAAACCGTGCAATCATCTATGTATAAGAATACGTGAAGCGCAAGAAGTTGATGGTTCAACCTACTTTATTTCTAGCCCCACCAGTGTTTACATTTCTTCAATCTTGTATTGAAAATTGCAGCATTGAAAGGTTTTGCGTGCATAAAAAATTGATAATTTTGGTAATTATATGATATTGCTCTGTTTTCCAAAAATTCGAATCATTACAAATTTTTTATGGAAGAAGTTTTTAATGAGATTTTAAACGTAAAATGTCGGTAACGAATGAAAGTATTGGCAGACATGGCACATTAAAAGAGTATAGACGACATAGATTAATTAAAAGTAAATTATGATTAAAATAATAAATGAATTTTTAAAATGTGCGACCTACATATGTATATAATTTTTTGTATCATTTTAATGATCATGTTTCCTATCGCCTAAACGACTACTAAGATAAATATGAAACTACTACATTTGTTAAAATAATACATCATGTAAGTTAGTATTTTATAAAGTACAAGAACTATCAAAATATAACATGTTTGTTATTGTATTCAAAATGTGAATATTTCTGCTAAATTTTTTATTACCAGATATAATTGACCACGACCCAAGACCAAACCAAATATTACTGTTTGTACAAGATCAAATTTTCTATTTCATATACATAAGATATATCGTCAGTTACTTCATTATTTGAATAGGTAACCGTTCTATACGCAAATAACAGAAAATCAAAAGAAACAATAATAAATAAAATGTTAACCTATGGGAGTGCAAGAATCCTCACATTTGCATTTCGGGACCGTTTTCTTACCGAAATACTATGATTACTTACATCTGCAATCCAATGTTATAAATTTAATTAATTTTCTGCTCCAGTTAAGAAATTAGTTATTTACGTTTTCTACAATTGAATCATTGAAGTTTTATTTTCATATTTAAAGAATTGGATTAAAAAAGTAAATTAAATCTTGTTTGTGTATACGCTAAACAAATTACTTAATTTGACTAATAAAACTTTCGTTTACAATTTCATTTTTTTCCAATTTAAATTTTCCTCAAAAAAAACTATAACAATTCATTTAAAAAAAGCTTTCACACATGATCACGAACATTTTTTTAATGTATAATAACTGTAGGATGTATCTATGTAGGTAAATAATTATAAATTAAATTGCTTTATTCCAATAAGATATCACTGGTCGAATACCTACCTAATTATGGTAAATAATGTTAATATTGCACTTGTAAAGTAACTCACCATTACGTTTGCCATTTGATGTGTGTGAATATAATTAATATACTCCTTTTAAAGAAGATTTTATCAAATCTCATAAGGTATTTCATCAACTTTTCAGCACATTCAATTATAAATTTTCGTAATTATGTACAATGCAATGTTAAGTACCAAATTACCTCAACGCAAATTTACGGTATTTAAACTAGACAATAAATGAACAACAATTGAATAACATTTATGTGCCTCTGTACCTGTTTCTAAAAATTTTAATTCTTCTTAAGTGTCGCGGTAAATTTCACTTTTACCTATAAAATAGTAATAATTGTCACTGTAAACGACAATATTTAATTTGCGGTTATGAATTTCTCGAATTTTTTATTGTCCTTTTTAAATTAAAAAAAGTGATTTGAAATGCTTTCTTTTCGATTAAAGATATTTAAATATGATAATAGAAGTTATTTGGAAATTGCCTGAATTTTTTCACATCTCCACATTATACAGTAAAGTCTGTGAATTTAAACAATTCCTAAAATAATCACAATAAAATTACTTTAATGAAACTACTTTCACAACTTTATACAAAATAAGATTGTTATTAAATCAAGAGCAGAAACTTTCCGAAGTCTATTCATCAATTATAAAAGAAAATGAAAAAAAATTATTTAACCTTTTATCTACATTGTCTTTCATCAGGTTATGTCAGTTAGTTTTGTTAATTATAATTAACTAATTAACACAATTCCACTTTTTTCTCTCTAAAGTAAGAAAGTGTTCTACATTCGGCATAAAAACATATAGCTATTCATTAAATTAATATCAATTGCATTTAAGATTCAAGTCACATATTCAAAGTTGATTTTTAAACAATCCATTAATTATTGCTATAAACATAACAATTTCAACTAATGAGCAGATTGAATAGGAATAAAGGAAGACTGTTTTTATCACTTTCAAATAACTGTAAAGATCAAGCCATTTAATTTACAACTCTATTACATAATTACCACTTATCAAAAACTTTTCAATTTTAAAAAGTTTTCCAACCAAAACCAACCTACACTGCCATCTACAAGAAAGAACCATGTCCTAAATCTTCCAAGTATCCAAGTATTTGGATAACAATAAAAAAAGAAACTGCTGTGTATTATGATTAACGGTTTATGAATTGCAGGAAGTGGATATCAAAGAGAAATGTTTAATTTGAAAACTTTGCAACAGATGACTCGCAAAAGTTCTGCAAAGAAATTTAACAAATGTAAAAGATATTTTTTATTAAACTTTCTCTCTGTTAATTTCATACGATTCCCTTTAAGCACTTGCCACTTATTACGTAACTGTTGTTTACCTAAACAATGCTCCTAACGCATCATTCAAGTCTCCCGAAGAGTTGTACAACCATTTATTTAAATAACTGACAATAACATGAATTAAAACATCAGGTATCTTTAGATCAAAACGCAATTATAATCTATAAGGACTGCTGTATAAAATGTATTAGTCATAAGTTAAGAAGGCGCCCGCCCTACGCAAATTTAACATTGATATTACCTTAATGGGTGAGGTCGCCCGCACCTGTGAGGTTACTATAAAATGCGTTTTAATATAACTATTGTAATTGTTATTATTTATGATGTTTATATATTAAAAAAAGTCGGCTTCGCAAAAAGGATATGTAAAATATAGACTTGTCTAATTAGAAATATAAGTAAATGTAGCCACCATTAATGTTACAAACTTTACATATTATCATATTAAGGTCAAAGAATCAAATTACAATCGCAAACATCAAAGTCATGATTTTTTAAAAAATAAATGTGTCCATCAAGCCTTTTTCGTATAGTATCTAACAGTTTTCTTTAAATTTTAATTATACGAAACGTACAACCGTACAAGCATGTATAATCTTGGATGAAATTTCGTGTTTACTGCACGGGAAGATACAATAACAGTGTCTGCTCTTTCTAAGTAAAGAAAAAAATAATAATAAAAACCATAGAATTGCTCATTTCCTTATTTAAAATCAATAAAAATACACTAATAACGTATTAAGATGCAAGAAAAATTCCTTTACACAACCACGTGGGCTGTAAAAAATCTAACGGTTTCGCATCATTTTAATATTCGCATTTATAAACCCTACAGCTAGAAAGAGACATGTGTGTGTATACATAAATCAAAACAATATTATTTTGGGTTTTCTAAAAACCCACGATTTTTTTTTAAAATGCTGCTATTAGTGAAAAATTGTTCCACACAACCGCCTTATAAAACATTTCCGTAACTAGAACAGAACGTGATTATCTATTTTAACATTCCTCACGCGAATTATAGTTATTAATTTAATTAAAAGAGGCCAACACCTAAAATCAACGCATATTACTCATATTCACTACCTTATCTTCCCATATAGGCTCGTCCCATCCACACGAACTTCCAGAACTTCCTCGTCGACCTGGATCCCATGAGTTCCTTCTGCCATCCAATGAATCCGTCGAATAATTTCGCGAATTCCTTCTAACATTGTTGTTATTTATTTGCAAAAAGTCCTTCTTTAACGACGACATCGAACCACCCAAGGAATCTCGTCTAGCGCCCCAATGTCGATTCAATGAATCTTTTCGCAAGGATCCTGTTGAGGAGCCTAGATTGTCTTTGCGGAGCATTGAAGCAAAGTGACTGGGATGCTCCATTTCTTTCTTAGGAGGATTCAATGGCAACGCAAGTGAATCGCGCCGTCTAATTTATAACAAAATTACCCGACGTGATTATAGAATTCTTTCTTAATTTAATTTACTGTGACATTTTTATTGTTTACTTTTCTCATATATTTCAGGTAAATTAATATTTTTCACAGTTTAATTCGTTTTGTTGTTGTTTCACATGTTCACACAACAATATACACTACACACTAATTCCAAATAATTTTTCATTTATACACAAAGTTAATTATTATTTCGGTGAAAGGTAGTGGGCAGTTTTAAAAAAGAACTGGAGCAAAATTCTAGTAGAACTTAATTGCATTTGCAGATTTTGTTTTTAGATCGGAAACATATTTGAATTAGTTTGTTCGTTTTAAGGAGTAAATAGTAACATTTTTACAAAAATAATCATGATGAAGAACTTAATCACATTTCCAATTACGATAAATTTAATGCAATTGCACACAATTTGCTCAATGCCTAATTGAATTTATAAGAAAAAAAATCCTAATTGGATACAAGTTAACAATTAATTATTATCATTATCATTAAAGTCAATGTGTTTCTAATTCGAATGCACTTATTTCATCGAATCGCTTCAGATTAAAATGCATATGTAATTACTAATTATATTTAAAATGTAGTACAATTCAAAATTAATATAAAAATAGTTTTTATTGAAATTTAATGAATTGTAACTACCTATCCATTTTATATACTCGATTTTCTGAAAATACTGGAACACTTTCTAACCAATTAATTCAATATAAAAAGACATATGCATGACAGACAAGAAAAATGGTTAATAACTCCTACACAAGAAATTGCCTATAAAATAAAAGGCCACAAAAGTGGTCATAAATTGTACGTAAACAGAAAAAATGTCACAACAAATAAAATGATTCATTAAGCAAGAATTCGGTCAAATTGTCAATTAAATACCTGTAATAATTATTCGAGTAATTATTGTATGCATTTAAAGCGGGCATAGATTCTCTTCTAGGACCTACGCCTCCCCCAAAATATCCTGTCGTATAATAATTCGGTTCTTTCTTTTGACTAATCACATTCCCCAATGAATCTCGTCTGTTTGTTATGTGCAACACACTTCCAAGAGATCCTCTACGTCCATTATTATTTTTACCATGCACATCACATTTGGTGCTCGGTTTCGTCTCAACTTGCACATGGATTTCAGGTGGTGGCGATTTTCGGTCCAATTTCACATCAGTGAAAAGCGCCTCAAGACGTTTTATAGCAGCTGCGTGATTTATTGCAGTACTCATCTTACAATCTGATATGTCACTAAAAATTATTAACCATACACTCGTAAACGGAATAACTAGAATTGCGGTAGTTAAATGAATATAAATATATTGAATCAATTGAAACCGGTAGTTAGAAAATTACAACTTATGAATTAATGATAAGACCAACATCAACCGTCAATTCTATAAAAAGAAACGATAGAGTTTATTGGTATTAAAAATATGCTTATCCTTAATTGGCAAGTCGAATACACATTTTAACAAAAAAGGATTTTTTAACATGAACAATAACATAATCTATTAGTCATATCTACAATACCCGCTAGTGTCATCAGTATTAATAGATTTATTTGACTGATTAGAGAACTTTACCAAAAAACCTCTCATAAAGTTAAAAGAGAATTTTGCGTCATCTTCTAAACAAACCATGTTTTATTAAAATGACTAATTAAGTAAACAATGTATGCATCGCTTGTATGTTAATCATTAACAACAGCTACACATTAATGTGTGGAAAATATGAAATTATTTACCCTCAATAAAGGCAATGATCAATGCAACCATCAGATTACTATTTAAAACATTTTCTTTACAGTCCACATCCAGTTCATTCACTTTAATACAACACTAAACACATATAATATAAAACGATTTTTCTAAAAGCACGCACACCTTGGCAAACGCTTCTTCATATATGAATATAAGGAGAAAATATTACACTCTTGCTGACGGTGTTGGCACGATCTTTCTGAATAGATATATGTATATTCTATTGAATGTATACTGAGAGATTGAACTTGAGTGTGTCAGCAGGTTCCCATGACTGTGGGCAAATTCCACGGAGATTCAAGTTAGCGGTCGCAACTTGTATCCACTGTCTTTCCATGGTGGAAGGCCGTGGATAAGAAGTAAGGGACCAAATACGGTTCAATATTGTTATTCACACCTACTCTCCCAACATTATTTACATCAATAACAATAACACGATTGCTTATTGAATAATCTTAAAATGGTCCAGACGTTTTTTTTGACATTTCCATATACCATCAAGGAGATCGTTACATAAACAAATACATCCAAGTATAATTATAGAATTATACTAAATACTTGTGGATAAAAACACTTATAGGTGCGGATTTTATTAGTGTCAAATAGATAAATGTTACCATCATTAATTATTGTACAAATAGGCTAAAGGTTCGATTGAAGGACATGGAAAACAATAATCCATACCTGTATCACAAATGCAATACATTTTAATTTCGTAATAATGCCATTTACCTACTTGGAAACAATTTAACTGAAGAAATAATTCTTTTCAAAACAATTTGCTTGTGCTTGTACGAGTACAATTGCATAAAACATCCTTGATAAGATATTTCTTGATTCTTTTATAGAATCAATACAAGAAAAACTGAGAAAGTTTAATGCTTAACTCACATGTATACGAGTACCCTTTAAAAGGAACGTATTTGCATATTTGAGGGGATCAATATGTGTGCACAATCTTGTTTATAATCAACTGTAAACGGAAATTGTCTATTTATTGTGTATCTACAGAAAGTAAGAATAATACAGTACGTAATTACCAAGTAAATATGCTAGTAGACAAAGGATTGTGAGCAATTTTCTATACAAATATAATCCTAACGGCAAACATCGAACAGGATGTTTTTTAAAAAAGGGAAAATGTTTAGATTTCACTTTTCCTTTTCTTTATTTATGTAGATCATGAAAAGAATATAAAACAAAACAAGAAATACCGATGTATATTATCCTATTTATAATTCTAGTTAATATTTCATATTGATTCTTATTATAAATGCGATTAGATTTTACGATTGGAAATGAGCAACTCCTTTATACTAACAACTATTAAATCAACAATTTTTATGATGTATATGATAAGAAAGTATTATTTAATTAATTAATGTTTTTCGATCAGAGAAAGTATTGTATTGTATAATGACAATTTCAATTTTTACCAAAATGCTTTGTTTAAAATTTCCTTTTACTTTTATTTCAAGTTCAAATATTTTAACTATTTTCATTCTCATTCAAAGAGTGCCTATTATAATACATTTTGTGAATTTAAATCGTCGTTACTATCTTACAAAAGCTATGCTTGCTTATTGTTTATCCAACATAATAAAAGATTTATTCTTTTCTCATCAGTTTTAATGTCAGTGGTAATGCAAATCTTTATTAATTACATTTGACTGCATATTTAATTGATCCATTATCAAATGACGTTTTCCATTAATGAATAAATTTATTATTTTGCATATTAAAGATTTATTATTGATAAAAACCAGTTGCAATAATGAACATAATAAATTTCCTCTTTTTACCTACAAACGTTGAAAATATATATATCTATTATAAACAAAACACTCCCATTAAACGAATTAATCTGTCTAATTTGTATATTATTCATCGCATTTTCTCTTAATGTATACAAAAAAGTAGCAGTAGATTAGATTGTAAACAATCCACTCAACAGGTGATCTGAATATTTCGTATAGAAGGTCAATAAGTGCGAATCACACATATTTATTGAAAGATTTTTAATTAAATGTATTTGAATAAAAGATACATACGTGAGTTATTGAACATTTATTTTGTGATATTATTTAGCCTTGCTTATTTTTTTAATGTCTTGTTTTTTAAACTCCTTTAAATATGCTATGGAATCTTATTATGTCCACATCAGAAAAAAATTAGGTAGCAAAACATTTAACAGCTTCTTAAATATTTCTTATTTACAAATATAAATAAATCAGCACGTAGGTAGTTGTTAAAAACTAAACACAATAAACGCTAATAAAATGATTTATTAATTGTTTACTGAGCGAATCGTATATTATATAATGGGTTTTTATTATTTTGTAAGTTGTAGTTATAATTTTAAGTAAGAAATGACGAATTTATAATGTTTTTTCTTTGCATTAAATAAACATCGTATGTACCAATTTCATTCTATTTATATCAGAACCTTAATGAGTTCAATATTTTTGTTATTGCGATAACCCAAAAGCACGACATTGAAAATCTGTGCTAAAATTGTCAATTAGTGTTCTTGTATCACTTATCTTTGAATGTAATATAGGTACACGTATAATTGAAAATCACACGTTTTGTTTATTTGTAATTTCTGCACTAAAAAGGAATTTAAATTTTCAAAATCCAAATAACACTTACCTTTGCAACAAAAGTCGTTTCTTGTGAAACATCACCAGATTTTGAATCGATTCTACTAAAACACAAAAAGAAAAATTATTGATATATTGTTACAATGCCACACTAAGTTTTTTTCTCACCTATAAGCATCGCCATTTCCATTGATATTTGGTCTAGGTGATGGGACATTTCTACTTGGACCAGAAGATCCATTTACAGGTTTATTCACACTCTGTTTACTGAAAATAAAATTGCACCATAAAATTTGTTTAACCACAGAGTCACACAAAAATACGCATGATTGAATATTAATTATGTGAAGTTTTCCAAATCTCTTAAATAATAAAACCAAAAATAAACAAATTGTATTGATTTTTGGTGACTTTTATCCAAATCCTACCTTGGCCCATGCAATTCACACTCTGATTTATCGATAAAACGCACAATTCTTCTATGGCCATGCTCATTATATTTTGCAAGCACTGGTGGATGAAGATAATTATTATAATACATTGCTACAAATTGCAATTAAATCGATACGCAAACTGTACAAGAACAAATAATTTTATTCATGATGCATTTAAAACGTAATAAACCAATGCTTGTTAGACACTAAACAGAACGACGTTATTAAGATAACATACACACTAACAGAAATGAAGTTTTCCAATTTCATTTTTAATTCAATTAATGAATTTTATTGCTCTTCTGCAGTAATAATTTTCTATTAGTTTGAAATTGCAATTACACCAATTTTGTTGTTTTTCTTTTGAACTTATACAATTTGTACAAGCATCTAATTGTCTATCTAATTAATTGCCCAAATAAATTTATCAAGTGCTTATACTCGTGTTCACAAATGTGTAATTAGCAATCCAATGTGAATAATAGCACTTTGTCGCGGACAACTTTATTTGTTAAAATCCAGAAAGAATACTAGAAAAAAACTCTTTAAATTTCAGATTTAAATGATGCACGAACACGACAATTACACGCATTCCACCCACCGCCACAAGATCAACTAAATATGGTTATTAGATGCATTATTTATATGTATGTATATGAAAATACGAAAAGTGGCAATACTTATTATCATAGCATTGTAATTGGCTGTACTTACACACAAACAAGTTCCTTAATGCGCTTAACAATTAATCACGAATCTACACCGTGAATTATTTTACAAATTTCAATATACTGGAAATAATTTATGCAAATTATTAGTTTCGATTGATTGAAATTTTCATTTCTCTCGATAATTTTCGTTATAAATAATAAATGGTTATCTGGGTAAAATCTATAAACAAAAAATTAAATTTATTTTCGTTTTAATTTATGTATGTACAACCCGAGGTACAACCTACACAACTAGGATGTAGGTAAAATGCACGTACACAAAACAATGTTGTAAAACAGCTGATCCACTTTGAATCATTCTTGCTTTATTTACAATCTAATCAAAAACGAATTTGTCTTATGTCGCCTGACACATTTTCATTCACTTTTTTAAGACCATTTTCCTCTCAAGGATTCACGTACATATAAACAAATAACAATTGACTCACATAATTGAAATATCTTTGTAATCTAATTAAAGAATGAAATTGTAAACAATGTTGTAAATTATACAATTGTACGTAGAGTATGTAGGTATTGTTTAGCATTTCTTTTATCTAGCCGCTCTTATTAGGTAAATAAAACCGAGAAGATTTCCCAGAATATTACAACCTTATGTCTATTTGTGACAACTTTAACAACTTGTGAAAATGGAAAAAAACATTTTGTTTCAAGTTTATAAATTAGGTTGTGACAATTATTTATCATTTTGTTGAAACTGAAATTATTTCCATGAAATAAGTATGCCAAACCATTCAACATAACTATACTATAAAAGATCATAATTATTGTATAGCAATATTTCTTCACAAATATTCGTTATTATCAAGATTATTTCAATAAAACTATCATTTTCAATATCAAGACTACCTTATATGAACAAAATTTTTATTAAAAATAATTACTATCTATATTTTAGTTTTTAACATACCTTTCTTCCATATTTCTAGCATCGTTACTATTGATCTGTCGAAGTAATTCTTCCCGCTCTCTTTCCCTCAATGCCAAAGCGTCTTGTAACTTCTGCTTTGCCTTCTGAAACTCTTTAACTAATTCCCCTGAAAAGCTCTGCTCTAGTGGTGTCTCTACAGGAGCTGTTAAAACTAAATTTTGTGCAGCCATTGGTCTTTCATTCAATGAATCCCTTCGTGAAGATCGCGCTGTACCAATAGAAGCAGGACTATCACGTCCTTTATGCTCCGGTGTAGACGCATTGGACACTTTTCTCTCCGGACTCCTTGTATGTGCTCCCGACAATGAACTACTCACTTTCGGCGTACTTGTTTGTTCTTGAATCGAAGGCAATTGTTGGAACTCTGCATAACTATTACTAAGGAACACTTCTCCTTCATTCTCAAACAATCGATCAACAGAGGAATTCATTATTTTATTATTCTTCATTCCAGTTAAATGAAAACTTGCAAAACTACTCCGAGACATTGGACTATTTACATTTATGTCTCCAGTACTAAGTGCCATCACTCTTGGATTACCATTATGCGATGTAGCAGAGTTTTGCGCCAGACCGTATGGCAACCCATCCAACACCGGCATCAGTGATCGTGTCATTATATCCGCAGCGGAACGTGGACGCGTGAATGGCATTGCCGAATGCGGAAAAGTCTTTGGCTTTATTGGTGTAATAAGCATATGTTCAGTCCATGAGGTCTCCAATGATGGTCTATCCAGTCTTTCGACATCCACATTCAAAGTTCGCTGTTCAAATGGCACAGAAAACGTTTCAGGTGGCACACTCTGTAACCATGATAATAAACTAAGATCTGAATCACTGAAACCAACACTACCATCAAGTAAACGGGAAAAATTCATTTCCTGTGTGTGTGGATCCGTTGTTCCTGTCGCTTTGGCTTGACAATAATTTACACACGATTCATATAGAATCCCTTTTATAATTAATTGTATTAAACGATCATTTTTGGCGCAATTATTTGCATTTTGATCGGTGACTTTTCGGTCACCTGGCAGAAATTCAGCTACTAATGGATAAATCTCACGGAAACATTGTACACGTGCATTACTTGGATTCCAGTCTTTATATTGTAAATGATCTGTTAGTCTAGGTAAAGTCAACAGTAAACACAATGTTGAATATTCCTCTTTTGACGGTGAATACTTTTCCAGTTCGTTTAATACTTTAACCACTTCTTCTACAGCATTGTCAACACTACTACCTTGAACATTTGCTTCCGATTTGATGCAAAGCAGTTCGATATATTTGTGCTTGAGTATATTATAACTAAATTTGCGCATATCAAAGGTTTTTAATGTTTCTAAAGGTTGAATGAATTCCAACACATCATCCCATTGTCCATCCAATATCAACTGTCGAAGAAACAATACATCGTCGGAGAAATTTCCATTTATTACGCCAGTTTCACGCTCTAAACTTAGCTGAGATATGTGTAGTTCTCTATTATGAAGGAATTCCAAAGACAATCGCACCACGTCCTCCTCACGGAGTGTTAGTCGGGCTGATGGCATGACGTATCGAATTTTTAATCTACAAAAAAAATGGAACGAAATTATTTAAAGTGTTTAAAATATTGATAAGTTTATTTCAAGTGTATAAAAAAGATTTACGTATAGAAATTATAACACCACGGATGAGTACTAGACCATGAAAGCAATACTTTGCCTAAAAGTAACTGTTTCTCAAATTAATAACATTAATTACACAAGAGATATGCGTAATAACTTAACATATTGACCATACAGTTTTAAAGCTTGATGTTTTTTTTGCAATTTATCGGTGGTGATTACTTGTATTCAACTATCACATGAACATGAAATTAATCCTCAGAATCTTAGAAAGAAGACAACATAATAAGTACTGTAATATATATCTTCTTTTATACAGCACTTAAACGAAATAAATGCAATTAAAGTCTCTATAAAGATGTGTATTTAAACAATTACCGCACTACGTAACGGTTAATGTAAATCAAAATCGTGAATAAATTCAGTAATGTCCATAAAATAAAATTCATTGTACAATAAATTTTACTTAAATATTTGAATTTTGTTGATTATATCAAGGTTTATGTTCATAATACCTCATAATAAATATTGATATTGTAATACTGATGTGCTTTTATAATTAAAATTCATAATGATAATGTGTGAAACGTGTTTTCTGTTCAATTATATTCCAGAATAGATGAAAAAAAGAAACGATTTCGTAAAAAGCAAAGTACTAAATGGAATTGTTATGAATTGTCTTTTAAAGGAAGAAAAAGGAAAACAAATCTAAAGGAATTGCAATAAATAAGACGCCTTCATTCTTCAATAGATATTTGCAAGTGAAAGAGTCTTAAAAAGGAAAATAAAGTGTAAACACCTACAAGATTGGTATCTCTTTACATAATAGCTATACTATTATAGTACAAGAATCTTGACAAGGGGATACATATATATTATGTAGGTAAAAAAAGCTTTTCTATGAATTTTAAAATGCGCTTTACGAAAGCTATTCATTTTCCCTTGATTACATATATGTATTTTCCAACATATACTTTTACAAGTTTCTTTAAAATACGACCATTGTTTCAAATACGCAAAGTAAAAATGCAATAAATTATACAACATTAATCGGTTGACTGCATTTGAGTCAACTCCCTAAGGTCCCTTATTTCCACTGATTGATTACTTATAGTTATAAATTACATAAAATAGGGAAGTCATTTTGTAGATACGCATTGTTTAAAATAAATGCATCCAACAATTTGCCGCAAGACTTATTACCCATTATTCAATTGAACATTTAAATAATCATTCTGATCGTCATGGGATGATAAATATCAAATCATCGAACACACAGCAATAAGAATAGTTGAATGAAATGTAAATAAGCTTGACGAACGACAGAATTGCACGTTAGTTTAGGAAAAAAATCGCACACAACTGTAAACAAGTATTAGAGATTGATTCGACATATTATTATTATTATTATATTAAAAATACAGTTTTCAATGAAAATTGCTTCAACTAGAACAAATTAGATGAGAATATTATACTCGTAAGCTATTATTTACCTTCAATATTACACAATGACAAACATTTTACTTAATTCGTCCTCAAGTTTCACTTTAACAACAAAACACATTGATTAACAGTTGCATTATCTTTTGAAGTAACATATGAATAGATTAATTAATCTGTTAGTTTGTAAGTTTATGCTTAGATAATTGCATTCACGTAAGAGGTATTTAATCAAACATTTTTTTCAGAAATGTAACAATTCAATTGAAAGTGGCTAGACACTATTACTTTGGCACCCAGGGAGAAACTACTGAATCAAACTGCAGCTGACTTATTATATGTATAATAAACTCGTATATGTATACTCATAAGTTCTTTTATGTTAATTAAACCCAAGCAACTTTCAGTGTGTTCGTGTTTCCTACAGAAGCTAATAGATTGATAATTAAAAAGACTAGACTTAATGTTGAATTTCGGGAGATTAGGTCAAAACAGAAGAAAGTTGTAACATGATCCACGTTTAAAACCAGTAGCAAAACGATGGAATCATTTTCTGGTCAGGTAGCTAATAATTTGTTATTACATACCTTAATGATATACATTACATACTAATTTATATGTGTAATTTAATTGAAAATATTACTATTCACTAGATGGATGGCGCAATTTCAAAAAAAATTCTAACAGTAAAAGAAAATTGCTTCTTTAGTATTATAAACAGGATTGTCGGGATTTAATGAAACAACGACAGTAAAAGTGATTTCTAGTATTAACTTACAGGTATTATTTTATTATTATGATAATGTCTGATTAATGTGAAGTTAAAGCTATAACCATTAACTATAAAAATTTTTATGCATTTAATTTACATAGATCATTGTGAGACTCTGTGTTTTACATTTGAATAACAGTATAAAACTACAAATTTAGGCACAACTAACAAGTCGTTCAAACATCAAACTCAATTGATTCATTAGCTTTTTTTAGATCAATTTAATGGTTGTTATTATGCGAAACAAATACAGGTAAGTATGTCATACTTCTTAAAAAGCAGCAAAAAACATGACAACTTCTGAGACATGTGTGCACAAAAATAGACGGTTGACTCCGGAAGCAAAGTTGCATTCTAAAATATAGAATACCATAAATATCTGGCAAAGAAAATTCTATTACCACTATTCGAGATACACATTATTTATAGAATTTTATAAAATTATGCATTTAGTGATAATTTATTATGTTTCAAAGCACTTATGGTATAGGACTGTAATAGAGAAAAATTACTAAAATGTAAAAGGCAATATATTTCCTATTACCTATTTCGCTCGCCATCTGCTAGAGCAATGCAATCATATTTTAAATTTCATTAAAATTATATGAAAATTCTATTAAAACCATTATCCCACATATTTGTCTGTGAAAAATTAACGGTATGTATGTTAATTTTCAACAGTCTTCAACATAAGACGCGCAAAAACAATGTTATAAGAAAAAAAAATGATAAGTGAATCTTGTTGAAGAACACGTAGGTACTTACTCTCTAGTAACTAGCAATATTTAGTGCAAGTGAATGAGCAAGAAAGGTCAAGAAACTGCAAGAATAGCTAAGGATGTCTGATTCTTAATGTAGCAAGCCGATCTTGATAGTTGTTACATGGTTTAAATGGTACACAGGTAAATATATAAATGTAATTAGTTTATATCAGTAATCAGTATATCATATACACTTGCTCGAAAATAATCAACTAATTTAAATGTAATTGATACACATAGTTCATTTACTCGTATATTTCCTCCTTTTATCGTTAATTAATAAAAAAAACGCTTAACACCTTTCATTTCACAAAACACACACATTTTATAATAAATTAATTTAGTGTAAAAGTAGGTTAAATATTAGATTAATATAATAATTTCTACGAATAATTTATTATTAATTGCAAGAGAACGATTACAATGTTCAGTAAAGGAAGAGAAAAATTTATCATGAAATTGACAACCCATATTCAGTGAACAAATCATTGCTAAAATAAGTAGCGAAAGATTAATAATCAGATACCCACATGTGTTCTGTCGGTTATATTACGAAAAGCGAATGAATGATTTATTTGCCTTCGAACATTTCATTTCCATCCACATTTCCATAACTAATAAGGAACTTTCAAAAATCTGATTTAAAAAACAACTATGTAGGATATTTAAACAATTTTATGTTTATAATTTTTAATCAAAAGAATTAATTTCAAATAACCTAAATTCCGTAATAACATTTAAAGCATTTTGGAATTTCCAAAATAAACCAGAAAAACGAATTCCATCGATTAAGTCACAGAATACAGAATCAATATTTACTTCGGCAACAGTTTTTCAGCATGACAGTCATTTAAATGGACGATAATCAATCAATTAATGAAATTGGGACAAACCTTCCTCTAAAAAGTGTCCTCCGATAAGTAATTGGTATACAAATATCGGTTTGAGTCACAACAACCATACTTTCTCATGGCAGCCGATCATTTTTTTCCACACAAAAAGATGTTCAATTTTAAGACGCCCACACTTTGGTTAGTCACCACTTTATTTTTGGGTATAAAGAAAAAACTGCAGCACAAACACAAAAACGAACAGCACTTTTATATGTATGTTCATATAAGACGTTTCCAGTATAAACAGAAGAGTAGACCACGAAGAAGTAATTTCAGTTGTTGGCTGCAATCTAGCGTCTCCGTAAAATAATACCGTAACGTTAACAGTGGAAAAATAGTATTACGAGACAAGGCTTTTGATGGTACATTCTCAGAATATGGTTAATATGCAATTGTAAAAAAATAAAATAAATTACATTTGATAGTATGATAATGGTATCTGAGATAAATTGCATGAAAATAAATTTTACTCTGGACAGTTATATTAATTGGCAATTGTTTACATTCTTGCAAACCTCAACGGCCAATTTACCAGCCAAATATTATGTAACGGCAAAGATGAGCACAAGCAAGTGCTGGAAACTCTCGAATCACCATATGCGAACTGCAAATAAGTCTACAAACATTTTTAAGGGGTTTCCTTATCTTTGGTAATTGTGTACGTGCCTGCAATGGATATTAGTTATTGATGAGGGCACAATATGGAATCGAAAGTTTAAATTTCTAGAAGAAAACCAAGTTGCCTTCTTGTACTAGTTTTGGAATAGAAATCTTATTTTGACGAAAGTGTTTCTACACATTACAATAAATAAAAAGGAAAAGCCCACTTGTTAGGGAAATTATGTGTGTATAAGAATTTTTTAGAAAACGAACATAAACAATTCTAGTAGCGTATTGAAAATCAATTTCATCAAGAGACTCGGCGCTAAGAAAGAAATTATTTATTATTGTATAGTTTATTATTGTGTTAATTATTTATACTCGTATAAACGTTAACAAGATAAATGTTGTTCCACGTACAAAAAGATCTATAAGGAATACTGTATTTGAATAATAAGTTACATTTTAATACATTTTAATACAAATACTTGTTGTGGAAAGAAAAAAAGTGATATTGATCATGTATACAATAAGTTCGTTACCCTTGTTTTGTATACAAAAGCGAGCCTATACCATAAATGGTTAAAATCAGATAATCACCAAGGTGCCTGCCCATTTTAAGGACATATTTCTAAATGATCCAATCATTAAATATAGCAATTAAACGATCGTTTAATAGTGTTTAAAATTTACTGGATTGGCCTGCATGAAATAAATAATTGTGAGCAAGGCAATAAAACATGTCGTGTCTGGTTTTATTTGGTATGATTTTAATAAAGTGTGTGGGCAGATAGGAAGGTGGTGTAACTAATAGTTGAAAGGTGGTATTATTGTCGCCAATTTTCTTTTATGCAACTAGTACAATGTTTTTTCTACTTTTTTGATTGGATTTTTATGTAATAAAGCAGAAAATCTACATTCATATATGATCGAATTGCGTGTCTCATTTTCACCTGACTTAGGAGCTCAGAATAGATTATTTTTAATGCATCTATGTGACAAATATGCGGTTGATAATATGGGAAAGTTTGCGGAAAATACACATGCCCCGAAAAACCTACAAATAATAGTTCTTTTGAAAGGCACAATATTTTTAGAAAAGGCAGGTTATAATAGAAGCTTTCGTTTTATCAATAATAATTTGAATATATACTTACGTTGCCCTAATGTAGAATTATTAGGAGAAATCCCGGCATACAATATTAGCACACAACATTTTGTAAACACTTTGATAACGTTTCTTCTGATGAGTGAATAATAAATAAACGAACGATATGAAAAATTGTAAAGCATTGACAGTTGGATGATGTCAGAATGGAGAACTAAAGACTTACAGTTTACTTTACAACGTTACAGTTAACTGTGTGCTTGCATTACAGAATACTTCAAAATATTGTCTCTTTGTAGCAGTTTACTGTAAATGAAATTAGGAATCGCTACAGGGCACTTTAAAATAAAACTTCAAATTCAAATTAAGCCCGCTGATTTAAATAATTAGTCTGAAGGACTTAATTTTCTTTTAGAAATGATATACAAATAATACTTTCAAACGAAATTTAATTATCCAATGAATTGATATGTTATTTGACAATATTCTGCAAAAACTTGTAATACATAAAGAACAAAATCACAAAAAATCATTGCAAGAAGTAGGTTTTCTTGTTATAATTTGTGCCACTTACAATTAATTGGAATGTCATTACGTGTTTTAAAGGGAATTAAACTTTGAAAATTTGAACGTAAATGTTTTACACTTTTACGTGATTTATAAGTGTATAAAAAGCTTACATTATTATATGAGTTAGTTGTGAAAGTATTCTTCGAAGCATTTATCTCTTGGCACATGATAAATCAGAACTATATTAATGTAATTTATTGTAAATAGAATGAAATGTTTAATTTATAAAGTTAAAAAATTCTTAAAAGTTAATATATGTATTCTATATTTTACCAGAGCTTCACTTTACTAGAATCATAATAAAATTTACTTACATTTTCTCCATTTCTTTATCATTTTTAATTATAAAATCACGATTGTATATTGCCGTTTTCATTTTACATATTTGGTAACTAAAAAATTATATCTATCAGTTAATAAGCATAAAGAGCATCTTTACAGTCATTTATTTTAGAATACATTTTTATAATAAAATTTTATAGCCTTCATCATATACTCTTTTTTATTACTTTCAATTTTTCCAATAAACTTTATACACTCTTATTCAAAAATGGAATGTTTCCTCCTCTATCTTCTTATTAACGTTCTTTACACAGATTTGTTCTTAACTAAATGATGCTGTATAAAGTTTATTCTAAAATAAAATCATAGACTTTTTATCGTTGAATAAATTTACAGGCGCCTCAATTGACTAGCAAATATAGTATTATCATATTTATAAACATTGATTTTTATACTCTTTTTATATTAGTACCTAGACATTGTCTTCAATTATTGTGCATGTGAAAGATTCTTAACAAATGTATAAAGAAAATTTAAGCCGTTATTAAAACTACTTGATATTCATATAATTTTACCAACAAAATGGTACACATTTGTCACTAAAAATATATGAAATATATGTTATAATTAAAATGAAATATTGCTTGATTCACAAATAATTTGTTACCATTTCCCTTATTAAATAACATACCTAAGAAGGCATAACAATTTCCTTAAATATAAAAAACAATAAAAATCCCCTCAATTGTAATTCAAGCAACAATATTCCTCTTTACAAATAATATACAAATAAATAGATTACGAAAACATTACCAGCTACATCTTATGAAATAAAAAATACATAGTATCACCCTGTGTTCTATTTACATAAGTTGATCCCTCTATAACTAACAAGTCTTCATTAAACTATGTAGGAGCATATCCTAAATTTTTACGTTGCAAGAATAAATGAATCTCCCGAAATGATGGCCTTTCAATATCTCGCCTCTTCCAACACTCCAACATTAAATCATGAATATCCTTTGTGACTGACGGTCTCGGCAAATACTTGTACTGTCCATCGTCGCAATGTAACCGTGCCAAATTCTCCATAACCTCCGGATCTGTCATGAAATCGTACGGTTGACGGCGACACAATGTTAATATCTCCCACAATGTTACAGCGAACGCCCACACATCACTCTTGGTCGTATATTTCGCTTGATAAACCGATTCCCATGCCATCCATCTAATTGGCAATGGGGTGTTGCCATCCACTTTGTAATAATCGTTTACATATAGTTCGTTGTACGTACCAAAGTCACAAACTTTAATTTGATAACCCTTCCCTATAAGACAATTTCTAGTGGCTAAATCGCGGTGTACAAAGTTCAGTGATTCTAGATAACGCATACCGGATGCGATTTGCGCCCCAATATACAAAAGGCAATTGGAAGAAAGGGATTTCACACCGTACGGTAAATTTGTATTGTTATCAGCAGCTACATGAGTCTTTAAGAACTGACACAAGTCACCATGGTCCAAATATTCCATCACAACACACAACGGTTCCTCCTGACTGCAAATACCCAATACACGGGTTATATTTGGATCTTCTAATGCAGCCAAAATTCGAACGTCCCGATAAAAGTCTTTTGTCTCCTTTTCTGTCGCATTCTCACCTAAGAATTTAATTGCTACTAATCTACTTCCCACTGCGGATCTTGATGAATATTCTGCAATTCCGTCCGCTTCCGCAATATAAACCTAATAAACGAATTGTCAACATTAGTTTTGGAATTAATACAGTATTTTACGACTTACGGTTCCGAAAGCTCCTTCTGATAATTTCGAGAGCATTCTAAGACGGTGTCGGGGAAACTCTGACAGCGCAGTGTCCTCTAATCTCTTTTTAAGGGCAGTTAGGGCTTCCTGCTGTGTTGGCGACTGTAAAAAATAACAACTCTCTAAAGTCTAATTCGTGAATTATTGGTGAAATGTTGCTCACTCTTTTGCCCTCACTTTGGCTACTTCTAAGCGAGACTCGTTGACTTTTTGTTGAAAAACTACTCATTCGATTTCTAGCCATAGGAATTGTGTTTTCGTTACCTAAAAGTGGAAGAGTTCCAGCTTCGGGCACAGCGTAATCGTACGAATCTGAAACACAAACAGCATACATATATCTAGTGTTTTTTGTGAAAGAATGAGAACTCGATGAATGAATTACCTTGTGGAAGTGGACATTTTTTAATACTATTCGGCATAACGTCTTGCATTTCCAGTATAACGGAACTGTAGCTGTAATATGGCGCATATTTCATAGCTTGATATGGCTCTTGGTATTCATTATTTTCCGAATAATTGGCTGGAGAAGGCAGTGGTAATGTTGATCTAAGACTTGATTTAATCGTGCCATGGCTTCTTCTATAGTCATCGATTTCAGTTACACCGTAAGCCTCGATAGACGTGCCTTTTTCGCTCATGCCATAAACAGACTCTGGCTGAATATGTGATGGTAATGTATTGCTAGGGAATCCAATATTTGAGGAGTTTGGACTGCGAAAGAATTTTCTATTACGGAAACGATAAATGATGACAACAATTCCGCCCAACAGTAGCATGATTAAAGTGAAACCAATAACAATAATAGCAACGAATGCTGGCTCGTTAATGTCGTTTGGGACAGGTATTTCGATTTTGTGTTCGTGCTTGTCCCCATTGTGATTAGATTTGTCGTGGGGGGTCGGTGTGGGATCTGGTTCAACAGTGAAATTGCCATGAGCCACGACTGAATCGAAAGAAATCTCGCTTATCAGAAACCATTTTGATGCAAAATGGAATTGTAGCTTAACAAATCGACCGACACGGTGGTGCAACTTGATCGAAACATTTCGTGCGTTCTCAAAGATACGGTCCTCAATGTACTCATAAGTGATTGGTTCCCCCTTGCTGTACCGTTTCCCTCCGATACTGAACAAAACTTTCGCGGAGGCGAACACTTGCACGTCTTTTGTGAACTGATTGTTACAGTAAATATGCACACTGGAGAATTCACGCACTTTGTCAAATTCGAATTTGATTTCAATGGGTTTGTTGTGTCGTGTATCGTTCTTCCAACCAATCCATGTTTGCCCATTGTAGAAATCAGTTTTGAAATCATCGTGACCGAACTTGCCGTCAATTAGTTGGCCCAGTCCGTGTTTCAATTCGTTACCATCCCAATGACCGTCATAACCGAAATCATAAAACTCCCAGTTTGAACCCCTTTTGTCGCCCTGAGGCATTGAATAGCTCACAATACCGTCCGTCCATCTACATCCATACAGCTCTACACGCATACAAACTGTTCTTTTGTGGTAGCTGTAGGGATAGAAGCGAATTTTACTAGCCCATAATGGAGGATCCAGTTCGTTTTTCGTTTCCAAATATGGATTCACATTGCCAGCCAGTACCTGTACGATGAGAAAAGATAGGGAAAAATGAGAAAAATGAATAAAAAACTATAATATGCGAAAGATCGTAAAAATTTTTATAACTTGAAAATAATTATGCTCGTGCCTATATATTTTGTTTGTAGAAGCAATTAATTTCAATGCTACATTAAAATTTACGGTCTCTTAGTTTATTATAACTGTATGAACTGGGGACACACAACTTTTAATGGGATAGTGAAAAAGTATTTTAATTATAAATTCCTTTACTCGGGAGAAGCAAACAGCCAGCAGCTGAATAACTCCTAAATACAATCAAAATTAATACCATCAAGTTTACACTATACATGTTCGTATAAGAATTATTATCATTTGGAAGATCTTAATGTTTGGGATATTCTCTTTGGCATTTTTCAAAATATTTACCTACTCTTATATTTACATAGATAAATGTAGTCAAACATGATGATTGTTTGAATACCTACGGCAAAAAGACTTTTCAATGGTGCTGCTACAATAAGTAGGAAAAGCTACCAAATCAAATTACATGTTTTCTGTTTTAATGTTTTATTAACGACTTTTCCAAACACAACAAAGCATACCTAAAGACTATAATTTTGATTTCAGTCAGTGTACTCCTTGATAATTTGTTTTCCTAGCCATTAAAAGACATTTCAGATATCAATCGCCGATATTGCTTTTATAAAAAGAAATGATTGCAGCACCTGTGTTTTCCACTAGGTAATTATTCATGAACAGTGTTAATGTTGGTGTGCTAATACAAGATTTTCCGCTCTAGATAGAGCACTTTTCTTCTCTTTTACTCATAGTGGCTACAAAGGCCGGAACATACACATTATACAATCCGACACAATGTCACAAATAAAGGCCATTTAAGTAACGCTAAGAAAAAATATTCCTTTTATCTAAATCGCATATAACAACGTTTTCATAGCATTTTGATCTGCAGGAGGTATATGGTATAATATACTGAAAACAACTAACTGTTATCAACCCCACATGGTCGTTATTACTAACTCATGCGAGCTCTAATTTTCTGGAGTCACGCAAATAGTCGTCTATTTGGCGCCCCCTCGCAATAACAGCATTTCTTTTTTGGCCACATTTACCGACCCATACACACATAGAGCTTTGTTTCTCTCCTCTACACACACATAAAACTATTGTTTTGTTGGTCAATTTTTGGGTCACGCACCTTCCTACAATGCTTTTCGGATCTATATATGTTTTTGTTAAAGTATATTTACGTGTAGGATTTTTATTATGCGGCACACGCGTGAAAAATGCTGCTTTTGTTTAATTGTTCGCTCGCCGTGTAGGAGAGCTTTATGAAGTACACACAAGTGCCCTTTTCCATGGACTTTTTTTATTAGAATTTCTGGACATTTGATGGAATTGCGCCTTTATTGCAGCACTCATTATTTCTATTATTTATGGGACTGTTTCATGACAATTTTCAGTCAAAGTAATTGGGGTCTTAACTTTGTGGTGGCCACATTTGAAAAAATTGAGCCCATTTACCTTTGAACTCATAAAATATAATGTAGGTATATTATAAAATGATGTAACGCAATATCAACTCGTTAAAATAACATAATTTTCCGGAGCCTTTTATTTGCACATCTCCAGTTTCATCTTATACGTTTATATGACTTAGTTCCGCCACTAATTGGACAGTGAAAACGTGCTCAAGAAACTCGGGTGATTTCGAAACGTGTTCTTCTAACACTAAATGGCACATAAAAAATAATGACTATACCTACCTACTTGCAATTATACTTTTGGCATAAGTAAAATGATGTTAGGACGATTTTAGAAGAATGAACCCACTTGGATGAACCATATAAAGAGACATTCCTATGTAGTATGTGAATTTGAGAATTTCTCACATCAATTATTAAATTTTGTTTTGAAAGTTGGGTAATTTATTGTTGAGAATGTTTAGATTTTATGGCATTTTTAGGCAAATGTAACGACAAGAAGATTTTTTAAACAATAATCAGGCGGATTCATCAGCTCTTTTAGTGGTCATCCGGGAAACGATTATAATGATACTAATTAATTAAAAATAAATTCTACGATTCTCTTGAGGCGTTTGTTTCGAAATTATTTAAATAAACACAAACACCGGCGACACTTTACCTAAATTTTTTGTATAATTGATAAAATGGAAAATTTCTATTGTGTACAGCTAAACTAACGTGAACAAGATGTTATTCATTGTACGGGCAACAATCTAAACTGTAAAATTAACTTTATAATTTATTGCTCACTTGCCACAGTAAATATTCTATTATTCGCAATGCATAGTTTAAATAGTTAATCAGTATTATAGGCGCCGTACAGGAAGAGAACAATTCGAGGTAAACTGTTTAGTTATTAAAATGGTTGTTGATTTGTGCCACTTTGGCGAACGTCTAAATACGTTCTGCATAAATCTTTTGCACAACAAGATTAACGACCTATGTGCCAAATAAACGTTTATGGAGATCTCCCAGTAAATTGGAATTGTAATTGATAATCCGAAAATGGTAAAACAGTGCAAGTGCTTTGTAAGAGACAAAGGGAATTGCAAAAATTCAATTGCTAATCGATATTGTATGTAATTTAGAGTTAATTTTCTTTACATCTGTTCTTAATTTTACTAACAAGGCTAGTAAATCCATTATAGGAAGATGTAATTCCATATTTAACTTTATGTAATGAGTCTACTTTTAATATGGTGTTTCTAACAATGGAGAGTTCGTTTTAAAAGCAAACAAAACAATTTTCCTTACTATGAGTAATTCCATTTTCACCCCTACCGATATGAATAAAAAAGTGAAACTAACAATTTAAATAAAACATATAGGTGTGGTGAGCCAACTTCTAATAGAATAAAATCAATAGAAAAGCACATTGCGTGACAAACTTTATAATAACACAGAAAGGTGAGTTAGAAGTTTAAAGAGTATTTTTATAAAAAAATCCTTACTTTACAGACCGCAAAAACGGAACTTGATTCTTGAACAGACATGGTTATTTAAAAATATTTTAACTTGTCATAAATATGAACCTTTTGAATTATTAGAAACGATTTTAAAAGCAAACTTAAAGACACAAGTAATAATAAACATGGTAGCCTCATGAATATCCGGTGTTTGAAAGGTTTCTAAAGTTATTTTTGTTTGAAATATATATAATTACAATTATTACTAATAATAACATGGCAAAGATTTGAAAAACCATCTGGTCGCTCAGCAATCACCAAAAATAAACCAAGAATTTGTAATGATGGTAATTACATTAATTATATTGCAAATAACGAATTAGGGGCATAGTTTTCAGGAAAATTCAAGCTTGTAAAATGACATTTGAGTCTGCCTCACCTCTTCTCCTTTACTGTTATGATATCGGATCCACTTGGACAGTCGAGGCCTCCAATATTCAAGCATGTACGCTTCCGCAAATTCAATTCCTTGACCATTTCCGAAACGACCCTGCGTCTCCGTGGCCGTAATCATATGGACAGTTTTCAAATCCACCTGAATCCATTCCTCAGGTTCGGTCGTTGCCTGCCTTTGTGGGCACCAAGCACCGCCATGTCTATCTGTTCGTACCCTGAAAATGATTAATATTACTGTAATGGAAAAACGTTTATTCAGCTCAATATGAAATTTAATTTTTCGAATAAAACTGTGGAACACTAACAAAAATTCATGTTCCTGGCCGTTCTCTTTTTTTTCATTAGCTTTAATGTAGCAAAAAAGTACAATGAATATAGAGTTTTCCATTAAAATTATTACCACAGGCCTCCAAAAGCACACAATTGATTTTTATTTCTCTATACAATTTGGGAAAGTAGCAAGCATTTTATATTAAAAGCAAACCTCTAGCAAATAATTAAAATAAAAGCTCACAAAACTTTTACATTTGTGTGTGTTGATTCCTTTTTGCGGACGGTGAATTTATTTGCGAATTGTTGCTAGATAGGAAAAAAGTCCCGACGCGCTTAAATATTAACGCCTTTTGAAAATGAAAACACAATCAAGCGATACAAAATACTTAAACTTTTCTAACAAAACTATTACACTCTTTTTTGTTTGTTGGTTATATGAAAGAAGCAATTGATCACTTAACACTTGTTTGAACAGAGTTCCAGTTTCTTTTGAGTTTAGTGAAAAAAAGTGGAGAGAAAAGTGCGAATCCATAAAAACATTTCAAGTTTCCTCGGTGTTGTACTTTAAGAATAGTCTCTGGGGTACTTCTATCCATTATTCATTGATTCCTCTTTCTAGAGAGGGCCCTCTTTATGGTTCGGTGAAAATGTGTTCTAACTTCAAATATTTGCCTATTTACATCGACTCAAACATCTTAATCCGTATTCCCTAGTTACATTAAATTTTGTGGTATATGAAATACGAGCCGACTTTAATGTTGTTACGAAAACAGAGCAGAGTTATATCATATTACATCGGAAAAAATTCTATTAAAAACCACAAGTGCTAATCATGTATAATAATGTGAAAATTATTCTACTAGGGCAAAAAAACATTTTATAATGAACATGAAAATGAGGTCCGGCTTTTTATTACAAAAATTACGCCGCGCTACCAGCTACTCTACAGAATTTAAATTAGAAAGTAATGACTAGAAAATATTATTTGGAAAAAAATGTTAACATTTGTTCACACGTCACCGAAACATTACAATCTAATGAAATTATAAAATTATACATCATTAACCGAGAATGGAAGAATTTAATTATTTTTTTATATAAAAACTTGCGATGCACTTTAATTTACTTGCTAACAAGATTTTTTTTTTACAAATTACAATTACCTGACCAATAATTGCAGTTGTCCTATTATGTAAATCAGTCATCTCTTTTTTAATACAACAAACACAGTAAAAACAAGATAAAAAGCAACACACACAAGGGAATGCAATAGATAATAAGGCAAGTTATATTTACTCAACAATAAATTTCTATCAAGACATACAATGAACAATTTTTACTAACTCCAAATAAGATAGTCATATACATACATATGTTCGATATTGTCAGTATATCAACGACACATATAACGTTGCCCAACAAAAGCCTTTTTACTTTTTATAATTAAAGTACGTAGGTTGAGGAGGATTAAATTTTTCCAGCATAACACATACAAAATAGCCATTCAATTATTCACCTTATAGTCGTCGTCGTTCGAAGAAATGTTTTAAAATTCGGTGTGGCTGTCGTTAAACAAAGTTAAACTTTCTGAGTAGTTCTATTCGATAAGTGAAAAACTTTTCCGCCAGTATACGTACTTCTTCAGCAAGAAACTCACACTATGTGCCTTCGGGCAAAAATAGCTTCTTGCATTGGCAGGATAGAACCTATTTCATCTCAAAAATGAAATTAAAAACTCCTAAACTCAATCAATAAGTTTGCGAAATGCAATTTCGCTTCCACTAAAGCAATACATGCCTTGAAATAAATAAATTATTACTATGATTTTGAAATAAATTTAATAATCTTATAGTGTTTTAGTGCACTCTACACAGGAAGTAATAATTCGATAAGAAGTGAGAATTATTTATTGAACTTGACGATATTCAAATACATATAAACAATTATTTTGTTGTAAAAAGCCCCAAACTGTAAATCAATTAACAATAATGAATTAATTCCCACAACAGAGTAAAATTTCCATCCATCGAACTGCAACTAATAAAAGCTCTTTGATTGATTATAACATTAACGCATATTGAAATACTTGGAATAGTGAATAGTAATCGACATAACAATTAGTGGAAAATTAAGGACGTGAGGGTGAAGCCATTTAAATGATCCATTCTAGCGAAAACTCTCCGATCCTGACATTTGAAATATGAAGGACCTCTTCCAACCACAAATCAAACTAGCAATAAAGGGTTCACATTTACAGTGTTGTTTGTTTTCTTTTTAATTAACTTCTGTGAACAGCATGTAGATGTTACAGGGAATTAGTCGAAAAACTTATGTAAATGGTAATTTAATACAACACAAACTATCACGAAACATATGGCAAATTTGTACTAAAGCAGTGAAAATGAGCTTTGGGAACAGTACTTTGTCGTCTTTGTAGTTGTTGCTTAGAAAACCACTTACAACCCACCTACAAGAAGCAACAAAATACATAACAAGTAAACCGCATCCCCTCAGTGGAAACTCGCAAGTCTACCTAATATTAGTTGGCTTCGTTCGAGCAAATGCAGAAATGAGACTTTAACCCTCCCAAGAACGTTCGTTATCGACTTTTTCAATTTCCATCAGACCAAATGAGTAGTTACAAGTAATTTCAAATGTCCACATGTTTCCTTTATGAAAATTTCATATTCTGTCTGTTGTTGCCTCATACACCCTCTGATGCCGTACCATCAATCAATGTCAAAAATGCGCAAGAACGGTAAAAGCGTTGTGCTTTTATTTACGGTCGGCCAGTTCTATGAATTTTAGTCGTGCACAGGTCATTCAATTTCATAAGGATGAAGGATCGGTGCAATACGGACCGGAATAAGGCAAAGGTAGACTCCCAGGGTTTCAAGTTATCTTATTTGATTAGCATAAAACTCAACTTACCGGCCGTGTTGAGGGCCCACATTGCCGCTATCGAATGAGGAACTGGACGTAATGTCGGAATCTTTGATTGCCCCATTTTCCATTCCCAGGGGCGCGATACATTGCGCTGGAAAAAAAACAAGAAAGGTTCCAGCTATTATTTTGATGACTTTTTGTGCGTTGAATTCATTCCTGTTTCTCTCAAATTGTTTTTAGTCCCCCCGAATGTTTACAGGTTTCACGTAGTCGACAATTATACGCCAACAGAAATATGAACATTCCAATGAATACGATGAATTTGGACAGTAAAAATGTTATTTGCGGTCTTTGTTATTTAACGTAATTAAAGTCTTTGATGCCGCGTTAATAAAGTTTTCGATGAGATTATTGCATGTTTGTATAAGATCTAATTAGAATTGTTGGAAAAATGTAATGAAACCCACTTACATGAGTCGACTGCTGAATTGAAGCGCACATGTAACAAACACAAATACGAGATGATAGTCGAATGCTTCCACATAGTTGTTTATGTTGACGAGGATGAGTCCTCCTCGTCAGTAGAGCGTTCTTCAAGACATTTTATCTGCAAAAAGAGAGTCACATGTATCAGATGGAGTTAAACGAGAAATAATTACCATATGTTTATCGTTATGCAAAGAGAAACGTAGGTATATACAAGTCGGTTTTCTGGGAAAGAAAAAGTGCCCCTGCTTGATCGATATGAAAAAATCGAAATAAATTGTGTCAAACAGAAAGTGAAAATGCCGCAAGTTGCAATCTATATGTATATATCATATGATAATTTGCATTTACTTTGAAGACATGAAAATAGAAAAGGTATTGTTAAACGAAGCGACTATGCGGAACAATTGACTTAACCACAGGAAATGTTATTTTGTATTTCCCTAATCTTATTGAAGGTATTATCTTACACTATTGACATGTTCCTTTTAGTCTAGGAAGCTGGCTGGTTAATATTAATGAGGCAGAGAAGCCCTATTAAGTATATAAGAATAAGGTTGGGATTGGTGATTAGTGGCAGATATTGGAACCACGAATGTAACATTTTACAAGCAGCACTTTTGACTAAGGTTTTCACTTTTCTTATTATACGACTATTTGCTATATTTAGTTTCATTAACAATAAGTTTTTAATAAACAATTACTTTCTTTCTTAATTAGTCTTACGTAAGAAGAATTCAATAAAATATTGCATTACAACATTACAAGGATATTTTCAGTTTTACGCTTTGTTATAAATCAATGCAAGTATGTAGTATTTTAAAAGGCGCTTTAAAAATTTCTTACATTGAATCATTACAATAAACCTTTATTAAAGAATTTTTCTAAGAATTTCTACTTCACACCACTCCTCAAGGTGATCTAATTCCTATAATTGATTATGAACACTTTCCATATTAGGCCAGTTTCATTTGTAGAAAAAAATTAAATATAATCCACCACACCGAAACTAATTGTCTAAAATTACAACTTGTCCACTTTAATAATAAAAGTTTATTGTAAAATAAGTCTCGACATATAAGACGCTTCTCTCACAATGCAGTTTTAAGAATGTTTATTACTAAATTAGTCATTGCTTCACCCAAATAATAAATTAATATTAAATCACTCACTTCGAAAACTTAATAAACGAAGATACATGGTGGATTGACGAATTGTTATTAATAAACTTAATCATTTTCTACGAACCAAATAAAATAATATCAAACGCTGTTGAAAATAACACATTTAACAAAGATAAAGTGATTCATAAATAATATATTTTAAAACAAAGTTTGTAGAATGTTTAATAAATGTTATCATTTCCATTTTTATTTGATCATTCCACCATAAAATAAATCATCGTTCCTATATTTGGTTTTTAACATGTTTCGTATTTTTACTGTTAATGGGAAAGATAACACTGGTGCAATACTGCAATGTTTGCTTTTAAAAATGTATAAAGTCAATTAGATAAATGGGCTGTGCACTAATTCGCTATAAATATTACTCATTCTTTAGTAATATTTCATATACAAAGTAGACTTAGTTAATCACATAAATAAATGCGTAAGATGCCTTTTAATAAAGGACTTACCTCTATCTTGCCAATGTGTCTATTATTGGATCGTACACTAATAGTCTAAGCACAATGGACATTTAATGCATTAATACTCTCCCATTTCTGCTATAGTAGGTATAATAATTATTGTCATAGATGTAGATACTATAGGATGAATTCTAAACAATCGGAGCTTGAATGTTATACGGCTCGGATTTTACATTCATTGAGACATTTGAATTTATAGCTTCTGCAGTTCATCGATTTGAATTTCTAGATAACGAAAATTTGCATATAAGGGCGGCAGAGTTGGAGCAGCACACGGTATAAACTCTATTGAAAATATTCAAATGTTTTTTAAGTGTGTTGTACACTATATTTATACAAATAGGAATTGCAAAACAACCAATAAGTGAATCTAATCTCGCTAGATTTCGTGTCACGGTTATTAAAATGACGAGACATGCAAATCTTGATGTTACACTGTAATAGCTAATAGTGGTTTTTTTTTCATGTAAATACACTATCGAAATAAATAATGAATATACTACGAGTATACGCGACAATCGTGTAGTGTAAAGCGCTGTTAAATATTCACTCGCACGTTCACATTATGCTGGCAACATTTTAATCCCCAATAAATATGTCGATATGACGAACAAAAGGGTGAATGCCGGCATCTTTTGTCTTAAAACACATATTCATGGTGTCGCATTGACAATATGAGGCTGATGATATTTTACCACGTGACCGGAACATAGCAAATCTGTATTCTAGACAAATAATACGACATGCAAATTTCTAGGAATCAGACTATATTGGGTGACATATTTCGCTGGTATTTTATTTGGTGGAAGGTAAGTACATTTACAGGCAGGGCAAAAACTGAACAATGAACATGCGATTTTTGAATTTAAAAAGAGCACATTTTTGAATGACCGCACAGAGAGAGAGGAATTTTCTTCTATTTTTTCTCTGCCCCCGACATCATTTTACCGGTTTATACAATATCATTATAAGGGTATTTGCAAATGTTCGCTGAAATATAATAAATTTCCAGCAGACACTTGTAATGCCAAGCACGATTTGTAATGGAGAACAAGAAAGCTTTTTAATGGTATCAGGATTTTCGAAATTTTCCCAAACGGAAAAGATGTATGTATTAGTTGCGAAATAAACGGGTTTAGAAAAATCTTCCAGTGGAGTAGGTATATACGTTTTTAATACAAACATAATCATCAAAGCAATTACGTAACTGTAAACTAATTAAAATCGTGTTGCAGAGTGCTCTTTTGTTTGTTTTCCATTAAGCAGAATATTAAACAATTAGACCTGGGAGAATAGAATACTCATTCAGTCTTAAGAAATAAAAACAGTAGGTAATGGACAGGCTCCTGAACTGAACTAATTTGCTTAATTAGTAAAAGCATTTAGTTATTGTTTAACGTAATTGTATTTCGCAACGTCTACGAGTATTATAAAAAACTTGATTGTTCCATAATAAGTACCGCACATATAGTTAATTTCTGTTTCTGGAAATGGTATAAAGTGTCAATTATTTCAATTAACAGTCAAAAGGATGTTATTCATCATATAAGTTATACATATATGCAATGTTTATTGTAAGTCATTACCCTTTTAAGGCTTTTATTACCGCAAACATTGCTCTTATTCTTCAAATAAGATCAACAATTCCATCGATAACATGAACGGCCGTGTCTCTACATAAACAGCAGAAGGAACAACCTTGTACATCCCTTTCTTACGATCCAATACATAACAGATAACATAAAAATGACGTGTGTCTTCTGATTGAAATTGTATTGTACATGAAATTTGTCGCCAAATATTGATTCTAGCCATAGCCATAATATCGGAATATGTATATACATTCATTTCTTGTTCATTGAACCATAATCTTGGAACATGACATTTTCTTCAAATGCATATTTTCACACTCTGCAAACTTATATGTGTTTGCCCTTTCCACGTGTTCCAAATTCTTCAGAACATAAACTTTATTAGACAATCAATATTAAAAGTAATTTCTTGATTTGAGAAACTACGAAACTAGAGATCAATAGCTATTCATTATTTCTTTTGTCGAGAGTGCAGAAGACACTTATATCGAGACGTGTAAACTGACCGTTATTGACTCTTGACCGAAATTGCCTTTTATTTCTACGTTTCCAGCCATTTATACGGTACAATGAATGTATTACGAGCAATATATTTGGAACCACGAAAACAGTCCAATATAATTTATTTCTAGCATCATATCTACTACCAAGAGCTATTCGGCAAGATTTTATTGCCTATGCAAAATATATGACTTATAAACAAACAAATATTTAACGTAGGGGTGGAAATAAATAAGAAGATCGAAATTCGTCCTGGCGAATTTCCTTAAACTGGATGAGAGGGTGAAACAGCGGTTTTTACGTTGTTAATTAAAAGTTCGTCATCTTTAGATGTGCACCAAGTGTGTAACATCTCATTACTTAAAACAATAAGTCAGAATGACACTTGAATGTTCACGTCCAAACAAACGATCGCGTAAATCAAAAGAATTGCCTAGTATTCACGGTGAAGTGAATACCTACTCCAAATAGACGATATTTCATATCAGATATCGCATGCTACAGAAGAATAACCCGGCTTGTTTTTGTGACACGTAACGACCGTTCTTGTTCGCGTCGCTTGGTACGGCTACTATAATCCAGAAAATCGTAAAAATAAACTTTATTTGGGTTTGTACGTACATGTTCTATAATCACTGGAAGAATATAAAGAACACCGAAAGAATGATGCTTTTCATTCGGTTTCAGTGAGCAGCCATAAAATGTGGTCAACTATTCTGTTAATTATATTAGAAGATATCTACAATTTAGAATGCACAATTCATGCCAAAGTCACATGTTTTACAAATGCAAGATTATGGAAATTAATTTCTACGATGGTTTTAGAGCATTATTTTATTACCATGTATGAAATAAACTCATTCTAGTGAACTGCTACGAAATTCAGTTGTTAATTTAATTGTTCTTAGTAAACGGGGCACAATTACAAAATAATTAACCAAAGAACATAATTTTTCAGAGTTTCATTCTGGTTTGGGTGTTTGTATGAAAATAGAGAAATCTCTGTTGGTAAAGGTAAAACTAATCCCATATACGATGGAAAAACATGATGAATTATTCAACTAAAATACAACTTATACAACTGCATATGTATGTATTTCGAAAGTTTTGCTTTTATGAAAAATTCAATAAGCTTTCCTTATATAAATACGATGCGAGTATGGAAAATTCATCAATTTATTAATCCTGCCATTAATTGTATGTGCAATTATAAATCCATCTGAGCATTTTCGCTTCCATCCACCCATCAGCTAGTCTCCTTCATGCGTTAATTTTCGGGTTGTGAACAGAGCAATCTGCAGGTGGAATGTCAATTATTCTCAAACTATAATTATCACAGTAAGAATGAGTTCCATTACATGTACACTCACACTGTGTTTAAGAATATTTCAGAAGGGTGAGTTTGTCACGCTCTGATTTCGAAGGTAAGCCCGCTCTTCTGATGCGATCGGGTGTAGAAAGGGAATAGACGGTCGTTTACTGGAAACAATGCAAAAAGCTGCTCATATTCACCCCAAAGTAGACAGACATTTTGTGCAACCAAAACAATTCCCTTTTATATCTTTCTGATGATGTTCGTTAGTTGATGGCGATGGTTTGGTTTTGTTTCCGGTCGTGTGCTATTCCAATTTCATTGGAGCACAATTTTCACTTTTCAATCTCTAAACTGTTTGATGGTCTCCTTTGGAAAAATTTTTGATGTGTTTTGTGCTTTTCTCATATTTTCTTTACTTTTGTGTACAGTTCATTTGTTTTGACTTTGACAAAAAAGGCTATATATTCCTTTTGTGTTCAATGTTCGTACGGAAATATATAAAGATTTGTATAAAGTTTCATGGTAAAGTAGCAAAGAAGAACGAATGGAAACTTGTCAAAATTAATTTGTAAATAATGGTAAATAAGTAGGCATAACACTGCATAGATTTACAGAACCTATTTAAATGTAATTGCAAAGTTTCTCATTAAGTTGGAAATAATGAAAAAGCAATAAATTATCTTCACCTGAATACGAACCTACAAGAAGGGGGATTGAGATTCAATTAAATAATTTTCAATAAGCATTTATCAAGTGAAGTTGGGAATCCACACAGTAAACTTTGCAAAGTTCAGGCGACAAATGTTACTTCAAAGGAGAATAGGTAATGCTTTTCGTTTGCTTTTAACCCATATTAACGGAATTATTTTAAATGTAGCAAAATGTTTTGATTAATATATATAACTTTCCAGTGGTACAATGGCAATATTAAATTCCAAGTCTTGAAATAAAGTGTAGAAAATATGTTAAACGTTTGTGGAGTATTTCACAGTGTGAAAATAAAACCCGAGGGAAATATTAGAAAATTTTGTTAGGAAACCATAATAAAACATTTCCATAAAATTAAGCAAATCGTAATTAAAGAAAACTCCGCATAATTTCCACCATAATAATTTTTTTACATTTTTCCTCTGCGCTTTACAGCTTTGACAGTTAATTAATGCTGCCATAAATCTTACATTATTATTCTTACATAAAAATGTAAACAAATTTGAATTTATTAAAAAAATAAATTTCAAAAATGAGACTCACTTAAAAAATAATGTGTCTGAGTATAATTAGTACATATTTCACAAACCATAATATTCAGGAGGGAAAATTAATTTTAATAAAAAAAAATTCGTAACGAGAATAAGTGGAGCAGAGAGCATCTTTTCGAGAGAGCGAGATTCAGGACCCTACTATTTAAGATAAATTTTTCATTAAAAGAAAATTGTAATGTAATGTGAATTAATGAGAATATAGGGGATGAGATACAAGGAAATCGTCTCAAGTTACATAACAAGGTGCGGAGATTCGCTCAATTAGCACGAAAAGCTGCGTGTCCAATGCGTTAACGTGAAGAATTATATTCAGCAGGTGCATAAATATAGATGATACTCCCTATGTTATTAGATTCGCATTATGAATTCCAATCGCACCTTTAATCATTTCGTAGAGTTTAATGTGTAATTAAAAAAATCTGTTTCGAATATGAACATCGCAACATACTTTGTGAGAAGAAATCGCTTGCGAACAGCTGCTGAATGCATTTTTATTTATTTTAATTTCGCTCATTGAAATCAAAAGAAACTCCATTTAAGTTCCACGAACCGAACTGTAATCTAATTACAGACCACTAAAAATGCACACGAGAAAATAAAAACTTGGCAATATATGATTATTATTAAGGAGCGTTGTAAAAATATATTCGAATATAGTAAGGAGTTTTAGATAGAAGAATGAGCCATGTACAATATTACATAAAGAATCTTGTTAGATCGATTTATAAATATTGAACGAGGAATATAAACATTAAAAAAACGCTCAAGACGCCCACAATTCTTCTTCTGTCAACTGTCTACATAAGAGAAATTCTCTTGACACGCTTTGTTACATTCTTCTAATCAATGCAAATCCGTTTTGATCTGAGTAGGTTTATTTAAAAGCTTCTGACAGAAATACGTCTGATGCCTGACAATCTAAAGGCAGTTACGTTTTTTCCGATATTATTTATATTACCCATAAAGAACTACCGCGCCCGCTTAATATTATTCTAGTAACTTTTTCTTGGCTGCACTTGTGTTTATTTATTTAATTTTTTTTTGTCCATGCGAGCGCATGTTTAGATTACCACGAAGGAAATTCTCTCGTTTGTTTATTATAAAAATAAGATACATATTCAGATTGTGTGAACGAACAATAACTGTTCGGTCATAAATTGTTGCTAGTCAATTTTAAAGCTGCCGCGGACTGCTATTGACGGTCAGAGTAATTTATGTGAGGTAATTTTTAAATAAACGTTCAATGATCAGCGAATGTGATTACAAGAAAATAAATGACAACCTTGGCTGGAATTAATTTGGCGTCAAAAGTAGCCAGGAGGATATAAAACGCAAATAAGCTAAACGAAAGAGTCTATTTCTCATTATTCTTCGTCTAGGGAGGATCTAAATGTGTATAGAAGGAACGTTATTTCTTAATAAAGATAGAGTTTGATTGTCCAACAGTCTAAATAAATAGAGATTTGGTCTAGAAAAGTGAAGGGAACAAAAGGCAGACGGAAAATAACTCATAGTATTTGGCCCTTTTGAGATGGTCTATTTGTTTTATGACCTTTATTACAGTGAATGTAATAAAGTGTATAGAATATGCGTTCGACATGTTGCAAGAACAAGAAGATCTTGAATCGTACTGTGGAAAATCAGGAAATGCAGAAAAAATGATATCGAGAAAACAAAAATATAAGCAATACCAGGGAGAATAATATAAACATTAATTCTTTTCCCCTATGCCTTGTCAAGAATCATATATTTTCCATTAATGTTAATTTGAAAACTTTTTCTCGTGATGTTTCCTTTCCTTGTATCTGATTACATCCATAATCATATTGTGTTTTCGTTTTTCTAATGAAAACAACAAATGGAAGAAAGAAAATAAAAACAAGAACTACAAGTCTTTTAATATGCAAAAAGTTGTAAATAATTTTCAGCACGTTTCCCGATATACTATATATATCCGTCTGGATGAATTGAAGTGCAAGAAAAAATAGAAATGTTATACAAATTTTAAAGGTATAAATATAAATAAAACATGTGACAAAGGCAAACATTTCTAATATTCAAACAAACGAAAAATTTTCACTAAACTTTTTTCATTATTCCTACATGAAAGCCTTTATATATTTATTACATGCACTCTATAATACAAAGTCAGAGTCGAATTTTATTCTATGAATTTTTAATCGCACTTTCATACATTTTCCGTGTTCAAGTCATCCAATGCATTATTTTCTCCAAATAACATTTAAAAAAGTACAAGAGATCAAGATTTATGAGTACCCACAATGACGTACGGTCGTTGTATCACCGGATGTGTACATACATTGTTCACAAGACATGATAAACCATTTCTTCATTGAAAAATATACAATACAAACGTGTGTTTATATAAAAAAGAGAACACACAAAAAGCGAAGAATTATAATCTGATTCGGTTTGTTAATAATAAAGCCGATTTTGCTGGCTGCCAGTAGTGCCAGTTCGTTAATTTCAATTAACGTATCGCAGACGAGACAAAATAGACCATATCTACTTGCCATCAGATTGTCAGATATAAATTGCATTCGTACAGTCTGCTATATTAGTGGAAAAGTATATTGTGTGATCCTGAGTGCAAAGGCGTCACTGACATTGTCGCTGCAGGGAAAACTCTTTATTGCCTTTTGGTGTCCATCTAAACTTCCATTCATTTCTTCCCATTTCACTCATCAAATAACGTGATGTTGATCATCATAGTGTGTTGCTGCGATTGATTGGTATAGTTTCGCCGATAAACAGGCCTTATTGAAAGAGAAAGGATGGCGCCAACGCGCCACTTATCATATCTTATAGGGTCCCTTTTATGTGCATGTTAAATGAATTTCATGTTTTCTGGGTTACGAGAAATATCGTGCCTCGGTTCACGATAATGGAATACCCTAGTAAAACAAAGTACTATAACAAATAGGAGATAGTTGTGTCTATAAGGTGCATTTTTGAGGCGCAACTATGGCAATTACGTCCAAAGTGAAGCCTGAATTACGATCCCACCCAGACCCCTAAAACTCTTTACTATGCACTAAAATAATTAGCATCCCACTATACAGTTTCTATGTCTAGTTTCTTGTACCCACTAAAAGTAGAAAATATTTCTCTGAACATTAAATAATTAAATTTTCCTTTTATTGCGATTATAATTAATTACTACCAGCACAGTGTGCTCATTATAAATGTAACATAATCTTTTGTTGTACTCCGACTCCACCTACCCAGCTGCAGCCACTGTGTATAACACGTGTCTAAATATAATTCTACTAGAATAGAATCACACATTACGTTCCCGAATCTGCATATGAATGATTTCCTAGAGTCCTTTTCCACCTCCTGTCAGCTACCAGCTGCAACCCCAAACATTGGACGCGTGGTTACTGTTGCAGACGTCTAACCCCATCGTCTCATTGTTACGTAAATACTTGCAATCGATAACAGTTCGAGTGGTTCTATTAATTCGAAAAAAAGTGACATATCATCATTTTATTAAAATAGAATGGACATGAATAAGGAGGGTGCAAATGCTAATTTCATGAGAACTGTTTTAAACTTGTGAAAAAGAGCTGTATATACATTTTCTAAACTTTGTAGCTCATTAACGGGCCATTCTAGACACTGTCATTATCTTTTGCGAGTTAGCAAAACGGCTTATAGGTGTTAAAACGGGCATCATCAGTCTTATCTTTATGCGATCGTACACAGTAGTAAAGTTAGTTAACAGATCAGTGCAAGGTTAGAAACAACCATATCTATATAATGGGCGAGTTTAGGGAGGAAGAGAATTGGTTAATATCCGGTTCAGGCGTTAACGCGACAAGGGCCTAACGACACCGTTTGAACACACAGCAGTCACACACAAGCGCCCTGCAAAACTCACCCTGGCCTTAATTATTACTCTGCTGAGGTTGTAAATCATCAATGAAGGAGACCAGGGTCATGATGTGGGTCACTTGCCAGCTACGTCTTCCCTTTTCTATGAATATTATATGCGGGAATTAATTTTCTATACATCCATGATGGAGGAGTATTTACAGAAATTCCCATATAGAATTATGCAATTCGCATTGAAGGTTTATGTTGAACTTTTTTTGTTAAAAAGTGCATTCAACTGACAGACAGACAAACAGATAAAAAAAGCAACTCTTATCGTTACGCTCGTAAATTTTAATTAAATATTTACCAGTCGGCTATTTTAATTGAGGAATTGCATGTTGCACCTACGTACGAAAGAGACCATGAAAGAAGATAAATTGGGCAGTCTTTGTGTGCGACATCGAAGCCACAAGGAATGTAATTGTTAATAGTATTTGATTTTCACACACCAACGCATTGGAACAGTAGCAGGTGTTTGTTGTTAAACACAATTGTTCTTGTAGAAGTGTGTTTATGCAAATATGCAATGATAGCAACAGATGGTTTTGTATGTAAGATTTTCTGTAGGGGTTGAATTATGAAAGAAGTACTTTCCTTATACCACCCACAGAAGTGGATTCAGATATACATAGGTAGGTATATGGATGTTTGTTTATAAGCTATAATGGCAATATGTTTTCCGTGTTGTTGCGTTGTTGTTGTTGTTGTTCGGCTTTTGGTCCTCAACTTACTTATGAACAGTTTGCATGTTTATGGGTTGTATGGTAACATATGAGTCGAAAGACAGTAAACTATCAGCTTAGAAAGGCACTTTGACAGGATAAGTGTCCTCCTTCGAAGGATTATGGAGAACGTATATTGTGTTTGTGAAATCCTATTTACTATATTTATTGTGAATTGTACAGCGTGTTTTCTTTTTATTAAACTTTGTATGTTCAACAATTGTTGACAATAACAGAGCACAGAATTCTATGTAAGATTATTTTAAAATCGACATAAAGATTAAAGGCGGATTCAATCACAAAGATTTTGTAATAAATCATATTTTTTTATAAATTATTGTAGAAATGTCATAGGTTATTCAATGATGTAATAATATTCCTAATTAAATTTAAATTGATTCATTTATCTCTCATCAAACTTCCAACTTGAAACAACACAGACTTCCGCATGTTTCGTGAAAACATTCGAAATATTAATTATTTCTTTATTAAATATTGTGTAAATAAATGCCTAAAATTATACCGAATTAATAGCGGTGTGTATAGATAAAAATAATTCTGCGTGTGAAAATCAAAGAGGAAAATTATAATTAAACTTTTCAATAAAACATTTCATATTTTGCATTTTAATTAATGTAATTTTAGGCCTACAGCCTACAGCTTTCCAACTTTCCGTATAATGTATTGTTTTTGATAGCAAATAAAAATTGTAAAACAAAACTCCTATTTTGTAATTAAAATAACAATCAATGCACAGCATAAACTGAAATGATATGTTTTTGTTGCCACTTGACTATAGTGATTCTAAAACATCGGTTCCACTAAAAGTTCAAATAGCAACTGCTGATTCGTAAATTCGAAATGGGTTTTGTGTGGAAAGTGTATACAAAGGTGTGTCTGTGTGTTGAACACTGATTAAAATTTATTACATTGCATATAATATGAAGATTAGGGACGTTAGTAATTAGTAAAATAACTGAAACAACGGTCCTGAAACCACAGTTCTATGCGTTGTTCCTAATTACCATGTAACAACTACGTATAGGTTTATGCGAAGGGAGGCCCTTTTTGTCCTTCCAGGAGCTTTCATAACTCATGATTATCCCGCACCGAATGCCATTGTACAAATCAAAATCCAAATTTCCATTATATATGTGTAGGTCAAGGCGCTTGTATAATGTATAACTATTATATTGTAAACATAACTCACAATTTCTGGGTTTATGCGAGCATACCTCTAATCCTCAAGTAATTGACAGGATACAAAAATCCCGCAAGGAATACAAATTGTTCCATGCTCATTTTAAACCCATTTATGGTCTCTGTATTGTTTTCTAAAAGCAGTTAAATGAAGCGACCACAAACACCGTGTGTGCGTGATGTGTCAGCTTACTTATTATGTTATTAAGAGGGTGTTCATCCCTTATTAATATTTATTAATTTGTGCGTAGACCTGGAACATATATCCGAAGGAAAGTTCGAGAGGTAGGGCTATCTGTAGCACTGTCACGTATTTTTAAAAGGGTAGGGCCACACGAAATTCACGTGTTGCTTTGACGGAAAATATAGTTATAAGGGCGTTGCACTGCATTTTGATGTGTTTTACACATGGTCTTCATCTATACGGAATTTCTAATAGTAGCTCGTGCATTTTTGTACCTACCGCACAAAGCGAGAAAATTTGAATATTGCTTTACAGTATTACGGGTTAATTATCCCCCAGTTGATTAATGAATTAGCTATACCTACATATGGACAAAACTGCATCACTTTTATGACATTATTAAGATAATACATATACGCAATCATTTTACAGTGGACAAAGAAAATAATGAAGGACAGTGGTCTTGCTCAATCTCATTTACATTTTTAATGAGACACTTCTAAGTTCTCAACAATGTACCTATCTAATGGTAGGAATAAATTGCGATAATTTCACTGAAATAAATGAGCTTTTTTAAAGCTTCACTTGGGTGGCCTTTCGTTAACATTCATTAAAAGTTTAGTGTGTTTAGACAATAGTAAATTTCGTAAAAAACTAAACGGTATTTTGTGTGATGATAGCATAGGGAAGTGCAAACATTGAACAAACACTTCAACCGTCAAGTTAATCTAAATCTGATTTCAAATTACTCTCTAGTCGTAATGTGATTTTGTGGAAGAGTTGTATGCAAAACAAGGCCAATGTTACGATATTATAGGTTCTTTCATCATAATATGCTGCTTAGGAGCGACTATGTTAGTTGGATAATAAATTAATTCGAAATAGAGGGACTTATCTTGTACAGTTTGCGATTGTGGGTTCGTGAATGTACGTTTTTCTGAATGCTTTTAGCACGAAATTTAAACAATACGATAAATTAATACAATCTTAACTGGCGTGCATCCATTGATTTTTACATTTTAATATAATTAATGATTCATGCTCACATACAAACAATTTACAAGAAAAAGCTTTCCAAAAGGATATTGTTTATCAGTTTGGCGGATGACAAAAATAAATAATTGATAAATTAATTTAGCTGTCGTTGATTACAAATTTCAGTTTGAAATTTACAAACAATGAGCTTGATGTATCATTAAATAAATACGTGACTCCTTTATGTTTCAATAGCACTTTATCATAGATCCATTCCTTATAAGTGGGAATACTACGTAGATTTTATTTATTGAGAAACGGAAGTAAGCAAAATAATCCAATTTTTTCGAGTCATTATGCAGCTGGAAAGTCAAGCTTTTTTGTTACTTAATTGGGATTGTTAAGGATACGAATCTTTCTTGCTAGGACTCTCTCTGAATAGCAGTTTTGTACGTTTTTTCTTTCACACAGTACAAAACTTTAAAATTTATATTCAAATGAGGCCTTATTATTTTATTCGTTCAACTTTAACCAACTCCCTATTTACAATGTATTTATTCTGTTTGCATTATAAAGACATATAGAATGCAGTATTGCAATGATAAAACTGGTTTATTACATTGTTATATTTAATATCCTTATTTTCTGCGGTAAAATTGTTCTAATATTAGATTTTCTCATTTTTTTTAACTGGATTCTTGTTTATTGAACTACGTGACTTGTCAATATTCTCATTGCGTAACCCAGATCTGAAAAATTTAATTTCTTAAATCTCTTACTCCTTGCTCGAAGAACTGCCTCTTTATTTCCTGGTTCCTTATTGTATTATCCTTTAACCTCGTGTAACAAGTCAAACCGTGAAGTATGTACTTAAAAAAAAATATGTAATGATGTATAACAAGGATCACTAATAGACTATTTCCAAGTTCGAGTCATTAAACTACTAAGTTGTTATAAAGCTTTTAGTTGCATTTCTGAAAGCATCGTGTTTGTGTGAATGTTGCCACTTTTTTTTATAGTTGTGGTAATAAATTTGTTCCTATACGAATACAGACAAAAGAGCACTGCTTTCGACACGTTTATTAGCCGAGAAGAAAAAACTATATTGCAGCACTTTACACTTAAACAAGGAAATAAAATTAATTGAATGTGTTTTAATAAAGCGTGATAGTATAGCAGGGCCATAATAATCATTTTCAGTGGTAATTTGTGGGCAAAATTGATGTTACATTTTTATATACAACCGAAATTTATGAAAAGCAAGTTGTATTCTTTTTACTATTTGATATCATAACGTTTCTGGTTATTAACGAAAATATGCTCATAAAGCTATAACATTTGAGATAAAAAAGCAATACGGAAAGAATAAAGTTAAAAGTAGCGCAACATTTGAAATAAAGGCAATTTTGTTTGACAATTTGTGTATCTAAAAGAACTGAATTCAACTTGTTGAGGACATTAACAATTAATTAAAATTCTATAAACTGTGTTAGGTATTTCTTAAATATCAACGAATCCAACTTGTCACATATAAAATTGTTTACAGATATTTATTACAAATTCCACCAACAACTCAGTAAATATTTTCAAAAATATCTAAATAAAATTCGGTCCCACCCCTTAAGACACCAAATTATTTATTAGGTACTGTAGTAAAAGCCATATGTATATTATTTTTAATTGGTTTGTAAGATAAATAGCGGAAATCTTAAAAATTTTATGTTTTTTGAGAGGATTGTGCAATTATTAAAAGTAAATATTTACAGGAAGTAATTGAATCAATCCAATTTTACGGAGTAAAAATTATAATAAACATTTTTATGACACATTCGAAACAGTTTAAAAATTAGCCCACAGCAAATTGTAAACAGAAAATATTGCATTTATAATTTGATTTGTAGATTATTGGTTTTATTCAGTAAAACGCGCAGGCTGCTAAAAAGTGCATAAATTCACATGATGGAAAAAAATAGTGATTAAAAAAAATTATCTATATTAGGTATATATATATACATAATAAACCCAGCACGAAGATGAATGAATGAGTCAGAAAATAAAACAATTTCAACATAATTTTTATTACTGGACACTATATACCCTGATCATACATTTAAACAAACATATCCGTTGGAAAATGAACAAAAGGAATACGTTAGTATGAGTGACACATTACAACTGAGGGGATGCAGATAATATAAACCGAAAACTGCCATGGTAATTTATTTAACAGCACATTTTTTGCCACATTCACATTAAATGATATTATCGCAGTACATTCAATTTTCGAAGTACGTAAACGCTGAAATCTTAACAATAGAAATGAGATTGTGAGTGTAGAAGATTTTTTCATCTCTATTTCTCGATTCGTCTTTGGTATTCAAAAGCAGGAATCGCTGCAAGCATTCTATTTCAAAGTGCATGGCAACTTATCTGAGTAATTTCAAAGGATGCCTCTATACCCCGATGTATTTCTTCCAAACATGATGGTGGTATATTTACGGACTGAATAGACCTTTTTTAAGAAAAAAAACCACATCACCCATAATTATAATTATCAATAAAATAATAATAGCCATCCCAACTAATGGGGGAAATTGATTTAAAGAATTCAGTACCTATAAGGAAGAATAACAGCTCCCCTTATCCCATTGTGGATCCACTTGTAAGGGAACTTTTAAATCCGGATAACATATGGTCAATTGATCGTTTCTATGAACCACTCCATTTTTTATGGATTCAATTCAGAATTTTCATGAGAAGAATAATTCATGGAAAATTAGTACGAAATGGGGAAGCAGTTAAAAAAGCAGAAACATATCGTCCGATATAGGCTGTAGAGAAAATGTATTATAGCAAAAAAAAAATATATCAAAATGGCTCACCTCGGACCCCAACTCAACTTGGATGAATAATTCCACGGCACGCAATAATAATTTACACTACACTAAACTGGTATATTCAAGAAAAGCCTTTACGATTTCCACATAATTAAGTCAATCGATTTCTTACGTATAATACACAAAATAGAAATGAATTTTCAACCCTCTTTTGGAATGACTACACAATATTTCGAATTGGACTAATTTTTGGGCCGTGATAAGGATTCAAGGAAAATATAAAAATGTTTGAAAAAACGAAATTCTAATTATTGTTCCCTTCACATTATAAATTTAAAACGCGTGTTTCATGCACTGGAATCGCATTCACATAAACCTTCCTCTGGTAACACCAAGTTCATACTGACTCGCGCTTGCCCACCATACTTCGATTTGAACTCAGTTCCAATGGTTCTACCTAACTTCCCCTACTTGCCAAGACAACCCTACTCTGGCTGTGTTGTAGGTATTTTTTTATATATGACCAATTTCGAATTCATGCTATACTGTACCGGAATTTTTATAAAGTGACAGAGGGAGGAGGCGGACCGAGGTGCTTTCAGGAAGTAATCTGTATAGAACAAAAGGAGCCCCAGCATCTCCGATCGTCCCAAGAAACTTATCCAAACTTGTGTTCGATTGAACTCTAAATCAGGCTGGAAAACACTAGGTAATGAGTAGTTTGTTATCTAGTCCTTAATGAAATTTAAACCGAACCAAATGAGAAAGATAAGTGAAAAAAGGAGAATGTAGCAAGTTGCTAAAGTTCAAAACTTTTGAATTTATGTTATAGTAACAGTGTTGTGAAAAAATAATTTATTGGATTGTTTACTTCTATAGTTAACGCCAGAACGACTTGTTAAAATTCATTCAAAATGTAGAAAAATAAACAAGGATATTGACTATTTGAGCCCCAGGAGCTTTTGATTCGTTTTTCAATGAATATTTTAATCATGAAACGATCTAAATATTAATACCGATAAATAAAATTGGTAAGTACCTATACATCAATGAAAAATTTACAAAATCAACATGTAAATTATTAATTACGTCGTCCATGTACTATTATGTTATTGGAAAATGTATCGTCCAATAACGGGAATACATAGTCAATGTTTTAGCGTTTCGTAATTTACCAATGAACAATCATGCCAAATGAGCAATTAAACACTCAATTTATACGATATTTTTATACCAATGCGTTAACAATAATTCATATGGCACGTTATAATAATTTCTTGCATATATTTGCAGGCCATAATTTAAAGTTGTATATACATATACATATGTATGTATATACATATATGTGGGTTTTCGGTACGGACGCGTTTAATAATTGAAATGTGGGGCTTTAGGGTGTTTATGCGTGCTTTTATTGTGGCTATTCATATATTTTATGCTTATGAATTCTTAAAAAAACTATAAAGGAAAAATACGTATTTTTTTCTAGCGAAAACTATAATAAAAAGGCTCATTCATTAAATAGAAAATTGTTTGACGCAATTGTATGTATAATAGGATGCCTTTATACAATTAAATTCTCAAATTGCTACGAAGGCGTAGAACGTCGAACGACCACTAGTAGACTTCTTTTTTAAATTCATACATTTTTTTATGAATTCATACACTAAAGTGTGAATTCACACAAAAATGTATAAATTCACAGAAAAAGTGTAAATTCATAGAAAAATTTATGAATTTAAAAAAGAAGTCTACTAGTGGCCGTTCTACGCCTTCGTAAATTGCTCTTCAACACGATGCACTACCTATTATTATTATTATTATTATTGGATTTTTGCCTAATGTAATATTGAAACGAGCATATTACAGTAAATGTACCTCTCTATCTTATACATATATATACGACAAATAAAATTGAGCAACGAAAGATGATACATATCGATTTATCATTCAGACACACTGTAAAACATACAGGTGGAAAATAATTTCCCTAAGGAATTATAATATGAAAAGTAAAAAGTTTTTTTTGGTAATTTCCTTATATTTTCCAATGTTCTCGTTGCCTCTCGCTCTCGTTCTATATGGGACTGTTATAACGGAATATAAATTACTTTGTAAAAAATTGATTCCTCACAGAGCTTATATTCAATTTGCGAATTGCATGGAATTATTTGATTGAATTCATTATTTATTTATATTTTGCCAATTTATTGTAATAAATATTTCCTCGTGAAACATAACATTACAATTTTCGTAATCAGATTATATGAATAAATTTAAAATATACAAATTGCGAAAATAAATGCATATACGCATAATATGTTTAATATAAATGGTTATATTTACGTTCGAAACACAATTTGTGCATTAAAATTTTGACCGTATTTATATGAATGATGCAGTAGTGGTGCAAAATGCTTTAATAATGTCCGACGAATTGTCCATATAATAACGATGATAATATTTAATTTCTTCATATAGAGCCACAATGATGATGGGATTTCACTATTGCGTCAAAATAAAATGATGGCACAGAGAGAGCTAATCGATTTAGTTGATTATTCGCTAGAATTAAATTTTAAAAAATAAAGCTTGGGTGTAAATTTTTCCTACACTATACATAGGTATAACTCGTATTGTATACAGATTTATACGTATATGAACTGTCGTCGTCCGTATGCAGAGTGGCAATTTAAATTGGTGGCTTTTTCATCCGTTGTGATTTTTAAAATTCATTTTGCATATTCATTGGATTTGCTAATAGAAAAACAGTTTGCCATTTAAATCAGATATGGAAAA
>OZ005761.1:21286762-21404262 GCA_963930825.1 Silvanus unidentatus
ACGCATCAATTTTATTCAAACGGGTAGTTTAATGTTACTTATTACAATAAAATTTAAATCAAATAAGCACAAAGTTCTTAAGCTTTATGTACGAATACATTTTAACTTTTTTTTTTAATTAACAATAAAGCCTTTATTTTTATTACATTTATTTGTTACTATTAACATTTGCAAATTTTATTATTTATTTGTAAATAAGTGTTATTATTTACAGTTTATATGTGTTTCTTCTTGTAAAACATTTCTGTTGAATATACATATGTTTATTGTTATTTTTTAACTATTTACCGCTTTACTTGCACATATTTTTGTGTATTTTTAATGCAGAATATAAATGTTTTTTTTTCTGTAATTTGTAAGTGCCTGTATTAATTCAAAAGATAAAATCAAATCTGTATAAATTTAATTTCTAGGGTTTACTATCCCCAAAAAAAAATGTGGTGTATGTTAAAGATTTATATATTGAATTTCTTTTTTAATTCAAAACAAATTGTGAATAAAATGTATGCATTTTAAATTTTTAAATGTTTCTTTCAATTGAACAACGTCCCATCCTGAATTGTTCATTTGTAAATTGAATTTTTGTTGATGTTTTGATTAACATTTTAGAAAACGTGCATCATCTGGACGATTGATTGGAAAGCTGTAGTTTGAAAGTATTGTCATAAATTCATTAATATTTGCATCAGATAAAGCATGCTTGGCCTGCTGATTTTAAGAAATGGCGAAAAGGAGAAATCGCACACACTGTGATATTTATCTAATTATATCAGGACTGGATGGTGCGTTTCGTTGGTTTTTTTGAGAAATCTAGGTGCCTTGCAACATTTTGTTTGCACTGATAAGTGGTATATTGATTTGATTACTGATATTTGTTACAAAATGTTTAAAATTTAGGAGGCCTCGATTGTTATATCAAACAATTTATTTTTAGAACTGCAATTGTGTTTCTTCAAAATTAGCTCTCTGCGTCTATTTTGCGACTTTAAACATTTTTGCGCTCTACTTTCCTGCTTTTGTATCACTTTTACATTAAATTTAGGTGTATTAATTCATGATGATTGCAACATTGTTTAAAAAAACGTGCAGCAGTACGGAAAGATGTGCAGAAAACCGTGAATTGAATAAAAGATTAAGTAATTAACAATTAAAAATCCCTCCAGATTTTACTTCTTACTCATCAATTATACGTTGTTTTGCAATCATTATGTATTACACGGTCTCTAATTTATGAAAGAATTTAAAAAAATCGTAGACAAATATAGTTATCCGTTTTACCGTTAAAAATTTATGAAAACTAATCAATTTTTATGTTCATTCAACCTGTTGTGTGTGCATGATAAATAATTTGTAATTATTATAGGTAGCCTAGTTATTTAACTTTGTATACAAGTAGAAATTTGAAAACAGCATTTTCAATTTTACAGTTAGAAGAAATTCTTTTGCGGACGAGTCGACTATGTTTTTTTTTGAAAATTCAAGCAAAAAAACGTTATAGAGTGTGAATATTTTTAGCAGGAAATAAAAAGACCCTGAACTATTTCAACAATGTATCCTTCTTCGCTCGAGTTTGTTATTTCTTTAAAATAGTTTTTATTTCAGCGAATCTAAATTTAAAATTCGTACTGCGATTAAATTAGCAGTAAGTTCGTTCATTTTACACCAACGGCCAAAAAATGACACAATCGTAGATAGTCAGAGTACTCCGAACACACAACCGAACAGAGTATTGTGATGTAGTAAAATGACAGATAGCAAAGTTTCACTCCGTTTTTGTCAGTCAAATGCTTTCCAGTCGCTTGTCCGCACCTATTTAACAAAAAATGTAGTGAAAAAACACATTTTTCCTTTTAATTTCTAGTAAATAAGTGCAACTAAACCATTTAACTAACAATTTTTCAAGTAAGTACCAATTTCACATGAAAATCGCATCCCTTCACCTGAATTGTTTCTATTTTAAAGGTTGATGAAATTTTTTTCGCTTGAGTCATGGACGAACCTATTGAAAATCCATCGAATAACGGTGAAAGTGCCAATATACCCGACTCCCCAAAACCTTTAGCATTCACAATCGAATTCGGCAATGGGAAAACATTCGATACACAACGGCACAAAACGATGATGGACAAATTTCAGAGAAAACATCGCCGTGGTCAGTCCCTATCGAAAATTGAGGACACCCCAACTAAAACACAAACCCCACTAACCGGCCAACTGCCCCGCAAGAATAGTTTTCAATCAGAGAGCCCCGTTTCACGTTCAGACTTGATGTTACCACTGAAAAATGTCACTTGGGATCACACTGAGCCAGTTCCAAGTCTTGAGGAACTAAAAAGAATCAACACGAACCCAAACAACGCCGACATTGAATTGAAAGACGTCTCCAGTCCGGAATTGGACCTCATCAGTCCCATAAGTCCACTAAACTCCAATAAGAAACTCTCAGAACCGAATCCGGATGAGAACGAGTTCGTTCATGGTGTGGAATTTGATTTCGATAAATCGGATAGTGTAAGTGATGCTGGAACGTACACTCTAGACGCAGACAATTACACTGAAGAGCAAAAGGCCCGAATGAGCATCGATCGTGAATTTAAAATCGAACAAATTTCATTAGAACAGAAGACTGAACAATATGTCCGCAGTTTGGCCCAAACATGTGAAAATCAAATGAAAAACGGCAAAGACATCATCGTCAAAGGTGTGCAATCGATTAATTTAAGTGACAGTGAGTTAAAATCGCCATCAGTGCGTCCAAAGTTCGTTCATCCACCGCAAAGACACAGCAGTGTTAACCATGTGCTTTCACCGATTTTATCGCCCACTCAAAACGTGTCCATCACCGATTCCGTCACAATTCATTCGACAAACAACGATTTACACCACCGAATTGTGCATCCAAGTGCGACAGCGAAGCGGGAAGGCTTGGAAGTGATGGTCGATCAGGGCACCGTGATCTCAGTCACGTCAAGTGGCGCTTTCCGTTCGAAAAGCGACCAACAAAAGGCCCATCAACGCAAATGGAGCTTAAGTCAATCAGAGATACAAGTGCAGGCTTACATTGACGACAAAATCGTCCAAGAGGAGATTGTATCGAGAAGAGCGACGCCTAATTTGTCCACCAGCATTGTAAACGTTCAAAATATACAGACAAACAGCGACAAAACGTCCCCATCGAAAATTCCCTCGCCTATTCACACAATGTCGCGACCACGTAGCCGTAATGGCCTCAATATTGAGTCCGACACGAGTTTGGACACTGAAATCATTCTGAAACCAACACAGAACTACATCAATTCGTTGCAACAACGGCTATCGATGGACAGCGATCCGGATAGTGATTATGACACGAAATTCGGCATTAAATTGAATAATACGGCACATTTACTGAAACAGAAGGCGTCACACACGCGTCACAATTCACTCGATGATCGGACAATGAATAACAAACTGGAACATTTCCATAACAAGAGTTTGTTGCAGAATATTGATCAAACTTATAGTAATTTGTTGAATCAATATGGTACACCGAACAAATATATTCACAAGATACAAAATTCACCAAATAACAGTCCGATAAAACGGTCGAGCAGTTTCTCGACAAAGAATCAATTCAATACGAAAAATACGAATATAATCACACAAAAGGAGATGAATTTATGCAATTCGCCATCGAGTATTCAACGTTCCTCGTCAACAGCTTGCATACGACCGAATTATATACCGTTGAGACGATCGAGTGTGACACAAGATCATCAGAAAATCGATCGGAATCAGTTTGGTGATACAGAGTCGAGTTCGGAAGAGGATTACGAGAAGATGGCCCAAAAACGGGCGAATATCACAAATACACGATGTAATCGGGCGTTCAGTTTGCGACGGGCGCGATTGGATGAGCCCCAAGTGCCGATCAAGTGTCCAAACACACCGGAAATGCGTAGGAAATTAGTGCCAGAGAATAAAATGGAGAGAGCCATTTCAATGGATCGGAAACCGATGAAAACGAACGAAGTGCAAAGTAGATATTTGCAGAATTTAAGTAAAAGGACACCGACAAATGGGGGGAAATGTGATTTGTTGGTGAAAAATGTGCCAAAGAGTGTGACCACGTCGAATGTGACGAAAACGAATTTAACGAAAACGCCGACTTTTTCGCGAACGGATAGTGGAAGATTTAGTATGAGGGTGGGGAATAGTAAGCCGCCGGTGTCGAATTCGGCCAAGGGGCTTAAAAAGGATGCTGGAGGAAAAGGTACATTTTCAATTGAGATAAATGTAATCGGTGATTGTACAAACTGATAAATACGATCGAGTATCGAACAAGGAACCATTTGTTAAATGTCATTTAGGTTTGTTGAAATTTAGGTGGCTGAGGAATTCAATGTCATTTGAACTCGTAGAGATGGCGATTCTTAATCGATATTTTTAGATATCGATATTTTGCCCGAAAAATTGCGATATTTTGGAAATTGGTTAAATTTCACAATTATTTTCCATTTTTTCTTAAATAACACTTTCAGAGGTGTTTCATTTTGTAATTCTTTTAAATACAAAAGAATTTCATTTGAGTCACTGTCATTCTATGTAAAACAGAGACAGGAGCGGCTGAATACTAATATTTGAAAAATGTTGTGACTTTGGACAGGGTTTTATATAAATGGTTTTTTCAGTAAGATGTTTGGACATGCCTGTCCAAATATCTTCGAATGTTGAGATGTTTCAGTGGCATTGAATTACTATTTAAAATGCAGTATGCACCACACCGACAATAAAAATGTTAACATTCATGTTGTAGACGAAAATATCATGGAAGTTGATGCTAGTTGAACTGAACAAGCTTTAATATTTGTTATTTTCCTTCTTCACTTTTCGAAATTATTCGTTTGTGGAAGATTTATTCGTTTTTTAGAGCGTTAAATTTATGCCCGTTGATTTAATAATAATTTATTACGATTTAGTGTATGTTTTTTTCCATTATTACTCACATGTACATGAAAAATTGTTAATAACGAGTGAACAATTCATTCTTTTAGTATTCACGATTGTTATCAAAGTTTTTATTTCACTTTTTTCAAATGAAATCGAAAGTTAACTATGCAATCATCGAAAAACGTATTTATTATTTTATTTCTATTATGATTGTATAATAGAAAGGTGTAATTGCGAAATTGTAATGCTTTCCTAGTTATTTAGACATGATTTTAGCGGAAAATAATTTGTTTATTTTGTGAGTAAATGTTTTTCCTTCTAATTGCATTGTCGTGTGAGATTCACGTTTATTTACTTTCGTGTTACATTTTTTTTTCTCTTGAACAAAAACCAAACAACGACAAGCTTAAACATTGAATTTATTCGATTATTTATTAACTGGGCAATCCTTTTACCGAATCGATCGCTTTCGATGAGAAAACGAATTATTTATGTCCACCTTTTGACTTGTGCCCTTTGAGTAAACAATTTGTATGTTTTTCAGGTAAAAAGGGCAGTGGTGCAAGAAGTAATTCGTCGTTAAGCAGTCGAGAGGTGGAATTTCAAAATTGGAAACGAAGAAAAAGTTACGATCCAATGAAGGCAGCTGCCGAAGGGAAAAAGAAGGAGATGGCAAAAAGACAAACGCAAAATATTATGACACAATCGTATACAGAGTCAAATCATAGTCAAGACAGTTCACCATCACATTCAAGCTCTGTTCACCGTTCTCAGGTATAAAAAAAGTGAATTTATTTATGCTGTTATTAGAATTCGCCTTGAATTTTGTGGTAGAAGGTAAAAGTTGCTGTCAATTAAGCATGCTGATTATGTTTTCTTTTTCTTTGCTGAATATTTAGGTGGCATCTTTGTTAAATAATATGGTGACTGGGTGATTGACTGCAACCGCAACAACTTCTTCTAGTTTCCAAGTTTTTATTTATAAATCAATTGTGTTCTTCGTAAGTTCGAGACTGATCTGTGCACTTAATTACACTAACGAAACCACTTCAAGTCCAGACATTGGGCGATAAATGTACAAAGTGGAAAGAAAAATTCAGGGAGGCAAATAAAATTTGTTATTGGGTTTGAATTGTGAACTTTTTGGGGCCCAGGGTCTGGACTTGTTATCTAAAACGATTAATTTTCTATATTCTTTAAGCACTAACGATAGATTAATTTATGGTGATGGGTATTGGAATTAAAATGTGTTTTTTTGTATAAAAATAGACTTGAATTGCACTCGAGATCATCGGTTTTCGTTTTAATAATGCTGCACGCACATTTCATTTAATTTCCCTTTGAAAATAAACAGTAGAAAATATGAATGGAAAGTTTTCTATTGTGTTCGGTGCAAAATGCGATTTTTTTTTAAAGGAGAATTGAAATCAGATATAATTGATGGTAATAAATTGAAAGTTTCGCTCTTCTTTCGTCTGCATTTGATAATTTATTCACTTAATTATGCTACAAGGTTAATTGGCACAAAAATCAAATTCTGTTATATAGAGTGGAAAATTAAAAGACATTCAAGTGTTTTTTTGCTTTATTTGTGATGTTTTGATGCAATATTCATTTGTGTTTTTCTGTTTTTATCAGAGCTTTCATGGAACAGCTGCACTCGAGCATCATTTGATCAGTTCGGAGGATGAAGACTTTACTTTATCGGCCGATGAGGGCTTTAGTCCTCCAACGCCGAGCCCTTGTGAATTGAGTCCGGCAAGGGCCAGTCTCCGACACTCTTTATGGGACAGAATTCACCATTAGGTTACCGATTTAATTAATTTATGAAAATGTGGAGTGTACATTGTTATTGTTAGGTTTAAGTTGTGTGTAGGTAACGTTTTTTGTTAGTATTTCTCTTAAATTAGAATAATGAACGTTGGACAGGTTTAATTAATTGATTACGTACTAAATTTGGCTCAAGTATAAGCAAATTCTAACTTCCAATTAATTTATAATTTTAACATCAATACAATTGCTCTGTGATAACTGTGTTTGGATTGGAACTGTTCAATATGTGAATGTCTATTTAACATTACCTACATGCTGTTAAAATTTATGTTTAATTCTTGTTCTTATGCATATCAGTCACATTAACACAAATTGGCAGTAAATGTTGGTCTATTTTTTGATTTATTTGTGTCGTTGCACGTTATGTTTAAGTTTTTTTCAAATGCAACTACAATTTATTACATATTTTAATGAAATGATTAATGTTACTCTCTAGTTTGTTGATTGTGTTATAAAATTAAATCGAAATGTGATTTTACAATCTGAGATTATGTGCAAATATTTTTTATTAAATTTTTTGCTAGGATTTATATATGAGAAAAAGCTTGTTAAAAGGAAACCGTATCTATAAATTTTTATTTAAGCTTCCATTTAATAAATATGAAAAGGAAAACTCTCTGTTTTTGTACTATATTTCAAATGATATGAAATTAAGTTTAATAAAAGTTTATGTAATATTTTTTATAGATAACGTGTTGTATTGTATTACTATTATTATTGCTTTGTAAAAAATAAATGATCATGATTTATTGATTTTTTTTATGTAAATTTGTTTTATGTACAAGAATAAGCGAGTTTGTGAGATTTTAGGTGTGTTATTAAGTTTGGCATGTTCTTTTCCTCGTTTCCACATTTTGGACATTTTAGAGGAACTTTTAAATATTCGTTGCAGACTTGTGGGGATTCCAGGTGTAATTTATGATTGTTTTCCAAGTCTTTTATCACATCTACGGAAATTAAAAAGTTAATTTACATTTAATTTGTAATGACAAAGTTTACCTCTTGAGTTTAGGAAAAAGTTTGTATTGAAGCTATTAAAATGTTTCTTATTTTTAAGATGAGGGGAGCAGAAGTCATCACTAATAACGTGTAAGTGTAGTTGAGACATGCTGGGAACAGAATGGTATCCAATTTTAAAAGTACATTCTTTGTGATTAGATTTTTTAATTAAGGTTTGTGCTTCATTGTCCATATGTTTTAAAAGTTCCAAGTGTTCTACTTTTACATCTCTTATACTGTTTAAACGTTCATTTGGTAGAATTAGATAGTGAAATTTGGCTTTGGGATAAACGTCCTTAATAACTGTTATTAAATCATCAGTTTTTACTATATATTGTGGGTCCTTCATCGTTTTGAGCAATCCCAAAGACCAGTGGCCCATTGTTTTCGTTATTTTCTTAGCAGGTCCTTTTTCTGAATTAACAGCAGGTCTTTTTGGCATTTTTTTAATATTTTGTATATAGTTTTTGGAATCTAGAAAACAAAACACATAAAAAATACTTTTTGAACTACTTGGAATGATTGAACTACCGAACACTACATGAACAATTGAACTATAGTAGTTCAAAAAGACTATATAAAATTGTAAATCATAAAGTTACATATTATTAAGTCCGTTTTAAATCTGCAATTTCCATATGTTATTAAAGACATTTTTCCGCATCGAATGGTGTAAAACTTTTTAAATTTCAATGTGGGGAAAAGTGTACAAGGCACTACAAAAGTAGAAACCTGTAATTTAAATTGACTTCACAGCGCATTTTGTTATCATAAATAAAATTGACAGTTGTGTTGAAACTTGACGTGTTTTTATCGAATTTACTTATTTATTATAAATATATATTAAAATAAAATGGTTTACGTTTCAAGTGGTAAATAGAGAAAAATTAAATGTATTAAAAAACATTTAGAAAATTGTAATTTTCAGAGGGTACAGTATGTTCAAACCAGCCTTGGAGTTTACGTAGGCTTTTCCAATTATTCTATGGCCTATTTGCGTTCGTAATTTATTTGTAAGTGAAATCCCTTACAAAAGCCAACCATTTCTTAATAGATTTTCCATATTGCAGCTTTACATCCCTTGTGGGCTTAGAAGGACGATTGCAAAACAATGCGTCAGGATCTTCAGGTGGTTCGTCATTCAGGGGCAGCAGAGGTGGAGGCGGAGGCAGTCCCTATGGGTATTCATTCCTTTACACAATGCCCAACATTCCTCTAATCGATTTATTCACAGACCTGGAGGTGGTGGTCCATCAAGGCGATTTCGCACTATCAGCGACATCAATCCACCCACAGTGAACGCTGGAGGATGTCCGGGCGGATCGTGTGGAATGTAAACACCACAATTAACTCAACTCTCTTCATGTAAATATAATTTTGTTTATTCACCATTTACTACATACATTTATTAAGTGTTTTTTAAGTATATACATTTGATTTCGTGCTGATTTACGGGAACATGTTATTTTTTCAATACTAAAGGTAAAACAACAAGTGGTTCTGTTTTCTCTGGATTATCTGCATACAAACTCCACGTTTTCTCCACACAATCGAATATACCTAAATCAACAACAACTTAAATGCTATTTGCACATTAATTGCCATCCAACTAACCAACTGCAATCGTTGTCACATATCCACTTTGTTGAAACACCTTATAATTCTCACCAGTCTCATCACCCAACATACCAATAACATCCTTCTTACATATCGGCTCCGATTTGCCCATAAAAGTGCACATTCTTGCCTTACTGCTCGCCAACATGTGTTCATTCGCCTCTTTGATCGGCAATCGCAAGTATGCATTGCAATGCATCAAATACTGATCGCGTTTCGCTTCAAGCACACTCAATTGTGTCTCTTTCAATTCACAATTCGGTGCGATTTCGATGTTGCGAAACACACGTTCCGGCTCTTGGACGAACGTCAAATTCACCGAACATCCATCACCACTTCCACAGCCGGAATCCAGCAAAATCTGTTTGGCTTGTGTGAAATTCTCTGCTGCTAGTAGAGCTCGGGTGAGAAAGTGTCTGGCTGTAAAGTTCAATGTTGGTGAACACATAAAAGTGAACAATTCAACGTACGTGTCTTTCCCGCTTGCAGATTGGAGGCGCTTAATGTATTGATGGAGAATACGAGTCCATGGTGGTTGTAGTTCATTGTGTAGCCGGGCAAATGGCCAGCATAGCATAAAGAGGTGAATTTCTCTTCGGTCACTTGCCATCGTCCTTGCGGCTGATCGGATATAATGTGAGCTGACACGAAGTAAAAGTGATTTAATGTTGGAGCTAAAGCGTCTTCGGTGTGACCGAGGATCTCCTTGAAATGTGCACACGATCAAGGTTAATTTGTGGGGTTTCTAATTTTATATTGGATTTGTGTAATTTGATTACCTGGCCGTTTCTGTTGACACAAATGGTGGAACATCCAATGGCGGCGTGTTTGGGATTCGTTTTGTTTGCGGCGTTTAGGATGATGTTGTCCATGTGGAGCAAAAACAGCTAACAAAAATGTTTTTTTTTAATATCTATAAAATTTTAGTTTTTTTATCATTTGTTTTGTATTTTAAATTTCAAATTTTGATTTTTTGTTAAGTTTTTATTTTTTTTTAACTCAATTTTTTACATTTTCAACACGATCCAATAAATACCTTGTGGAATTCCACCTGTGCCCCATCGGCAGTGCCTTCCAACTCTCTCACATATTGAGGAAAATTGTGTTTGACGGCATTTAAAGTGCTCTCGTACGCCAGTCGGCCCTCTTTGCTCTCATAAGCCGAAAGAAATTCATTTAGTGTTTCGCTGCTGTCCAAAAAACTGCGAATGATTCCGGCAAATGTTCGTCCCTAAATTAACGTTGAATTTTGTGATGAGTACAGGTTTTTTAATCACCTTGGAATTTATTTAATTAATACAATTACTGAAACGATTTACAATTGTCGTGACTATTTAAATTTTTGTAATTATCTGTAGACGAAACTCAACAAACAATTTTTCCAATTCAATTTAATAACAAACAAAAAAGTGTCTGAGATTCTGGAGAATTGTTTAAATAATTTAGAGTCTAGCAAATATTAGAAAAAAAAAACATTACTCTTATCATGGCATTGATAAAGTTTTATTTAATGAACAACATCCTTCTGAAAATGGGACCATTTCCAAAATTCTCACGCAATTAAACCCGTTGAAATATGAAAAAATAACAAAATTACCACATCGAATCCGACATCGTAGTGAGTGCCTCTTGTATAGATGATTGGAATCGATTGTCTTCTGCCACTGGTCGACATATTCGGTTTGGATTTCAGCGGTTTCAGGTAAACGACTAACGATTCAACTCGGTTGCCGCGCTTATATTGAATTAGTTTCGTTACTGAAGGCCTCTTATGAATTAGAGATAATCCCCACCCACATACCAACACTAAATAATGATATTTTTCATTTTATTCAAATTATGTAAATTTCACTGCTTGACAAAGTGGATAAAATGCATCGACTTATCACTATTGACAACATTTCTGTATCAAATATTAGACCTTGAAGTAGTTTTCTGATCATTTCCGTGATTAAATTGTTATGTTGCTCTAAAAAACGACAGTTTTCAAGTAAATTATGAATATTCACTTGATCCTAATTAGATGGTAATTAGTCATTTTTATCGAGAGAACAATAGAATTTAAATGCAACAGTAAATATGCATAACTTTGGCTGAGGATAACACTGTGCCCTTGCTGGCAAAAAACGCACTTATTAAAAAAGAATACCGAAATGAATGACATAATTGATTTTTTTCCATTTGATAATCAATATTAAAAGTGGCACAAGAACTATCGATTCAAATTCTTGAATAAATTTCAAGAAACGCCAAAAATTAAACAATAGAACAATAAAAACCTCATGCTTAATCTACTTGAACATTGCGGAATTAAAATATCGCTGTTTTTTATAAATACTTTATATTCGAAAATAACTTTTTACAAAAGAATTAGAACAACAGTAGATTAATAATTAAATGTTTATATCAAATACGTTTTTATCGTCTCTCTTTTCGATTCTTGAGCGCAAGCCTTAAACTTCGACGTACTGGAGCCATGGAACTTTTCAATTCTTCATTTTTATTCTCCTTATCAACGTACGTCCATTTACCAATCTTACAATCCCACTGAAAAAAAAAAACAAAACAAAAATCAGAATCGTTTAACAAATAATTTGGTCAATTTCACTTACGGAAGAACTTAAAATTTCATTTCTTGTCGGATGCCAAGACACGTCTCTTACACACATTACGTGGCCATTCACGTTCTGTTTTATTTTACCAGTTAAAGAGTCGTACACTAAAAAAAAATGAATATACTCTTTGGATTCAGTGAGTCGAAAACTCATTGGATTTTTCGTCAACTTTTTTGGCATGTTAAAAAAAAAATTTTACAAAAATTTATTAAGAATTATATTATGTAGCCTATGGTGATCTTTGAATAATTTTTTTAGATTTTTCGGTTCATTAACTAAAAAGTTATGGACCACTGAAGTTGGAAATTTTCGAAAAATTTTGACAAGTTCAAATAAAATTGCATTTTTCTCGAAAACGGTGCGTCGTACGAAAAAAATGCAAGACACAAAAAAGTTTCCTTATTAAATTTGCTATCGATTGGACTTAACAGAATTACAATTTGACATCCCCCACACAAATGGCTAAAGGTGGTAAGCCACCCCTTTGTCAAAAAGTGGTGTTGGGGACGCCCGATTTTGTTTAAATTTTGCAATAAGATAATTCAATATGAGATAAGTAAGTGTACCAAATGTGGTTTTTTAATTTTCTTTCTGTACGGAGATATTTTAAAAATTCGATTTTTTTCAAGGCCTCTAACTCTGTTATGCGTTTCTACCATTACGTGTGTGTCCACTTTAGCTGAAACACCCTGTATAGAGAAAAAAAACTGCTAAACTCACCTATAACACTCCCCAAACCGCATCCAGTATAAATATACCGTTGTCCAGTCGTTTCGACCGGTGAAAATCGACATCTAACAAGTGTTTTAATAACAACATGACCACGATATGTCATTATGGATGTATCACCCTCCAATTTCGTTCTAGGTGCATAAACTGCAAACATTCATTCAACAATTACCCACAGATTTCCAACAAGAGATCATCTCTTACGTTTTTGTGGCACTTCTTGCCATCGATAGTCCCAATTTTGATCATCAACCGCTTTCAATGACTTTTCCGCCGCTGTTTCACTGGAAAATACACGCACATCCCACAATTTAATGCTCTGATCTTTACTGTTCGATATCAAATGACGACCATCGCCTCGGGAATCGATAAATGTGATGCCATCCATATGACCAGCCAAAATCCCGACTGGTTTCGGTGTGAATTCATTCAATGTACGTCTGTCCCATACTTTAATCAACCCATCATCGCCACCACTGTAAATAATATGCGACGAATCGTCAGCGAATACAACACTGTTCACATCGTATTCGTGAGCATTTATCTAAAATCATTTCATTAGAACTGTTGCTTGTTTTTATCTAATCAAAGTGTACTTTTTGCGTTCGTTCGTGACGCTGCAAATCGTAGATGTAGAGACAACCGTCGTTGGCACCGCTCAACAATTCCTTGCCATCCGATGAGAAAACAACGGAAAAAACGCAAAATCTACGCGCTGTATTTAGAAGACATAGCGGCTCTTGATGCTCTGTGTTGCCTTTTATTGAGCATAAATGTACTGAAATGGAAAAATTACAGTTTTGTTCAATGTAGAGAGTGGATTTTCGCTTACATGCTGACGACCAGGTTGAATAGACAAAGTGCTCCTTGTCGGGACTGAAATTCACATCGATTATACTCCAGCCAACGTCGCGGGCTCTTAATGAGTTGAACAATTTGTATGAACCGTCACCAGAATTGTATAAGCGTATATTACGATCTGGAATGGGTGGAATTTTAACAAATTGGCAATGGAGTGTTAAACGGTTTTGGTTACCTTGCGAAGCAGTCATAAAATAATTGCCATCCTTGGAAAAAATCCCACAAAACACTTTACCAGAACAAGTGTCCAATTTTTTTATTGAATTCGGCAGGTATTTGTTGGTGATTTTGCATTTTCGTGAATAAGAAAAGTTTGTGTTCTTGTACATTCCTTTCTGAAATATTTAACAAATTTAGTACAGTGTTAAATGAATGTGCATTCGTTTACTTCTCGGTTTAGCAACATTTGTGAGACATTATTCTGCTTGTTGAACAGTTTTTTGCTTGTTAACGATAAACCACATGCTTGTTTTGTTAAAATTGAATATTGACTCGCCTAAAAAACAAGAATTTTCAATTAGAGACTAGTTTTTCCATGTGTTTTCCCAATACTTACGTCTATTATTGATGTATTTGGTTTATATTCAATTTTTGGTATTCTGGGATTCAAGTAGGCTGGCGGTGTCATAATATGAACATGACTACTGAATTCGCTTGAAAATGAGCAAGAGAAAAACGAAAATTATATGCAAGTAACAAGTTTATTAGCAAAAATGGCCAAATTGTGCTTGTTCATTGGGGATCATCATTGTGGGGAGTTAAAATGGCAATGAATCCCTTTATGAATAAGCAAAGCTATGAAATAAATAATTAAAAATCATTACCCCAAGTACCTAGTAATTAAACTGTGCAAAATGTGTCTATAATCTTGCTCTGATTCTTGATCTGAGTCCATATCGGAGCCTGAACCATAAGACGTAGTTGAATCATCCTCTGCCATTCTCCGGGAATTATGTAATCCCATCAACTTCCTTCTAATGTATGGATTATTCTTTAAAGTGGTTTCTACATTTGTTTTGAAAGAATTAATTGGAAAAATATGTATTATCTAAATAACAAAGAATTCTTTGTCCACACCTGTCACTTAGTTTGACATATTTCAGCTGTTTGGTTTTGTTTTTAGTTTTTAAACGATTACCAACTACTGGAGTGAAGTTGGCGACCGACTAGAGCTGTTCACTTGGAGTACACTTTTTGGCACCAAAACCAATTTTTCTGTTTATTTAAACAATATGGAAAAATTAAAAGCTCGGTATAATAAAAATCATGTTATGATATGAGTTCATACAATTGATTTTATAGACACTGCAGTTTCTTGCAAAAACTCCAGTTTAAACTTTACCAACAATCTAAAGTAAAAATCCCCAACATTAACATAACCACACTTTTGCCTTTGACGTGTACAGTTTAAAATCGTTTTTTTTTCAATCAATTTGTTTTATTTAAACGAAATTATGTCCAAAAATAAAGTTAATCTAAAAGAAAGAGTAAATGATGGAGAAATGGACCTTAGTATGTCCGGTCTGGACGATATTCCAGTTAAAGAAATTGTACATAAAATAATTTTTGTCGAAGTATGATTAACAAAATCTGTTTGTTTTAGGCCCAATATAGGAAGATTTATGCTCTTGATTTGTCCAATAACAACTTAAAATTACTACCTGTAAATTACATTGATTGATTGCCTTAACAATTTATTACCCAAAAATGTCTTTCAGAAAACTTTCCCTACATTAACACACATAACAAAATTGGATTTGAGTAAAAACGAATTATCCGAACTGCCTGACAATTTCGGTGATTTAGTGAAACTGCGCTACTTGGATTTATACCACAACAAGTTACAGCATCTTCCTTTGAGCTTTAGCAAGTTGGTCGATTTGAAATTTTTGGATTTAAAGGACAATCCATTAGTGCCAACAGTTTCTAGAATCGCTGGTCCATGTTTAGATGCAAAAGAATGCCAAACGTGTGCTAGAAACGTTGTCAAGTTCTTTGTTCAGTTGCAAGAACAAGTCGACTCTGAATTGAAAATGCGACAGCAACAACGACAAAAGGAAGCGGATGCAAATCAAATTAAAAAACAGAATGAGAAGAAATCGAAAAAGAAAATGAAAAATAAAGAGAAACCTGAAACGCCCACAAAGAGTGTCGTTCAATCGGAGAAAATCATTTCAAAAGAAACCAAGAAATCGTCCAAAAACATCAAGAAATCCAACAACAGTTCAATTTTCTACAAATTATTTAAATTGTTATTCGTATTCATGCTATTTGTGATACCAATTCTGTTCGTTTTGACTTCAATCAATGTGAAATGCACCAACATTGTCAGGGAATATACAACAGATGTTTACACACGAACCATTTTTATACTGCCACCGAATTTCAAGCAATATGCTATTATTATAGGCGATTATATAGCAAATCTACATGACAAGACTGGAAATTATACGAATCACATGATAAATTTCCTTCAAACCAACGAAGACTGTCAATATTTTTATAGTGTAATCAACAATTTCTTATATAGAGTTATAGGAAATTTAAAACAAATTTATCACAATTTTGTACAATAAATTTTTTAATAAAGAAATAGATAAGATACTTTTTGTTCTCAAAGTCACACTTTATTTTTCTATGTTAATATTCCCAATTGAAACTGTTTATATTTTTCACTTGTAATTAAAATTAGATAAAAACCTATCAATATGCATTGATAACATCAAAAAACAGCGAATGGACTTCAATTTGACTCGACAATATGCACAAACTACACGCAGTGTTTCTCCTCTTGTGTGCATTCTTTGCATTCAACAATTGCCAACGGTACAACGCCACATGGGACAGTTTGGACACCAGACCGCTACCAGAATGGTACGATAAACAGAAAATCGGCATCTTCATCCATTGGGGTGTGTTTTCTGTGCCCAGTTTCGGATCCGAATGGTTTTGGAATTATTGGCGAGGTAAATACACACAAAAAAACACTCTTAATCTCATTGTAATCTTTTCTAGAGCTGAATATATCCAGTTATGTGGACTTTATGGACCAAAACTACCCACCACACTTCACCTATCAACAATTCGCCAACGATTTCACCGCCCAATTCTTCGATCCCTACGAATGGGTCGATCTCTTCAACAAATCAGGCGCCAAATACGTCGTTCTCACCAGCAAACACCACGAAGGCTTCACCCTATGGCCCTCCAACACTTCCTACAGTTGGAACTCGGTCGACATTGGTCCCCATCGGAACATCGTCGAAGAACTAGCGATTGCAGTCCGACAAGCGAACCTCACCTTCGGCCTGTACCATTCCATGTTCGAATGGTTCAATCCGGTCTTTTTAAAAGACGCTCAGCACGATTTCCGGGTACAAGACTTCGTTCGTACCAAATACATGCCGGAATTGTACGATTTAATCCACACATACAAACCGGCCATTTGGTGGTCGGACGGGGACGGTGGAGCGAATCACACTTATTGGAACGCCACGGAATTCCTCGCTTGGCTCTACAACGATAGTCCTGTAAAAGATTATGTGGTGGTTAATGATCGCTGGGGCAATGGGATACCGTGCAATCATGGCGACTTTTACACGTGCAACGATCGTTACAATCCGGGCAAATTGCAAGGCCACAAATGGGAGAATGCGATGACATTGGACCGGAATTCGTGGGGTTACAGACGGAATGCACGTTTAGAAGATTATTTGACCACACATGAATTGATTGTGACGATGGTGCAGACTGTAAGCTGTGGTGGGAATATTTTGATCAATGTCGGGCCAACGAAAGACGGTGTCATTGCACCGATATTCCAGGATCGTTTGTTGGGTTTGGGAGCGTGGTTGGAGATGAATGGGGAAGCGATTTACGAGTCCACACCGTGGGCAGCTCAGAATGATTCGATTACGGACGGTGTTTGGTATACGATGAGGGATTCGTATGTTTATGCGATTGTTTTGGACTGGCCAGAGGAGAATACGCTCCATTTGGGGTCAATTGTGGATGAGAGTTTCGCGATTGGTTCTGTATGGATGTTGGGAATAGAAGAGATGTTAGAGTTTGAGTATACAGTCGAGAGTTTGGTTGTCACGTTTCCTGATAAAGCAAAAGTGGCAAATAATGAAGGTTGGGTTTTGAAATTTGTACCCCTAGACTTAATTAGACTATTAGTCTAATTAGTCCCATAGAATAATTTAGACTACAAAGTGTAATTTTGTATGTAAATGAAATTTACGTACAAGTTTTAGATAAGAGTTTATTTTGTAAAATTTTAATTTGTTTTGACTGATTTATCATTTTTAATAAACATTCGATAAAGTGTGCTTTGAAAATATTTTTTGCAACAAATTCAAGATGTCCTCCAACCAACAAGGTAATGAATTATTTTGAATTTTTTAGAATTTCTACAATTTTCCTTCCACAGAAAGTCTAGTGGAAACGAAAAAGATCGATTTCGTCCCATGTAAATACGGTTTAGGGTACGAATATTACCACGCCATGAAAAGAAACGCACATAAACTCGCCCAATTGTTGCCCGATTCCAATGAGAGTGAAACATACGGACAAGTACTGGAAAAATCAATTCGTACAGCTTTGAAACTTGTCTCTTTGGGCATCAAACGGGGCGATGTCATCTGCTTAAACACCTACAATCATCGCAACGCTTGTATTCCATACATTGCTGCACAATTTCTAAAATGTACAATTACAGCATTAGATCCACAATTGTCTGTTGACGAGACGGTACATTTATTGAACCTCGTCAAACCGAAGATGATTTTTCTATCGGAAAATGCCATCAAATTGGTGGAAGACGCTTTAAACCAGACAAACATGGACACATCTTTGGTAGTATTCGGAGAGACAGAGAAATACACTCCATTTTCCGCATTTCTCGCACCAAACGAAAACGAAACCACTTTCCAGCCAGTCCAAGAAGGCAACAATGAAGATATTGCTATGATTTTTTTCAGCAGTGGCACAACCGGTCTCCCAAAAGGTGTTTGTATCAGTCATCGAACAATCTTAACTCAAACTGTAATTTCCCGAAATTATGCACAGTTTCACAACAATTTCCAAATGACCAATTACACTTTCAAACGCTCTGAATTAAACAATGACACTTTCATCATTTTCTCCCCATTCTATTGGATCACCGCCACAATTTTCTTAAACTGGAGCATTTTCTTGGGCGCGTCCCGTATCATTTCCAAACAATTCCACAGCGACAAGTATTGGCAACTTGTTGAAAAGTACAAAGCGACAGTATCATTGCTAACTCCGGTGATGGCAAACGACATCAACAACGTGCACGACGGCCAAAAATACGACACAAGCAGCCTGAAAGTGGTGTACATCGCGGGCAGTTCTCTTCCCGAACGTTTAGTGCGAGATCTCAGCAAAAAAATGCCACATACAATTGTAACTTTGGGCTATGGGTGCACGGAAATGGCCGGTTTTATTGCCACTTTCCATCCTGATTCAAAAAACACACGTGAAATGCTAAAAAACAAACCATTATCTTGTGGAATGTTTAATAATGGAATAACAGCAAAGGTTGCCATTGTCATTGTGTTTATAATTTTTATTTTTGTGTGTTTTTTTGTAGATTATCAATCCAGATACGGAAAAGATTGTGAATTTGGGAAGTCAAGGGGAGATTCGATTGAAATGCGACCACATCATGAGCGGTTATTTGCATCTAGACAATTCAACGGTTTTCGATTCGGATGGATACTTGAAAACCGGAGATTTGGGGTACTTGGATGAGGACAAATGTTTGTACATCGTTGGCAGAATTAAAGAGATCATGAAATATAAAGGATACCACGTATCGCCGGAGTTAATTGAGAAGGTTCTTCTTAAACATGAAGCAGTTAAAGAGACTGTGGTGATTGGAATACCACATCAAACGCATGGCGACCATCCGATGGGTTTAGTTGTTTTACACGAACATTTCAATGTTATGTCGGAGGATCTTGTCGAATTTGTAAACGACAGAGTTAGTGACCACCTTCAAATACGTGCTGGCATTAAAATTGTTACGAATATACCGAAAACGCTTACAGGAAAATTCAAGCGAACAGCAATCAGAGATATGATCATAAATGGAGAGATTTAATTTCGTTTTTAATCGACAAACATCAGTTCTTTACCTTTCAAGAGTGGAAAAACTGTTTTCGCACTTTCATCAACATTTTTCCCACTTCTAACGTGGTTTTCTTCACTAAATTTCCAATGTTTTTCTGTTTAGTGGCGTCCAAATGATTGTATTGTTCACACAAATCGCCATCGACCACATTCTGAAACAAAAACAGCACCAATTTAGATTAAATTCGATAAAAAAACATTCACCAACCTTGACAGGGTAATAAACACTCCGAAAACTCTTATGATTCTCACCAAAGAGAACTTCCTTTCTTAAATGCACCTCCAAACTCTCAAACACTTCTTTCTCCTCCTCTGTTAACGGTGCTAAAATCCCAATCGTTCCCGTTAAAGTCACGTACACAATCGTCTCCCATCCACCAGCCACCAAATTCACTTTGTGCAAAGAAACCACCGATTCGGCCACATGAAAACTTGCAATCACATCAAATCTTTTAACACCACAATCGTCAATTTCTTCTAATAGATTCGCTGGTGCCCTCAACACCACCACATTCCCAAACTTATCACCCGTCACAATTGTGTCTCTGTCCAATAATGTTGCACATGTGATCCATTTCGGATGTGAATCAACAACAAGTACAACAAATTGATTCTTTACAACTTTGTAACACAACAACAAAACCGAATCTCGAATATTCGAGAGAAATATTCGATTATCAACCGTTTGAATGTTTGTTATTGAATGTATTGGTGCTTGAAATTCGCATTTACACAACAAACTCTCACTTCCCATTTGATAAAAGCACAACAATGTCCCAATCGCCGCTAATAAACCGCCGTTAAATGCACATAAAACAGTCGGAAAACAATTCAGTGCTGTTTTATGCACAAATTCCGCATTCAAACTGTTATTATCCAACTTGTAAGTGTTAATAAATGCTTCACTCAATTGTCTAGTGTCCAATTGAAAGTCTTTCACCACACCAACAACAACAAACCACTCAGAAAAATTGTTGAATTTCAATAAACACAAAGAGAACGCTGATTCACTTTGACAAAACCGCACAGTTTTCGATTTTTTCCCAATCGGATCGACAATCCGCAACAATGACGCCCACGCCCCGTTGCCAGCCTTCGGCGATGTCATCATACACTCCGGTAAATCTCTCTCTTTCAGGAACTCGTCGACCATCTCCTCGGGAATCTGTTGTTCTCTCATCTCTTCCAGCAATTTACAACGTAACTGATTCTTTGTCTCTTCCGTATAGCAATTATGTTCACTTTCAATCAAAACAACATTCTTACAATCAGAATGCACTGCTAATTTTCTCGGTGTGTACTCCAATGGCACCGATTTCTGGCTAAACTTGCAATCCAATCCATTCAACGCAACAAATTGTAAAATGCTCGCATTGATTGTGATGAAACCGTCCGGACACAACGGCGAACTGAACCCGCACACATTCTCCACACTCTCACATCCCAATTGAATTAAACTGAACATTTCATTAACGAAATAATTCAGCCACGGTTTATTGCCATTCGCCAACACACAATCCGATTGACCGACACGAATACGTGCAAGTGTCACTGGTTTGCCGCCCAAATATCGACTTTGTGCATTTGTTAAACTGCAATTGACTGGATTGATTTCGAAATAATGCAGTGCTCCGTTCTGTAAGCCGACATGTAAGTACAGAATGGTTTTCAGGGTGCTTTTCCGTGTGGTACAGTCGATTTCGGTTACACAAACGGATTCCGGACACGATGGCAGTTCTTGTGTGGATTTAATGGTGAAATAGTCACTGGCGTCCAGTGATAACAGACGCACTGTTTTGTCCGCTAGACCAACGGCGAGTAGACGAGCTTTTTGGTCACTTGTTGGCATGGACAGACACAATATATCGGCGCCCATTCGTTGTCGCACTTCATGTTCGATCAGTACACAATTCTACAAACAAAAATATTAACAAAAAGAAAGTAGTTATTTACTTTTCGGGGTCAAAATTGATGCACATTTCAAAATAGACGTATTTTTGGCCCCGTTTTCGAGATATTTCATAATTTAATACAAGATTTTTTTATTGTTATTAGTCGTTTTTATTATTATAAAAGGGAAGATATTCATTTTCCTTCTTTAAAATGAAAAATGACAGAATTTTTAAATTGAAAATGGTTGGCTATGAAAATATTTCCCACATTTCAAATTTTTAAAAATGTTAAAGTGTTAAACTGGAAAACGGGACCTTTGCCCCAATTAACGTTTCCCGATTCGTCATCTACGGACCAAAATACGTCGATTCTGAAAATTTCATCAATTTTGAGCGCGTTTTGTACTGAATTAACGTACTGAATCAAGCTGGAAGTACACCAATTCGCCATCAGTTAAAGCGAGCACGATTTGTGACTGATTCAATGTACATTTTTCAATGCGTTTCGACGATTTCCATTCACATACACTTTTATCAGCACGGATTTGCCAAATGCCACCAGCATGAATTTGTATAAATGTGTGCGAATTGATTGTACAACAGCCAAGTGTGGAGACATTGGTTAGAAATCCAATGTTTGTCACTTCCTCCACTTGATCGTCAATAGAAAGCAACATTGTTGATTTGTGGAATGTGACAAGAAGAAATTCATCGAAAGTATCTGTAAACAAACGGAATTTAACCATACAATTTGTGATTAAGAGAGCTATTTACCATCTAAATTCCGTTTAAGTGGCCACAAAGCGATTGGATTCTCCGGCAATTTCGTAGAGATGCGTACATCATCCAAAGTGACACCATGCCGTAAGATGCGCAAAGAAGACCTCGGACCACGTCCACAAAGTGTGTAAATCGTTGCCGATTCATCATCGCCATTCGCATTTGTTATGTGTGCGGATAAAACTGGCGAAATGGACTTGATTTCATTCACTAATATGAGATTTCTCAATTTTGTCGGTGTAAAGAAGAATGTGTCGCTCTCTTCTAGGGACGTTCGCTTCAGACTGAACTCCAATTCGTCATCATCGTCACCAAGATAGGCAATTTGGTATAAATAATGATTGCCGTATTCGGCGGCCACAAACAACAGACCACTGTCCAATATGCACATATTTGTGGCCAATGGGAGTGTGTCGAGATATTTCAACTTGATATCAACCACCGTCTCTTTATCAATATCTAATGTTATCTTGAACACGTCGCCCTGTTCGCTTTGCACCAAAAAGAAAAACACCGAATTTCGTTTGTATGTTGTGCAACAAATGAAAATCATTCCACGTTCCAGATCGTAATCGCATTTTCGGCGAGGTATTGGACTTCGGAGAGTCGTCTGTTGCGAATTGTTCACATGTCTGTATATGAAATAGTCCTCGAAACAGATTAGTAAGCCAGATGGTCCATCATTGCCACCAGGAACGGTGATTAACATGTTTGCATGCTCCTGAAACTCTTCGGAATGTTTCACTTCCAATCGAGACGTGTTTAAATCCATTTCGTACACATTGAACATTTGATGCAAGGATTTTTTCGGGTCAATCTCCAAACAAGCAAACATTGGATTTGTATTTGGTGCATTGTCGATGGCTGCCATTGTATAAATCAATGTGCTATTTGACACCATCGTATTGGCTTTTGTAGATATTGGTCTGAACTGTTTCTGGGCCGTAAATAATATGACGGACATGCAATTTTTGCCAGTTACTGAATCCAAACAGCCATATAGAATTGGTGTGCCACGATGGTCGCCCACGAATAATGGAGTAAATATGGTACGGTTCTCTTTTCTAACATATGTTACTTTTTGTCTCACTTCGAATACATGTAATACTGGCATATATTCCAGGATCACAACGTAACCACTATCTAAACAAACCACCACATAATCTTTAATATCTGATGGTAATTTGAATGAAAGTAAAGCTCCTATGGTTCCATACAAATCTAATTTTGTTTCATGGACTATTTTGCCCAAATTCGTGTCTATTTGAAGTAATTCGATGCTTTTTCGACGTGCTATTACTATTTCTTGGCCATTTGTACCACAAAAATGTCCATGAATCACGAAACTTATGTCCGAACATTCTTTTAAGGTTAAATTGTATAGAAACATTTTTTTTATAATCTGTAACAAATAATGATTATGTTAATAACAAAATAAACCGATATTATGCCCTAATACCGTAGCAAAAATAGTTTTAATTATGTATAAAACCGGCAAATCAAAACATTCTTTTCAATTTACCGTAACTGTCAACTTGGATAACTTTGGACAATTTAATTTAGAGTTTTCTACTTTTTTTCAATTTGATTTACAGGTTTCTACTTTTTTTTCAATTTAATTTACAGGTTTCTACTTTTAATCGTCATTTATTATTAGGACATCACGATCCGATTTATCGTCCGACTGTTGAGATCATGAAAAACCCAGTGGTCGGACGAGAAATCGAATCGTCAATTATATTTTAGACTTGGCGATCCGATTTATCGTCCGACTAGTGGGCTGCTTGAGACACCAACGGTCGGACGAGAAATCGGATCGCCATGTCTAAAATATAATAGACGATCCGATTTATCGTCCGACCACTGGGTTACTAGACCCCAACGGTCGGACGATAAATCGGATCGTCATGTCTAAAATATAATTGACGATCCGATTTATCGTCCGACCACTGGGTTACTAGACCCCAACGGTCGGACGATAAATCGGATTGTCAAGTCTAAAACATCATTGGCACAGAATAGAATTACAGTTTTCTGTAATTAGTTCACGACTCAATGGATAGATGACGCCACATTACCTAATTCGCCAAATGAAATTTTATTCTGCATCATTCTCCCGAGTCCAAAAGGGCGTTTTACTAATAGGGGAAACAAATTAATTAAAATTACTTTTATTACTATTTATTTTGTAGATAGTACACATGGAACATTGAAAGAAGAAAAAACCATTAAATACATTTATTAAATAAGATGGCGCAAACTGTGCCCTTCTTCCGTATGGGAATTGGATCGTTGTTTCGTTGTATGGCATTACTTGTAGGCGATTTTGGAAAACGTACACAAACTTTGGTGAGACTTCTCGCTCTGGTGAACTCTTCTCGACGGTTTTCTTCACTGGAGAATCGAATTGAGAGCGTTGCATGCTGCCAAGTAGCGTTAAAAGGGCGTCTTTGAACTCGATGAATGATGCACGCGAATTCTTGTCTTTCTACAGGCATTTTTACACACGTTCCCTTAACAGATGCTGGAAATACCCTAAAAAAAACGCATTTATGATCCATTGCCTCAAAACACTGAAAATAAACTTACATTGTATTGTATGTTCCTTGTCGAACTGTTGCTGGCGAATGTAGTGCTGCAATTGTCGAACTCTTGTGCCGGTCTTCAATCGCCCCATTCTTAAATGAAGCGACTTTAATGTGTTTGCTAGACCGATTGAGGGTTTGTCGCCGATCCGGCCAGCTGGAAACACCTTTAATCCGATATTTATCTGACCGTTTAAGAATGTTCCAGTGGTAATAACAACGGATTTTGATTGGATTCTTGTACCATCGCTTAGAACGATTCCTGTACATTCTTTTATGTTACTGTCGATAATTAAGTCTTCCACAGAGGCGACTAATAGCTCCAAGTTGGGGGTGTTCCGGAATAATTCCGTTTGGATGTGGTTCTTGTAGAGTTGTCGATCGATTTGGGCACGAAAGCCCCATACTGCCGGTCTTTTTCGTCTGTTCAACACCTGAAAGAGTGTAGAATTAGTTGAGAAGGGAATATGATGGATTTTTGGTGTGTACTTTGTATTGAATGCCGGACAGGTCGCAGATACCATCAAGTGCGTCCACTTCTCGCATTAAATGGCCCTTTCCAATGCCACCGAAGGACGGATTGCAGGACATCTCGCCTGAAAGAATGTCATGTTTATTACAGCGTTTCGTAAAGGATATTTAGTGTAATACACAAACATATTGTATTGTATTATTGTCCAGTATGTCCTACAAACTTTCTTTAATATTTTTCTCTTCAAATTCTATTATTTTCGTTGATTTGATAATAAAAATATAACCTAAAATATGACGCTAACTCCCCCCTCTTTATTCAACCAATCACAGTGAACTTGCCAGATGCCATTGCTACAGTTACCTTTAATTATTTACAAAAATATTTCATAGATGGCGCAAACTGTGCCCTTCTTCCATATACTTTTACTATATACCGCGTATCATTCATTTTAAGCAATGAATATGAGTGAGCTGCGCAAACCAAAATCAGATAGGTAAAAGATCCGAGTTACTTGTGCGCATGCGTCGAAGCTTTAAATTTGAAAATAAATCAAGATGATATGAATTAAACTAGTAGATTGTTCAATACTTGTAACTTATTAGTTTGCCTTGGAAAGTTGTAAACGGAAACAGTAAATATTATACTTTATAGATTAAAACACACAAAAGAGTTTGTAAAATTAATTTATTATTTCAGAAGACATGAATGAGCAGCCTCTAAAAAAAGATGAAATAAGTTAATTGAATTTATACATAACATAAAAAATCAAAAATTACAAAATTACATATTTTTAAATAAAATTAATTTAGTGTATTTATGTCTAATAGATAAATTATTATTATTCTTTTTTGTTTCATGGTGTATTCTAATAGTTACATACATTTTCACAATAATTTTTATAAGTTCAATTCGATGATTATTTAATAAGTCCTGTCGTTTTATATGTTTCAACATATCATCGCTTTGAAATAAATTATTTGAATTTACTAACACCTTGGACTGGATGAATAGATGAAAATTATGTTTATATTTTAAAAGTAAATGTGTATTTTCTCTGAAAATTGTTTCGGTTATCAGGCACACTTTGACAGTATCTGGCGACGGTAAATTGTAGACTCCTCTATTCTTTAAGTTAATCAACTCGCAACAATTATAGCTGTCGGATACTAAGTGATTCACGCAAATATTGCAATTGATTTTTTTAAATATTTTACTGCAAATGTACCCAGCAATATATTTTGTAATGTCCTCAACTAATGGAGATAATGCAAAAGCATTATTTATATACTCCTCTTCAAAAAAATCATCGTTATCATCGTTTTGAGTATTGCAAATGGGATCTCTAATATTTCGGGATGAAAATAAAATTGGTATATTATTAACTAAACAATTGCCTTGTGAAGAAGCTTTTACCTCGTTACGCACTAATAATTTTTTGTAAGCAGCCTGAAATTGCAAAACGTTTGGGTTGTTATTGAAACCGCCTCGACTTCTGATACAACTGAAAAAGGTTTCAATGTGATCTTGACTAAGTTTAAATGTTAATAAATACTGCAAGCCTTTTAATTTTAAAACATCATATAGATGAAATATGTTTTGCAAACATATAACAAATCCAAGAAACCCGGTTTTCCTGTTTGATTTAATTAAACTGGTATTATTTTCATCCCTTAAATTGCATATATACTCAATTAAATGTTGACTATATGATTTTAAAAAATCGTAGTTCTCAGCATTTAATGCTAAACTGTGCGATTTTTTCTTATAGAATAAATATCTGCAATTTAGCATGTCAAAGGCATTATTCATGAATAACGCAAACTTCGCTGTAGGAAGGGCACCTTGAAAATTACTTAAATGATTGGAAAGATACACCAATGCAATATTAACGCTTTCACTGAGTACTTGGGCAGCTAACCGGACGTTCATTTTATTGTCGTAGTATTCGACATGCTTTTTTGTTATTTTGCAAGCGATGTGAAGACCTGCTTCCTCTTGAACAGTCACCAACTCCTTAATGAATTCCCATGATATTTGATTTTCTCCATCAAATAGTTGTTTTCTCTCCCCTAGAGTATTCCTAATAAGTTTTAGCATATGGCAAGGATCCCAAAAAACAAATATCTTCTCATTTGGGTCGCATGGGTGAGTGAAGTAAGGTCTAAAATCTGCAGGCCAGTCAAAAGATGCTCCTAATTTTTTCACCATAGCAATATTGGTAGGTGCACCGTCAAAGCAAATTGAATTACATATCACCCCAATCCGGTGTAATTCCTCTAAACATTTGCTCAAGTTGCTTGCTCTCTCAGTGGCATTTAAAGAATTAATAAAAAAATATCCCAATGGCAACTTCCAGTTAGCATTTAGTCCAACCGCCAACATGACCCAAGCATATTTCGCCAGTGAAGAAGTTTGCGATGAAGTACTTCCAATTTCATTGTCGACGTACCCATGGAGGAAGTTTTCCTTATACACACTCTGTGATCTTATGCTCATTTCATCCATTACCAAATTGCATATAACTGGGCCATCGCTAGCCATTTTTTCCAGCAAAGCAAAAGACTCTTCGGTTAATCCCGGCTTTCCATTAACCACTCTATACCAGTCTCTCAATGTTGACGGATGTGGCAGTAAATTGTCGAATTCTTCGCGAAGATAATCATATGCTCTCGGAGAATAATAATGGAGTGTTAGAGCAAACTTCCGTAATTCTGGGGAGTACTTCGCCTTTTTATTTTCCAAAGTTCTACTCACAATATTTTTGAGAGACTCAGGACCTTCTTTCTACATTAAGGAAACAAAAATTAATTATAACTTTTACTAGGTGCATATTGTGGGTTTATGCATTAATTTTATTTATATGATTTTAGTCATGCACTAGAAACAAGAAGAAACGAAAATGAGGTAATTTAACATCCATTGGTAAAATTTAAATTACGGCTATAAGTAGGTAAACCGATACATAAACCCACAGACTTAGGTACTTTAAACAAGAGATTCAATCTAATACTATACCAGTACTAGGTACTTCATACTAATACTATAGCTGAATTTAATGATACTCTATCAATCGTGGAAATAATGATCTGAATTATAAAAATAGTGTTATTACCTATTTGCACATATCAATATAAAAATGTAGGTAATGTAATATCTCTTTTAATTTTATTTGAATTTATTGATACTTATTCTCTCATTCTCTGTTTCCTGTAAAACAAAGAGGATTTTACAGTAAACGAAGAATAGTGGAATTCCCCCGTTGCTCGAATGGAATTATTTAATTACGTTGAAATAATTAATTTCTGTAAAACAAATTACATTAAAATTAACCACCTACTATTCAAAACAATATATATATGTAGGTACATATATAAATTAAATATTATATGTATATGTAATAATTACCAAATACTCAGTGCCACTGCGACACTCTTTATTCTTCTGCTTCTGCAGTTCCGCAATCTTTTTCGTCAAATCTGCCACTCGTTCTTCTAAACATCGTTTGCTTTGCTGTAATGCTTTAATTTTTTTCTTCTGTTCTTGAACAACATATTGCAAATGAGAAAGAGTACTGTTTGATTGTCTAGGAGTAGCCACTTCAGGGGTTTTAATGATTTTATTTCGTTTTTCTTCTATAATGTCATTTGCAGGAGATAAAAGTCTTTTCCTAAATAATGGGGTAACGAGTTGAGGAGTTCCTGCAACTACCCTCTTACTCTTTTCTAGGGTATTTGGCGACAGTTCCTCGACAGGTTCGGTGTTTTCTTCTATAATACACATAATTGTAAATGTTTATAATAGGCAATGTGTACCTACTACACAGTACATATATTAATTTCATTGCAATTCAACTTACTATTAACAATTATTTTCGCTCTAGCTTTAAACTTAAATGCGGCATCCAGATTGCAGGACGGGACTGCATTTGCAATTAATCTTCTTTTTTTTGAGTTAATATTCGCCAACGGGCGAAAATCATTTTCCGTAAAATGATTGTTGCAAATTAATAAACCAGAAATTTCGTCTCTATCTGAAAATCTACATGATTTTTTCCATAAATCCAATAAAATTTTATCCTTAGGAAATCTGAAAATCAAAGAAACAAATAGCAAATTGTTAACATAATACCTACCTAATTATCTTATATATTAATCATTACTTATGCAATGAGACATTGTCACTTCTTGTTGAACCACAAGCAAAACAATATTTAACACCACCTGAAGCCATTTCAAGAATTAAATGTTTGGTTTTAATTTTTTGTTTGTTTTTCCTGACAGTTGCAGTGAACATTCAAAATTCAAATTGAAAATCAGCTCAGGCGCGATTTAACGCATGCGCATAGATGACTCGGGTCCTTTAATATTTGCATCTTTTTTTTTGAGCTTCAATGCGACTCTCTCATCAGCGGTATATAGTAAAAGTATATGCCTTCTTCCGTTTGGGAATTGGATCGTTGTACGGTATTATTTGTAGGCGATTTTGGAAAACGTACAAACTTTGGTGAGCCTTCTCGCTCTGGTGAACTCTTCTCGACGGTTTTCTTCACTGGAGAATCGGATTGAGAGCGTTGCATGCTGCCAAGTAGCGTTAAAAGGGCGTCTTTGAACTCGATGAATGATGCACGCGAATTCTTGTCTTTCAACAGGCATTTTTACACACGTTCTCTTAACAGATGCTGGAAATATACCCTAAAAAAACACATTTATGATCCATTGCCGTAAAACACTAAAAATAAACTTACATTGTATTGTATGTTCCTTGTCGAACTGTTGTTGGCGAATGTAGTGCTGCAATTGTCGAACTCTTTGTTCTAAAAAGTTCTTTCGATTCGTCAAATTATGTAAAACACTAACGGGTACAGAAACAACTTGTTCTGTATCATTTTTCAGGCCTCTCCATTCATTCGTCTCATTCTTTTTCATATCCTTCTCCGGTAAACTTTTCTTATATAAATTCTTATCGTGTTTTCGTGTTCGTTTCGGTCGACATGGTGTCGAATTTCGTTCTAAACTCGATGAAGTCGATGCCACATCAACAGTGTTCCTAAAACTCCATGAAAGCGGTAAAGATGTTGTTGAATTTGTTAAACTATTTTCATCCACCTTCTTCTCAACATTCTCATTCCAAATTGGATTGTTTTGAGTTGTTGGTGATGTTACCATTTCATCTGGCATTCTACTCGAATACTTTTAATAATTGCTGCTCGTATGGGTCCAATAGGAATTGTTCCATCATCGTTATGGATCTATAAACAAGAAAATTGCCAATTAGTTAATCACTGTGTTAAATGCAAGGCATGTAGATGGATTTTAAGAGAAATTCTAATAGAAAATGTCACACATTACAAACAATACAATGAATTCCTTTACCAAAACAACATCTCCCACATATTCAAATTTGCAGTGTACTACACAAACATATTGTATTGTATTATTGTCCAGTATGTCCTACAAACTTTCTTTAACATTTTTCTCTTCAAATTCTATTATTTTCGTTGATTTGATAATAAAAATATAACCTAAAATATGACGCTAACTCCCCCCTCTTTATTCAACCAATCACAGTGAACTTGCCAGATGCCATTGCTACAGTTACCTTTAATTATTTACAAAAATATTTCATAGATGGCGCAAACTGTGCCCTTCTTCCGTTTGGGAATTGGATCGTTGTACGGCATTATTTGTAGGCGATTTTGGAAAACGTACAAACTTTGGTGAGCCTTCTCGCTCTGGTGAACTCTTCTCGACGGTTTTCTTCACTGGAGAATCGGATTGAGAGCGTTGCATGCTGCCAAGTAGCGTTAAAAGGGCGTCTTTGAACTCGATGAATGATGCACGCGAATTCTTGTCTTTCAACAGGCATTTTTACACACGTTCCCTTAACAGATGCTGGAAATACCCTAAAAAAACACATTTATGATCCATTGCCGTAAAACACTAAAAATAAACTTACATTGTATTGTATGTTCCTTGTCGAACTGTTGTTGGCGAATGTAGTGCTGCAATTGTCGAACTCTTTGTTCTAAAAAGTTCTTTCGATTCGTCAAATTATGTAAAACACTAACGGGTACAGAAACAACTTGTTCTGTATCATTTTTCAGGCCTCTCCATTCATTCGTCTCATTCTTTTTCATATCCTTCTCCGGTAAACTTTTCTTATATAAATTCTTATCGTGTTTTCGTATTCGTTTCGGTCGACATCGCATTTTCGGCGAGGTATTGGACTTCGGAGAGTCGTCTGTTGCGGATTGTTCACATGTCTGTATATGAAATAGTCCTCGAAACAGATTAGTAAGCCAGATGGTCCATCATTGCCACCAGGAACGGTGATTAACATGTTTGCATGCTCCTGAAACTCTTCGGAATGTTTCACTTCCAATCGAGACGTGTTTAAATCCATTTCGAACACATTGAACATTTGATGCAAGGATTTTTTCGGGTCAATCTCCAAACAAGCAAACATTGGATTTGTATTTGGTGCATTGTCGATGGCTGCCATTGTATAAATCAATGTGCTATTTGTCACCATCGTATTGGCTTTTGTAGATATTGGTCTGAACTGTTTCTGGGCCGTAAATAATATGACGGACATGCAATTTCTGCCAGTTATTGAATCCAAACAGCCATATAGAATTGGTGTGCCACGATGGTCGCCCACGAATAATGGAGTAAATATGGTTCGGTTCTCTTTTCTAACATATGTAACTTTTTGTCTCACTTCGAATACATGTAATACTGGCATATATTCCAGGATCACAACGTAACCACTATCTAAACAAACCACCACATAATCTTTAATATCTGATGGTAATTTGAATGAAAGTAAAGCTCCTATTGTTCCATACAAATCTAATTTTGTTTCATGGACTATTTTGCCCAAATTCGTGTCTATTTGAAGTAATTCGATGCTTTTTCGACGTGCTATTACTATTTCTTGGCCATTTGTACCACAAAAATGTCCATGAATCACGAAACTTATGTCCGAACATTCTTTTAAGGTTAAATTGTATAGAAACATTTTTTTTATAATCTGTAACAAATAATGATTATGTTAATAACAAAATAAACCGATATTATGCCCTAATACCGTAGCAAAAATAGTTTTAATTATGTATAAAACCGGCAAATCAAAACATTCTTTTCAATTTACCGTAACTGTCAACTTGGATAACTTTGGACAATTTAATTTAGAGTTTTCTACTTTTTTTCAATTTGATTTACAGGTTTCTACTTTTTTTTCAATTTAATTTACAGGTTTCTACTTTTAATCGTCATTTATTATTAGGACATCACGATCCGATTTATCGTCCGACTGTTGAGATCATGAAAAACCCAGTGGTCGGACGATAAATCGGACCGTCAATTATATTTTAGACTTGGCGATCCGATTTATCGTCCAACCAGTGGGCTGCTTGAGACACCAACGGTCGGACGAGAAATCGGATCGCCATGTCTAAAATATAATAGACGATCCGATTTATCGTCCGACCGTTGGGGTCTAGTAACCCAGTGGTCGGACGATAAATCGGATCGTCAAGTCTAAAATATAATTGACGATCCGATTTCTCGTCCGACCGTTGGTGTCTCAAGCAGCCCACTGGTCGGACGATAAATCGGATCGTCGAGTCTAAAATATAATAGACGATCCGATTTATCGTCCGACCACTAGGTTACTAGACCCCTACGGTCGGACGATAAATCGGATCGTCATGTCTAAAACATTATTGGCACAGAATAGGATTAGTCCTATTCTATGGTGCAGAGAACGATTGGGGTCCTAACTGCTTTAATAAACGGCATTCCTAAAGTAGAAGGAACAGAAGCATTTAGTTACAGGAACGGGGTTAGAACGGGAAAAAACTGTCCATTCTATAAGTAATTTTTATTATGAAAAGAATCAAACATACAAAACTCTATTATCAAGTACATACACTCATATACAACGAAACATACAATTTATAAAAAAAATATATTATTAAAATGCATAACGCGTTCGAATGTCTTCTAATTTCTTCGACACCTCTGCCGGCTTTCTATCCAAAGAATTTGCAATGTTTTTCTGTTTTGCTGGCTCCAATGAATTGTACTGTTCACATAAATCACCATCAATGACATTCTGAAAAAAAAAAGAAAACGAAATCATTACCTTATATTCAATACAAGCCTAAGTGAATTAAAAATAAACAAATCGTTCAGAGTATTCCAAATACTAATCACAATTACAATCATAATTCTAGCATGTGTCTTAAAAAACATCATATATCCATTTACAACAAAAGAACATTACAAATTATAATCACACTCACCTTGACTGGATAATAATAACTTCTATAAGACAAATGATCTCTACCAAACAACGGTGAATTTTCACTTCTCATATGCATTTCTAAATGTTGAAAGAAATCATGATCTTCATGTGTTGTAAATGGCACCAAAACACCAACAGTACCCGACAATGTCGTATAAATCAATGATTCCCATCCACCCGGTATCAATGTAACTTTCTGTAACCATGTCACTGTTTCACCCACATGAAACGTTGCTATTGTATCTGCTTTCTGTGATGCACCATTCAACAATCCACGATCCCACAACGATTTATGTCCAGTCGGATCCTCTTCCACATCATCACTGATATTCGGCGGCAAACGCATTATACCAATATTACCAAATTTATCAGCTGTTGCAACTGTATCATAATCCAATACTGATGTGCATGTTATCCATCTCGGATGTGTATCATCCGCAAATATGATCAATTGATTCTCTGCACGTTTATAACGCACCATAAATACAGATTCTTGCACATCCGACACAAATATCCGTTTACCCATTGCTTGAATATTCATAATTGCATTTGGAATGTGCTTGAAAAGAGAGAAAAAAATCGAAAATTAATAAAACATTTATGAAAAAACTTGATAAAATTCACAAATTTTGTTTAAAATCAGAACTGCAGGATTCTCAACATTCTCTAAACATTCAGTGAGTGTATTTATCTTCATGCAAAAAAAAAACAACAACATTTATTAAACAGAAACCAGCCCAATTCTCACCTTATTCTCACATTTCCTCAACAACTTCTTCTTTCCCATATCATACAATCTCAACATTTTGCCAACACCGGCCAACAAACGTCCATTGTACGAACACAATGCCATTGGCACTTCATCCACCGGTGTCCGATGCACCAATTCAATCTCTTTACCCATCACATCCACTTTATACGTATCCAAAAAACCATTTGTACATTGTCTTGGATTCAATTGAAAATCTTTTGCCACACCAACAATCAGAAACCATTGATGTTCTGGCATACCATGGAATTTCACCAAACACAATGCCATCGCTGCCTCATTCTGTTCAAATCGTATCAATTTATGTGTAATCCCTTGCACTGGATCCATAATACGTAACATCGATGCCCACATACCATGTCCAGCTTTCGGTGATGAGAAAATACTCTCTGGTAAATCTTCATTTAAAAATGCCTCTGCCATTTCTTTCGCCAATTCTTGTTCCTCTTCACCTGCCGCTTCTTTCATCTCTTCTGCCATTTGTAAGCGACGTTGTTTCTTTGTCTCTTCCGTATATGCATTATGTTCCGTTTCAATCAACATTATATTATTCGTATCTGGATGAATAATGAATTTCCTCGGTGTATATTCCAATGGGAATGAGACTTGATTGAAAACAGCACCCAATTTCTCCAAAGCCAATATACGCAATGTATTCGAACTGATTGCCACAATTCCTTCGGGACATTGTTCCGAACTGAATCCAGACGCATATTCTAAACTCTCATACGACAATGGCGTCAAATAGAAACGACTCTGATAATAATAACTCAACCACGAACGACTGCTCATCGCCAACACAGCTTCCGATTGTTGCATACGTATGCGAAACAATTTCACTGGCCGTGAACCCAAATATCTTGTACGTGTATCACTTAAATCACCTGTTGTCGGATCCAATACCGTCCGTAGCAATGTGCCATTTTGTAGTCCAATATTTAAATAAAGTGTACTAGTTGTACTGGCAGCGGCCGCATTCTCTGGATCTCGTTCCGTACAGCCCATTTCAACAATACACAACGATTCCGCACAAACTGGCAACGGTTGTGTGGCTCTGGCTGCAAAATAATCATTTGGATCCAATGACATAATTCGTACGGTGCTGTCTGCCAAGCCAACGGCCAAAAACCAAGACTTTTGTTCACCTGGACGAACATTCGCCAATGCCATACACAAAACATCCGAATTCATACGTTGACGTACTTCGTATTCGTGTAACAAGCCACTCTGTAAACACAAAAAAAAATATATAGAAAACAGTCAATCAAGACTTCTCCAAATACGTAATCGAGCTTCGCTGCTAACTTCAGTTGTCATTAACTGAACTGAAGTTAGCTACAATTGTGTAACTACACATGGAGAAGCATTATTCTGTTTAATCTTGATTCACTCCAGTTAAATTATGATGAATTCACCAGAGGCGACAAGATCACAATTGATTTTGCACAATTCCAAAATGGAAATAGTTTCAATTACAACTATTTACACAAAATAGAAAAGTGTGCCAAGAAATAAACAATATTTCAATACATTCACTTACCGGATCTAATTCAAAATAAACCAATTCACCACCAGACAAAGCAATCACAATTTGTCGTTGATTTACTGCACATTTTACAATACTTTTCGTACCGGCTTTCCATTCATTCACACGCTTATCAGCGCATATATGTCGAATACCGCCAGCATACACCTGTGTAAAAAATAACACATTACTTCCTGTCAAATACACATTGGAAAAAAATCAAATAAAAATTGTCCCATTCATAGGAGAGCTAGTTGGACCATAAAACAATGCCCAACCAGTACTATGTGAATGAATTGCTATTGGACATTTTACTTTAGTGCAACTATATCAAATCAATAGAAAACTTAATGGGAAATGTCCAGATTAAAAAAAGAAAAAGGCAAATGAAAATACCTGAACTAATGCATCAGCACTCAATGCAGAACAAGCTAATGTCGGTGTGGTGCCTAGAAATCCACTATTAGTCACTTCTTCAACCGTTTCACCAATCGATAGCACTAATGTTGCATTTACAAAAGACACAATAATATACGCATCAAATTCATCTGGAACAATTAAAACATTAAACAGACTCTTAATAAAACTAAGTAAAAAAATCTATAAATAGTTTCAATCAAATCAGTTTTAGTGAATGTTCTAATCACTGTGATTCAGTTGAAACACGGACTAAAAATGTCATCATTTTCTCTGTTTTTATTTTTCCTCTCTTTCGATGTGGACAACTTACCGTCTCCCTCCGTTTTTCTCTTAGATTAGGCTGGTGATCTGAAATGAAAAAAAAGCACTGGTGTTGAAATGAAATACGTTCAACATCCAGGCTTTATTAAAATCTACTTTTATTCAACAATAAAGCGCCAGAAAATCGTTTTATGGCTTTATTGAAAGTGTTTTTGCAACTCACCATCGCTTCGTCGTTTCACAGTCCACACGGCAATCGGATTACCAGGCAATTCGGACACAGCCATTTCAGACACTTCCAAACCATGCCGTAAAACACGCAACGACGACCTTGGACCACGTCCACAAAGCATGTAAAGTTGGGGCGTATCTTCGCCGGCTAAATCGGCGACACGTGACGACAAAATCGGCGATAACGATTCAATTTCATCGACTAGTACGAGATTTCTTAGAGTGCGTGGAGCAAAAAAGAATGTGTCGCCCTCTTCCAATGGCATACCGGAACTAAACTCCAATTCGTCGTCATCGTCGCCGAGATGGGCAATTTGGTATAAATAACTAAAAAAAAACAGTTAAATTAAAAGATTCCTTTGAAAAAATGTTAAAAAAAACTCACTGATTCCCAAATTCGGAAGCAACAAAAAGGAAACCAGTCTTCAAAACGCACATTGCCGTCGCAACTGGCACAGTATCAAAATATTTCAATTTGATTTCAGTCACCATATCTTTCTCAATATCCAAAGTAATCTTGAAAATGTCGCCTTGTTCAGTTTGTGCCAGAAAGAAGAACATTGATTTGGTTTTGTGTGTTGCTGAACAGACGAAAATCATGCCACGCTCTGGATCGTCTAAATCGTTTCGTCTGCGCGGTATGGGACAACGGATATCGTGCTGATCGCCCAAATTTTTGTATGTTAGATAATTTTCGGAACAGATTAACACACCAGACGGTCCATCATCGCCACCAGGCACAGTAATCAGAAAATTCGCATGCTCTTCCAACGGTTCGGAATATTTTCTCACCACATGATTAACACCCAAGTCCAATTCGTAAAAAGTCAATGTTTGTTGGGTTTTTTGGGCTGCTTCGCCCGTTGGATCCGAGTCCGCTTCTTCATAATCGATTTCCAAACAGGCGAAAATCGGATTATCAAATCCAACATCAACGCCCACCATGTGGTAAACTAGAGTGTTGCTTTTATGTGCTTCCAATGGTGAGGAGATTGTTAATCGTGCTTCACTGTCGCGATTCAAGATGTAAGCCAGTTTTTGTTTTTCTATCGCTCCAATCATTACGGCACGGCCACGGGGATCAGTGGCCAAATATTGGCCGGGAACAATACGACGACTGCCCGATTTGCCGAATGTTTCTTTTTGTATAGCTTCAAATGCATTCTTTGCCGGTAAGTATTCTAATATCACAATTCGACCGGAATCTGAACCAACTACAATGTAATCCTTTGTACCACCAGTTAATCTAAATGACATCAAAGATCTTATAATTCCAAATATTTCCACGGTTAATAATGTATGTACTTTGCCAGTGTTTGGATCCGGTCGCAGTAATTCGATACTTTTACCACGAGATATGACCACTTCTTGCATTTTCGTGCCGGAAAAGTTGCCGTGCACGGCATGGGTGATGGCCGAAGCCCTTTGCAAGGTCAAATTGTACAAGAACATGGTATTTCGTTGTACACTACAAAAGAAAGTGAATTAGGTTAGAAGAGACATTTTTAATGGAAAGTGAATTTGTTGAGTACAAGAATACCAAGAATTTGAATATTAAATAAAGCAAATTCTAACGATGCAATATACTCGTATTTTTATAGCACCGATTCGACCTACACGTTTATTTAGTGGAAAGGTGCAGGAGATACCGAGTGCATTTTTATAAAAATTCCAAAAATACTGATGCATCACAACAAATCCATGTAAATACAATTAAAGGATACTTACATTGATTAAAAACGATTAAAGATTATTGAGGAATTTAAGAAAAAACATTATTGTTGTTGAAGAAATGCTCAACCGGCTAAAACCAAGCGCAAGCCATCACAGACACATTTAAAATGGCGTCTTTTTTGCTGATTAACGTTGGAAAAGAAGGGTGGCGCTGGTGTCGCAAAAATAATTGCGGGAAATTTGAAATCAAAGAAAACACTAAAATCCACAAAATTTAATACAAACTTAATTGCTCCACAGAATATTTCAAATGCACTCCAGTCTGTGTGAAATTTTTCTGTTGTATAAACTGCGTTAAAACCGATTCAGTTTCATTGAAATCCTTAAAATGAATTAAATCATCCGTAACAACTTGGTTCAATTTAACCAATACATCAATAATTTTCTGATCTTTAGTCAACAATAATTTCTGATAGTTCGCATCCAACAATATACAGCACCAAGAGATTAACTTGTTATCATTTCGAACAGAATCACCCAACAAAAGACAATGCTCTTCATTTGTATACAGAAAGTGGATATATTCCAGCAGCAGCACAATTTGATCGATATCGAAATCCGTTCGGAGATGAGCAAATAACAAAACATCACTGTACGATTTGGACAAGACAGTATTAATAATATTACAACGTGCCATTGGCTGCATTTCCTCTGGAAATCCCTCACTTGTAACTCGTTCCTTATTTGGAAAACATTTTTCATCCAATGTGAGCAGAAACGACAGCATTTTCGATAAACATTTCTCGGATATGTCACAAAAGTATTCCAAACAAGTGTTCAACAAACCCAAATCGTTCTTATCAAATACGTCCACCAATAACGACTCGAGAAGCACAGTTTCGGTTATTCCACATTTCCCAAGTTCCATCATCTTCTTTTCAATCGGAGCTGGAACGAAATCCTTGTCTTCCGAATCTCCATCATTATTCCAGTTAGCAGTTTCCAATTCTTCAATAATAGCAATGTCTGGATCTTGTTCAATCGCTTTGTGACTTCCAATCAGTGCTGCAAGTTGTTCAGTTTCCAAACAAAACGGTACAACAGCCAAATTTTGTCCCACTGGCAATAATAAATTATTGTCAATGCGCCATAACTGTGTGCCCAGTGTGTACAATTTGAATGGTTGCTTTGTTTGGTTCACTTTAAATTGTGAATTGAATATGATTAAAAGGGCCCCCTCCTCGTTTGCACTCGCCCCATGTACAGCGAGATAATTTTCATCTAAAGAAGTCATCACTATTCGATGTTTGCTTGAAATTAAATCCATCATAGTGAATAATTCTCCAATACTGTTACTGGTTTTGCTTTGTTGGAGTTGTGTGGAAAATACTTTATTGTCTGACCCTAGAAATAGTTGTGTTTTAGTGATTTGTTTTTGATGAATGAATGAATACTAACATGCACTTATGAATGATACATTTGGCGTGTGGTGGAGGACAGACCCGATTAGTTTACAGTCACCCTTCCGTGCCACATTGATTTTAAGGAATTTTGGGTTGAAGGATTGCTTGTTGACTATTGTCCAATAAAAGTTGATGGTATTGTTTGATGATTTTACAAGGAAACCTATGTAACAATTGTCCATGTGGACATTAGTTAATATTTCGTCTATATGTTCATCATTCTCCTCGAATATGCTGGCGGGGTTCAATGTTTTTCTTTCTTCTAAAGCCCTGTCGAGGGGGTAAATGTTTCCATCTTTAAATACGACAAATGTGATTCCATTCAAATGAAGTAAAGTATGAATTTGGCGATTGAACTGAAACAAAAAAATAATTATGAGTTCAGAATTTGTATGAGAATGCACACTTACTTTAAACTTTTTAATTTTATCCAAATGTTCATCCTCCTCACCACTCCATAATCTAATGACTGTATGATTAAATACTGCCACATATTTTTTAACATCTTCAGCATATATCACTGGTGAAGTGAACTTTTCTTTCGTTCGCCAACTATTTAGTTGTTTTTGGTTGGAAAGCTGCAATAAAACCATGGTATTTAATGTAGTTATTTATCCAAGGAAAGCATGTCTAACTTACTTTATATTTAATTGCTATATTTTTACCCAATGTGACGATAACATTGCCATATTCTGCATCTTCACTTATACCCAATAAACTTTTGCAATCAATTAACGGACACAATCCATAATATGGGGAAAATTTGGCCATTTCTTTAAAAAAGGAAATATTTTTTTCAAAAATCAAAATCAACCTCTCGTACAACAAATTGTGAGGTTATGTTAGTTTGTTAGACAGATTACAGGTTTCTACTTTAAATTTATTACAGTTGGTCCATCTATGGGAGTTATTTTAATTAACGGATTAAATAAATATAAAAGATTATTATTTATATTTTCCCTTTATAAACGCTTAATCATATTCGAATTCAAATAATAAATTGCACTTACATTGGATTAAAAACAAAAACGTTTAAAAATTTCAAATAACGCGCCCCCACCTCCATTGGATGGAAGCCATATTAGTTCTTTAAAGAGGATAGATGTTTATGTGATCCATCCTCTTTATGTTTATATATATATATATTTAAATAATGTTTAAAAAAACTCAACAAACAGATGAAAGTAATGATAGTCAGAGTGTTGATGATAAGTTAAACCAAAACAATTCCGTTAAGTTTAATGAAAATTCCTTATTAAATCTTGTTGTTGGTTCTTTAAATGTCAAAAGATGGAATGCATTGAAAGTGGCATTTTCTTGCAAAAACAATGAGAATTTCGTTACAAAATTATTAGATATTGCACAGGAATACTTAAATCGGTAAGAAACCGGTCGCATTATTATTAAATAGATAGTACTAACAAAGTGGTTATTGTTTGAAAAGATTGTTGTTGAGTAGGCGGTGCTAATTTGACAGATCAATAATTTCACCGTTCAGGTGTTTTCCAGTTACATTTTCATATGATCTGAATTTTCAAATACTTTATTTGAAATGCACGTGCGATTTTTTAACACTGTTATTTTTCTTGTAGAAATGAAGTTAAAGAGAATGCTGATAAGAGAAACAGAAACAGTAAGAAGAAAAAGAGTTCCAAAAGCAAAGAGTTGGGACAGTTGGAAAGTAAAGAGAAAATAGGAAAAAATACGAAAATCGAAGAGAGCAATAACCGAGTAACCGAACCCCCAATTGCAGTCCTAGAATGTTTAGATAAAACCCACAAAGATAACGAAGAGAAGAGCAAAAAGAAGAAACCTTCCATTATCATTGAGAAAGTGAAAAAAGACAAAGCCGACTCGAAAAAGACAAAAAACCACGATGTTCGAAAAGCACCTGAATTAATCATACAAAACATTAGTAAAACAGACAAAGAGAGTAAAGTATTAACTGTATCATCTGCCCAAACTGAAAAACAGTGCCATCATTGTAATACCAGACATATCGACAATCAATGTCCATTAAATTTCCCTTATACAATAATTGGCGATAGTTTAACACTCGATGAATGGCAGGAGAAACATTCAAACGTGCCAGATGGCAAAGAGAATGCCGATTTGGAAGAGAAATGTGCTTTCTCCAAACTCTCCTTACCGTCATGTTTATATTTGGATGAGACTGGTGCGGAGCACGGCAGTGGAGTGTTCGTGAAATGTGATATCAAATCGTTTACACAGTTCGGTCCATTGATTGGACAAATTGTGAAAGAAGTCGACATACCGGAAGACTCAACGATGCGCGATTTATGGGAAATCAATCAAGGCAACAGCAACATTTACATAAATACAGAGAATGTTGCAAATTGGATACGTTTTATTCGGCCAGCACCAACACGAGACGAGAAAAATGTCACAGTTGTTGTGAAAGAGAATCAACTTTATTTCGTTAGTGTTCGATTGATTTGTAAAGGGGAAGAATTGTTGTATTGGCAAGATGGCTCCGTTTCGGCCAGTAAAAAGAAACTGGAGAAAACTTGTACGTAATTTTTATAATCACATTGTTTTTCATTGTTGATTTTTTTTGTTTATTTTAGCATGTGGCGGCTGTAATATGAATTTCACCCATCCGATTTACTATAGAACGCATTGTTCCGTTTTCCATGACGTTCGGTATAGTTTAACAATACGAAAATATCATTGTAAAATTTGTGGAGAGGCCGTTTTGGGTAAAGAGAATATAATGAAACATGCAGCGAAATTGCACAATGGCCAAGGCGCTTATCAATGCCAATTCTGCAAAAAAGTAACTAAGTTCATACAATTTAACGTTCTACAGGGTGTAACTGCTCGATTGAGCAAAAATGAAATGACAGAATGAGGAAGTCGAATGGCTTTTTTCATACCGAAGAAATTGATTCATTGGTGACTCAGGGTGACCACCCGAATCTGTCATTTCATTTCTGCTCAAGCAGTTACAACCCTGTATATAAAATATCGGTGTGCTTTTCAGTTTTTCTTGCGTTTAAACTACTTGGAAATGCATCGAACGTATGGATGTTCAGCGAATCCGCACCGTTCGAGACCGTTGTGCGATTTTTGCGGTCGGAAATTCTGTCAGCCTCAAAAACTCAAAGTGCACATCAAACGGATGCACAGCGATTTCTCCGAAGTGCTAAAAGAGTTCCAATGCAAGAGTTGCATGAAGATTTTGGGTTCCAGGGCCGCATTGCAGCGTCATTTAAAGGAAGTGCACCAGAAACAGATGGACGGCGCGTGTTCGTGCACTCGGTGCGGTAAACATTTCCAAAATAAATCCAATTTGAAGATACACATGTTGACGCACAGTGGAATTAAACCGTTCAGGTAAGAAGTGTTGAGAAAAACGGTTGAATTCAAATTGAAAATGTGATTTTTTAGATGTGCAACGGACAATTGTAATGCCGCTTTTACAACGAAACAATGTTTACAATTCCATTACAAGAAAGTGCACAATTTCACTGAAGAGAATATGCCGAAAATTGAGCGCAGCGTTGATTATACATTCCAAGCGTACAGTGGCTGTGAAGAGATGGAAAATAAGGATGAGAATCAGTCAAAGGACAGTTTGAATATGGAAGATGAGAGCGATGTGGACGATGAGAGTTTGGAGTGTAAAAGTATGGACGATCCGCCCGCATTGCAATCGCCATTGCAAGTGGGTGATGAACAGTCGCAGCCACCGCCATCTATCAGTCCATTACCAGAACCGTATCCAAGCAACAGCATGAAAGTGCTGACAAAAGGCTCGAAAAAGTGGATTGGAGACGATCATATCAAGTCGTCGGATATTTATCAAATCGACCACCATCGACTATCATCGACCAAAGACGATTTAAACATGGCATTGCATGATAGTGAAATGTACGAACGGAAATTGAACGATTTCGGACGAACGCATCAGCAGGACGCGTCCAATGCGAGTTTATTGGTGGAGGCGGCATTGGATTCCGTTTGTAGTGAGCCGAATATCGATATTGATGTCAGTTCAACACCGAATTGTACAGATAGTCTTAATTTGTATACGTTGGCACAATCGAATGACAATTTACAAAGCACCGAATACAATGAGAATGTTTGCATTGGCGATCAGCAACGTGACATGAACTTGATGTCGCCGAATGATCATATTTCCGTAACCGATGAATTAAATGACGAATTACGCCATCACAATCATAATATGAATATTGATTATGCGAATTTTCAGCAAGAGACTGACTTTAGTCCGGCGAATAGTCCGGGAATTATGCAACAACGTAGCAATTTTGTGAGAAATTATATAAACAGTTTATCTCCACCACCGCCGCCGCAATCGTATCAGACGAATAAAAGTGTGTCGCCGGTACGGAGTCCGCCGAGGTACGATTTCGGTGGCCATGGCAACAACAATGTTAGTTCGGACGATAGTAATGGGATGGCGGCACAGAATTTGAGTTTGAACAATAGCAAAAATGATATACAATTGGATTTGTCGATTTATAAATCGCCGTACAAAGAGTTTCGTATAAAAAATGAACAGAAACAATTGTTGTCGATCAATAGTTTGACGAAGAATTATATGAATTGTGAAACGAATTCGTCATCGTTGGAAACGGAGGTGGATAATATGAATCAGCATGACATGTCGACGAATAATATGCAAAATATCGATGATGTCAAGCAAATGGATGCTACCGAACGGATTAAATATAATAATGAGCCGAATGTGAATGAGAATCGTGGTAAATTCGATTTAGATTTGGATTTACGGTTGAAGAATTATGAGATTGATGGTGATTCGTTACGTAATCGGAATAATATGTACGAATCGATGACAAGTGATATGGATTTCCGGGCGAAAAATTACGACTTGATCGAGAACAATGTGGAGACACGAACGGCAAAGTCCTATGATAATTTGGAGAGTGAATTTCGTGACAGGAATTTCGAGCCGTTGATATTGAATGCATCGGAAATTCAGGGACTTGATATGTCGGCGAGGAGTTTTCATAATTATTCGAATCTAAATCGATTCCATCATTTGTATCCGGATGTGGAGAGGGTGGATTTGCGATTGAATTACAGTCCACCGGCGCCGGCTTACACGCATGCGGACATTTTGCGTGTGGTGTCGTTGGATTTGACGCCGCCAGGGCGGCACAGTGTGGATTTGAGTTTGCGAACGCATCCGTTACATCAAATAGCAGCGAATAGTCGATTATTGAGCGAACATGGAATACATCAGAGTCGTTTGTTGTCGGATAGTGGACGGATATTGTCGGATCATACAACGACACGGATTTTGGCCAATGATCAATTGAGTGCCAATCATTTATTGACAACGGCAGCCGAACAAAGTCGATTGTTGTCGGATGAAAGTCGGATATTAACCGAACAGAGTCGGTTAATGGGCGATGGGAGGATTTTGCCACCGCCACCAACAACACCGAACAATTCCGTATCACCAGTACCGACATTTAGTGGATATTCTGTGTCTCAAAGTCCGTATCATCCTACACCGTTGGCGGCAAGGCCGCATGTCACATCGTCGCCCACACCAACATATCATCATTATTCCACTTATTATTAATCAAAAGAAAAATGTAACTGTGTATTTGTGATATATCAACTATTGTATTGTTCTAGTCTTTATTTATTGTTTTTTGTTTTGCCATAAATGCGCATTATATAAAGTTGTGTGTTTGTTTCATTTCAAATTTCGCGCCACAATTATTGATTTCATTTGTTTTCTTTTTCTTTGTTAGGGTGTTTCTCTTTTGTTTCTAGTGGAAAGTATGTCGTGTGCGGATCAATACGCTGTGGCGCATGCGTATATCATGTAAGCCATGTTTATTTCTTCTGTTTGAGGTCTTTTTCCACTGAAAATATCCATTTATGAATTAAATAAGTGAATAGTTTCACTAATTTTCAATAATGCGAGGAAGATCTGGAAGGCGGTGAGTATTCTAGTGTTGTTTATCGAAAAAATCGCAGTAGCCAAATGGTGGTTGAGCCTTTTTTCCATAAGCAACCCTTCGACAAGTTTGGGCATGTTAATTGATATTCTTGTCGTGCAGATCGAGAAGTCGAGATCGCCGAAGATCTCGCAGCAGAGACAGAGCTTATGGTGGAGGTGGACGGAGGAATGTGGCCGGTTCAACATTGCGAAAGCCCCGATGGGACATGAGCCGATTGGAGCCGTTCAAAAAAGACTTTTACATTCCCCATACGAATGTATCGAATCGGCCCTATTTCGAAGTGGAGGAATGGCAAAAGATGAAAGAGATCAGTCTGAAGGGCAAATCCATACCCGAACCAGTATTAAATTTCGAGGAAGCCGGCTTTCCCGATTATGTGATGAGTGAAGTGCGTAAAATGGGCTTTAAATCGCCCACACCGATCCAATCGCAAGGATGGCCGATTGCGTTGTCTGGCCGTGATATGGTGGGCATTGCATCGACCGGTTCGGGCAAAACGCTCTCCTACATTCTACCTGCCATTGTGCACATCAACAATCAGCCTCGGTTACAACGAAACGACGGACCCATCGCATTAGTACTGGCTCCTACCCGAGAATTGGCCCAACAAATCCAACAAGTAATTCACGAATTGTTGTGTTTTTTCAATTTCAACAAATTTCTCTAGTGGCTCCATCTTTCGCCACAAAAAAGTAACAGACTAATGTGAGGTTATGTTTGTGTTTTTTTTTGTAGGTGGCCACCGATTTCGGACAAACGTCCCGTATACGAAACACATGTGTGTTTGGTGGTGCCCCGAAAGGGCCACAAGCGAACGATCTCATGGACGGTGTGGAAATTGTGATTGCTACACCAGGCCGATTAATAGACTTTTTGGAAAGTAATCGAACAAATTTAAGACGATGCACGTATTTGGTGCTAGACGAGGCGGATCGCATGTTGGATATGGGCTTTGAGCCGCAAATACGGAAAATCATTGAACAAATTCGTCCGGATCGACAGACGTTGATGTGGTCGGCCACATGGCCGAAGGAGGTGCAAGCATTGGCTGCGGAATTCCTTAAAGATTATATACAAATCAATGTGGGCTCGTTACAATTGTCTGCCAATCATAATATTTTGCAAATTATCGATGTGTGTCAGGAGTATGAAAAGGAGACCAAGTTGAGCACTTTGTTAAAAGAGATTATGGCTGAAAAGGAGAATAAGACTATTATATTTATTGAGACAAAGAGGAGAGTGGATGATATAACGCGAAAGATGAAAAGGGATGGGTGAGTGTGTCGAATGTTTTGTTAAATTTGTTTAATGAGTTTGTTTGTAGGTGGCCGGCGGTGTGTATCCATGGTGATAAATCGCAACAAGAACGTGACTGGGTGTTGCAAGGTGAGAATAACCGAGAGGGGCATAGAGATGGGGATTCTATTGAAACGTATCGATTGAAAATTTTAACAAAAATCGATCGAAATTTCAAGTTTTTATTTTCTCAATACTTGATTCAGAATCGCCATCTCTAAATGAGTAGAAATGTAGAGTTTGAAATGGATTTGTAGATTTCAGATCTGGTAAGGCGCCAATACTGGTGGCAACTGATGTGGCAGCCCGAGGTTTAGGTATGTGATCAACGACCACACTGTCTTTTATTTTTCTTTATATCTTTTCTATTTTGTTTGATTCAAGTGAAAAACATGATTAGCAGGCTAATAGCGTTGTTCAGTTGTTTCATTTAATTTTGTTTATGTTTCTTTTTTGTTTGTTGAACAAGTTGTAATAATGAAAGAAAATAGAAAGAGAGAGAGAGAGAAGGGTGAGCACATTTCTAATGAAAAAAACTACATTTAGAGTACGAAAATTATTAGCCTGTTGACCAGAGTTGTGCATGATGATGGGACAAAAAAAAAACAATAATTTATACCAAAAAAAGAATGTATAGGCACTGCTCTCTCTTTTCCAGAGGCACAAGCGTGTTAATGACAGACAGAAATGTAGTCAAAATTGTCATTGTCACAGTGGCTGTGCCTCTCTGGAGAATTCGGATGCGATTGGGGGCCACGTTGAAGTCTGTGGTCTCAACAAATTTACTTGTGGACTGCTGGCTCTTAACTTGGCCACCTAGGGTGGGGCGGCCGCGCCCCCCATTCAACAGACAACGCTGCCCTCCGGCCTCGGAGCCTCGTTTTTCCATAAAAATTTCTGTGGATGACTTGTGGCTTGTGGCTGTTGTGGGCTCGCTGTGTTGAATGTCAATGATGGGGCCACATCTCATACTATGATGGATACAATGTTCGGGTACGCATTTACTATAATAACCGTTTAAATCAACCACCCCCCACAAAAGAAATCTTTGGTGTGTGTGCCAATTTTCTTATTTCATTCATAAACAAATAGGTAGGCTATGTGTTTGTGTTTTTTCTTTTCTTTTTATAATAATCAAAACATTCCTTTTTAATCATGTAATTCTAGTCATAAACAAAAATCCAATTTCTTTCTTTTGTATTGTTTTTTTTATTTCTTTACAAAGTGATCAAAAAAAGATGCACTCAATTTACAAAAAAATAAATGATTATTGGTGCTCGCAAAAGAGCAGAAATAATCGATAAACCACACACTTTTCCTGTTCGATTCACTGATATCGATTGTTCAATGGACTTTTACAGATGTTGAAGATGTAAAGTTTGTGATCAATTTTGATTATCCGTCCAATTCGGAAGATTATGTCCATCGTATTGGACGTACTGGCCGTTCGCAACGTACTGGCACTGCGTACACATTTTTCACGCCGAGCAATTGTAATAAAGCGGCCGATTTGGTGGCTGTGTTAAAGGAGGCCAAGCAAGTGATTAATCCGAAATTGCAAGAGATGGCGGACAATCGCAATTGGAATTCCAATGGTAACTCGAACAGAGGTGAAAACATGATTAAATCTGTATGTTTGGAGAGTAATTTTGATGATTTTGTTTAGGGAGGAATCGATGGACGCGAAATAGACAACAGCAACACAATCAACGGTCGTTGTCTCGTTCCCGGTCCCGTTCACCGTCCTCTAGACGGACAAGTAGACGGGAGAGGAGCAATTCGCGTGAGAAAATGAGCCGAAGACAGAAGAGATCGCGTAGTTCGAGCAGTCGGGACCGGAGTCCGATTGGATCGCGAACAGGCAAGTCGACAGCAGTCGATAAAGTCACTTGTGCCGCTTCAAATGTCAATCAGATGCAACAACAGCCACCGCTGCCGTTGTTGATTTATCAGAGTTTGCCTCCACCACCACCACCGCCTCCATCAACACCTGGTCCCCCATTCGGGACTTATCAGTTGTCTAATGGGACATTATTCTTCAATAATCCACCCCCGCCTCCGCCCACACAGGGGGTTGCTGGGATGTACTTTCCATACGCTCCACCACCTCCCGCTCCTCGTTAGTTTCAATTATAAAAGGTTTGTTGTGTCTATCGAAAGACGTATTTCAAATGTTCTCTCAATTTTCGGTCCTTTTCTTCCTTGCAGTTTTAGACATTGAATTGAAATGTATATTAATTTGTCATGTGGTATTATATGGTGTGTTTTTCGTTTCAGGTCATCGCAAATGAATCTCTGTTAATTTAATGTAATTCATCGATGTGAAAAGGAATTTATTATGAAAATAATATATACACTTATAGTACCTATTTATTATATACATTTTAGTTTAAAACAAAATGAATTTTAGACTCGTTTAACGTTATAATGTAAATAAACGACTATTGTAGTAAAATGTGATTTTCCGCGAACAGTTTTCGTTTCATTTTCCACGTTTTGTCATTGCCATGCGTTCAGCTGTTTTGTGTGTTGCCTACAACTCGACTTACTCTGGTGTCAGTAGGTGGCGTTAGACAACATGGCTGTCCTCTCTTTCGCACTTGTCATTTGAAATGAGACAGAGTGCTAATTAGAAAGCCGAGTGGAAAGTGATCCGGTGACGCTTTCTCTTGTCTCTAGTCACGTGACCAATACCACCGTATATTCGTCCTCTTTTTTTTTAAGTACAACTTGTGCATGGCTTATTCAGGATGACGACCCAGCAAATTACTCCAAAACGTGGTATTGTTAAACAAGTAAGTGGATTTTAATACTTGATTATAATAATAAACATGCTGTTGTTGGTATTTGTCCATAAAATTGTGTGCTTCTATTTAAATAACGTAAAATTTCCATAAATTTATTGTACTGTGCTTGGTTGGCATGACGTTTTAAATAATGCATATGGAATGGATACAAAGAGGCACATAATATCATGTTCAAATATCGCTTAATTAACGAAATGTGCGACTAAAGTGGAATGTTTCTGTTAGAAAATGAACAGAAATGATTTCAAACACATTTGTTAGCATTGATGACAACAAGTGTATGAGTTGGCACATTTTTACTTCCAACACATTTCACAGTACACATTTGTTCATATTTTTAGATCCTTTCCGGGGATTCTGTGATTATTCGAGGCCTGTCGGGAGCTCCACCGCCCGAGAAGCAGATCAATTTTTCCGGAATTGTGGCACCCAAATTGGCTAGACGAGCCACCGACAAGTAAGTGAAGAAAATTGATGGAAATTTCAAAATTGTGGCCGTAGATAATGAATCTGGAAATGAAAAATGTTCATTTTCCTTCTTTAAAATGAAAAATGACAGAATTTTTAAATTGAAAATAAGTTGGCTATGAAAATATTTCCAACAACACAATTACCTGAAATTATTTGAAATTCTTTTAAATATGAACTAAGAGGAACATTTTAATGTCCGTTTTTTCATTTTGAAGAATAAAAATTGATATTTTCTTGTTTTACAATAATAAAACAACGATTAATAATAATAAAAAATGACCAAAGTGAAGTTGCCGTTTTTGGACTGTCAAATTTTCAAAATGTTCAATTGAAATAACTCGAAAACGGCACTTTTGCTCCAATTTTTGTTTCCCGATTCGTCATCTACGGCCCAAAATACATAAATGTTGAAAATTTCATCAATTTTGAGTCCGAAAAGTAATTAATTACCAAAATGGAAAAATGATTTATTTGATTTTGATTTTTAGCTCTGAAAACACGAAAGATGAACCGTGGGCTTGGGAAGCACGTGAATTTCTCCGTAAAAAACTGGTTGGCGAAGAGGTGTTTTTCACATCGGAAAAGCCACCGAATGCCGTCCGTGAATATGGTGTGATTTATTTGGGCAAAACGTTCAACACTGCTGAAAATATCACCGAATCACTGGTGTCCGAAGGACTGGTGACTGTGAGACGGGAGGGTGTTAGACAGTCACCGGAATTGACGCGTTTAATCGAATTGGAGGACGCTGCCAAAGCGGCTGGCAAAGGCAAATGGGGCCCCGATGCGTCCGTACGTTTTTCTCATCTAATAATCCCCATTTTCCATTAATTGCGTGTGTGTTTTAGGCCCATGTAAGAGATGTGAAATGGACAATTGAGAATGCGAAACATTTTGTCGACAAACACCAACAGAAGCCGATTAAAGCGATTATTGAACATGTACGTGACGGATCGACAGTGCGAGCCTTTCTACTGCCCGATTTTTATCATATTACACTGATGATCTCAGGAATTCGGGTAAGATATTGGCACTAGTGTGCTGGAAAAAGCGAATTTCAAAGCGTTGTTTCAGTGTCCCGGCTTTAAACTTGATAACAGCGGCAAACCAGATCCAACTGCAGTCGTTGAATATGCGGAAGAGGCACGTTTCTTCACCGAAATGCGTCTGTTGCAACGTGAAGTGGAAATTGTACTGGAATCGGTGAACAATTCGAATTTCGTCGGTTCAATCATCCATCCGAAGGGGAACATTGCCGAAGCGTTATTGAAAGAGGGCTTGGCCCGTTGTGTGGAATGGTCGTTGGTGTTTATGCATACGGGCAAAGAGAAATTGCGTGCCGCCGAGAAACAAGCGAAAGAAAATCGTAAAAGAGTGTGGAAAAATTACCAAGCAACAACACCGCAAATTACTGGCAAAGAGAAAGATTTTACTGGCACTGTTGTTGAGGTGATTAATGGTGATGCGTTGAATATAAAATTGGCCAATGATCAAGTGAAGAAGATTTTCTTGTCGAGCATTCGACCGCCAAAGGAGCCGGGCCGTGTGGCGGATGAAGATGGTAAAACGGCACCGAGACCGAAAGGATTCCGTCCACTGTACGACATTCCATGGATGTTTGAGGCAAGGGAATATTTGAGAAAGAAATTGATTGGGAAAAAAGTGCATGTTACTGTTGATTATATTCAAGAGGCGAAAGATAACTTTCCGGAGAAGACTTGTGCGACGGTTACGATTGGTGGAAAGTAAGTTATGACAATGAGGAAGTGACCCAGGTTGGAAATTTACAGAAATTTCTAGATAATTCGATAAAATAGGTGAAATGATTAGTTCTGAACGTAGTAACAGTTACTCATTTCAAAGTATAATTTCTTATATATAACATTAAAGCATTTTTAATGTAGATTAGAAAAAAATCAATAAAAAAAAGCCGGTCACTTCCTCATAAAGAGTGGTTGCTGTTGAATAACGATTTGTTTTTCGGTAGGAATGTAGCGGAAGCGTTGGTGAGCAAAGGTTTGGCCACTGTGGTACGTTATAGGGCCGATGATGATCAAAGAAGTTGTAAATATGATGAACTAACAACGGCCGAATCGAATGCCAGTAAAAAGCAATTGGGTGTACATTCGAAGAAGGAGAGTCCGTTGTTAAGAGTGACGGAAATTGTATGTGAACATCTCTGTTTAACGAAAAATGGTGAATGATTGTGTTTTTTAGGATGGTACAAGAGCAAAATTGGAATTGGCTGCCTTCCAGAGAGCCCAACGAATGGATGCAATTGTGGAATTTGTTGCAAGTGGGTCGCGTTTACGCTTATACATTCCAAAATCCAACAGTTTATGTACATTTTTATTGGGTACGTTTTGATTTTTTCGATTTTATTCGAGGCACCACCTGAAAACCCCGTTTTAAAATCGTTCCAATCGTTTATTACGGCAGAAATGGTGGCAAATTATACCGATAAAATATCCAAATTAGTCACTTTCAATCGATAAAGTTGCTAATATTTCAGTTTATCGACATTTAATCATTTTTAGGTATTTGAATGTTGATTGAATGTGTTTTTTAGGTGGCATAAATTGTCCAAGAGCTTCCAGATCGGCAACTGGCACCGCACCGGCCGTCGAAGGTGAACCGTTTGGTGATGAGGCATTGTTATTTACAAAAGAACGATGTTTGCAACGTGAAGTGTCGATTCAAGTCGATAATCACGATAAAGCTGGCAATTTTATCGGCTGGTTATGGATTGACAATAATAATTTGTCGGTTGAATTGGTACGGAATGGTTATGCGTCTGTTCATTTCACTGGTGAAAAATCGCAATTTGCATCGTCATTGAAACAAGCAGAAGATTCAGCGAAAAGTCAGAGACTAAGAATATGGAAAGATTATGTGGAAGAGAAACATGAAGACAAGAAAGAAGATGAGAAAACGGTAAGTGAAATTGTTTGTGAATGGATTTGATAATAGAAGAATGATTTGGGTTTTTGCAGCCAACCGAACGTAAAGTGAACTTTGAAGAAGTGCTGGTTACCGAAATTACCAATGAGGGAACATTCTTTGTGCAACGAATCGCCGATGGTGCAAAAGCGGAAGCGTTATTTGCCAAAATGCGTCAAGAGTTCCAAGCGAATCCGCCGTTGCCGGGCGCTTATACGCCGCGACGGGGCGACGTGTGTGCCGCCAAATATTCGGTCGATGATCAATGGTACAGAGTGAAAGTGGAAAAGGTGCAAGGGGGCAAAGCGAGTGTGCATTACATCGATTTTGGGAACAAGGAAGTGCTGCCAACGACACAATTGGCCAGTTTACCAGCGACTTATGCGAGCGAGAAACCGTTTGCCACTGAATATATTATGCCGTTTGTTACATTGCCGAAAGATGAGGAGTTTGCATCGCTTGCAATTAAATATTTGAAAGAGGACACGTACGATCGCAAGTTGCTTCTTAATGTTGAGTATAGAAGTCAGATTTCGGCACCGGCCGCTTCATTGCATACGGATGAAACGGCGGAAGGGGACATCATTAAGAATCTTATTACAGAGGGTTTGTTAATGGTGGAGAATCGGAAGGGAAGAAGTCACAATAAATTGGTGAGTCGAATTATTTCAATGTTTGGTTTTGGCTAAATTTATGTGGGCATTTCAGTTGGAACAGTACAGAAACGCTCAGGATGTTGCTAAAAAGAATCACACCAATATTTGGGAGTATGGCGATGTGACGGAGGATGATGCCAAGGAATTTGGACTAGGAAAATGTAAGTGGAACAATTGTGCAAGTTTGGATTTTCTATAGAAATTCGATTTTGTTTTAGGATTTTATCGGGGACCACACAAACACAGTTTAATCAGAGCAACAAACCTACATGTCATTATTTCTCTGTAGGTTCTTCCATTTATATTTCCTAAATAGACCAAATTCCGAAATATTTTCTTTTTTGAAAAAAAAAGTACCTTTTATAATGTAGATTAAATAGTTTTCAGGGTTTCTTTGTAAGCGTGTGTTTTCAATACAAAGTGATTTTATTAGTACTATTGTACTTGATTTTTACAAGATGTATAAAATATAATTCTATTCAGATAAATAGTGTAACCCTCTCTATCTCTGTTGTTGGATTATGTGAATCATTTTCGAATGTTTTAGATGTAAATTTTCCTTCTTTTTTTTTGTTATGCAAATTTTAAGTATTAAAAGACCATTGTTTATGACAATTGAATTTATTTAATGAAAAAAAAACAATTGTAGTAATAAATATTAAAAGTATTTATTATTGCAAATGTAAATTGAATGAGTATGAATGTTGAAAAGGAAAAAAAATGTAGGGAAAGGCTCTGTTTAAAAAAAAAATAATAAACATAATTGTTTGGCATTCCAAGTATTTCATTTTCACCTTGTTCGAAATAAACACAACAAATTAATATGCTCAAAACATTCAAAACCATTTATTACATCCACGTTATCTGTATAATAGTTACAAATACTTGAAAATTTCTTAAAAATACCTAATATGTTACAATACTAATTAAATTTATTATCTATACATTATCTTATAATACGAAAAAGAAAAAATGCATTCTCCCAAAAAATAAGCTTAAACCAAAAAAAATAACTAAGAAAAACTCAAAATGTAATTTCACAATTTGTTCCATATTTTTCTCAAATTCATATTGTTTTATGTGCAAATCACAAAAATGTTTATCACTCTTGTATTTCGCCTTCTTGCGATTGTACCGTCGTTTTTACCATGCACGATCTTGCCACCGACTCAAACAACCTAAAAAAAACACAAGAAAAAAGACTCTTTTTAATACACACATCAAATCAATAAAACCAAAAAAAAACATACTTTTCAATTTCCGGTGCACAATGTACAAACTCATGTTGCCAAAATCTGTATGTAGGATTCTTAATGAGTTCAATGAACGTAATTAAAAGTCCCCACGGATGTGGCCTATTCACAATCAATCGTTCCAACAACACACGTGTTATTTGCTCTTGTATTGCTTCCGTATTCGCTTCGGCAAACAAATACAACAATGTACAGGAAAAATAATGCGTATGACTGTTCGGATATCGTAATTGATTCGCAATGGCATTCAAGAACAAATACCGTCCCTCCGTATCCAAATCGACGGCCAAATTCTGAAATATATCCATATGGGCACTGTGTGCAATGGTCGACATATTCGGCGTATGTCCTTTGCCTCTTATATAAGCAATCGCTTGTGTACCAACATACAATACCAATGCATTCATCAATTGTATATTATAACGGACACCGGGCTCTTTGGACACTTGCAAATTACTACGCAATTCCGATAGAAATGTGACCGGTGCACGTTGCTTCAAATACGAATCCAAATCCTTTTTAAATTGTACCGGTGTTATGAGTAATGCAATATTGGTCAAGATCCGTGGTCCGTACGAGATTTCCGGCAACATGTCCACTTTTAAATTCGGCGTAAATGGATCGGGTAAACGCATATTCCGTGGAAAGGCGGACAATATCAAATTCCGCATCTGTATACAGTTCGGTGGTATGGCATCGCAGAAATTGTAATGATAATCGCACAGGAATTCGGGGAAATCGTGCAACAACACCAACAACACACGCAACGTGCCTTTGTACAACATTGTAACGGGTTTCGCCAATTCGGCATTGCGTAGAAACGGTGCCAAATATTTAAACAAATCCACCAACAATTGTCCATACAATGGCCATCCTTTCTGTTGTGGTGTATTGGCCAACATGCGGCCCATAAAGACGCGATGTGAGACCAGCTCTAACCAAGCATAACAGAAACCGGCCGCTTTTGTTGGTCGCAATATGTGCAATGTGTGACAATAGCCAGTCAATACATGGAAATTGATCGTCTCCAAAACGGGTTCGGGTGCATTCAATTCCAAAAATAACATGGTAAATATACGATGATAGGCGAATTGATGAAAGTCCACTTGTCTTGTATCGTGATCTTGTAATAAACAGCCAGCCACAATGCCAAGTACTTTGTTCAATAAATGGATTTTTGTGATTGTATTTGTTGCATCGCCTGAATGTTTTACTAATAATGCAACTAAACGTACATACGCATCTAACGGTTGATAACACTTTGGACGCATTATGGCTGCATTCGTTTTGTCACTTAACATACGATATACAGTTTCCACACACAATTGTGTGGCTAAACGGAAGAAACGTGTTATCAAATCATCGGTCTTCAAAATGCCATGGAAATTCATTTGATGTACAAATAGACTGAACGCTTTTGTGGAATCACGGCCCTGATGCTGTGCATTATTGTATATATTGATCCATTCTCTTAATAAATAATCGGTTTTCTCCACTAGACCGGGTGGATCTTCAAACGAATGTCCACGCACCTAAAAATTCAAATAATGCATTCTAGAACAGAATTTTTTCATGCAAAATGGACTGCGCGCGCATATGTCAAATTTAAAAAATTCTCCCTTCTCATTGGTCGATTCAAATGTTTGTTTTTTTTCAAATCAACCAATGAGAAGGCTGGATTTTTCAAATTTACGCGCGAAACATGCAAACACATTTTTCTTACCTGCAAAATACCATTGTGTATATGCAATGAATTGCCAATTTGACTTCGATCACCAATAAATGTCGTTTCATGATTTTGTCTTAAAATATCAATGATATTCCCTAAACCTTCTGGCGGTTGTCGTGTATGTGTTTGGATTTTTGCAAGCATTTCAATCGTATTACATAAATCACTTTCACTTAGAAATTGATTGGATCGATCATCAATCAGGTACAATTGGACTAGTTGCATAGCAAAATTCACACCAACAAAATTCAAACCATTCTCCATACATTGTGCCAATGATAAATCGTATTGTGGCACATTCACTAGTCCCGCTTTGATCAATGTATCAACGGCATCGATATTATAACGTAACTCTTCACGGCATTCAGTCAAAAATCGTGTCACCAATTTATTAATCCACTGTTGACCATAAACTCGTGGATCTTGTACGGATTTCAACATTCTCAAAACAATCTCTTTGAATTTGATCACCACTGGATCGGTGTCGTTTAATGTTGTTACTAGACATTCTTGCAAACTCTCTACACACTGTGAAAAAAGAAAGAAAAATCAAATTTAACACTCTATTCGCGATTTTGATCAGCGCCACAGATGGTGGTTGATTTTTGAAACATCCACTGGGTGACTCATTCGTACACTTTCTAACGTTTTTTTTTTTTGATATTCGTACAAATAGTGAATTGAAATTTGAAGAAATGTCATAAAATTGATGTTTCAAATTGTGGCCGCCATCTTGCGCATATTTGAAATTTGAAAAACTGCCCACTTGTCATTGGTTGATTCAAACTGATTGAAATCAACCAATGAGAAGGTAGATTTTTTCAAATTTACGCGCGAAACCCAAAAAAACAAATCATTCCGTTTCATTACCTTTTGTACGATTGCTTGTGTTGTCGCAACATCTCTAACTCTCAACGAATGCATTAAACATTCCCTCAACACATGCAAACTGCCATTCATATTCGTATATTGCGGTTGACCAGTTGTGCCTTGTATAAATTGTTCCACTTCCACCACCAATTTATCATATGCCAATGTTAATTCATCAGCTGGTGGCAATGCATTTTGCTGTTGTATCGGTGCAAATGGTGTACTACTCGTATGTGTTTGTGTTTCAATTGGTGTTAAATTCTGTTTTTGCATTATCAACGTGATATCACGTTCATTTGGCAGAAAACCCGGTATATTCCTTGCAAATTCCTCATACACAGCCATTTGACAACTGGATATACCGCCAACTTTCAATCGAATCTGTTCGGGCATACGTTCCGCTTGATACGTTAATGCAATCGCATCACAATACCGTCTACCCTCATTCCTTGCCATTTTCCTCAACTCATATTCACTCATTAAACGTTTATCAATTTCCGGTATCGCTTTCTCCACTGCCGTCTTCTGTACATATGCACACGCCAATTCCATATTCTCATTTGCAATCACATTCGCTGCTTGTTCAATCATCTCTTTTTGTTGTATGGTCGGTGTACCGATATTCGCAATCAACACATGCTTCAATCGTGTATTGATGGCTGCCAACAATTGATCCCGACATGTAATCATCGCCATCCCAGCGGCCAAATTGCGTACCATACAATGTGCCGCTACACGCATTCGATTCTCATCCGGATCCAATGCAAAATCCTTCCTAATTATATGTTCACATGTTTGCAATGCAATCTTAATCGATCGATCAACAACTGGTGCAATCCATTCTTGTACTGCATGTTCAATCGATGTACGTACCAACGGTTTCAATTGTGGCTGTGTTTGAAACAGTAAAATCGACGGACTGATTGTTGTGTGCTGTTGGAATGCGGCCATGCCAGCAATTTGGATGTCAGTGTAGGTAAATCGGGGCTCCGGTGCTGTACTTAGTATCGATGTGGGTGTTGTACTGCTATTTTGTGTCACTGGTGAACTGGTCACTTGGCCAGTGATAATATTCGCCAATTCCGGTTCGCTACTTGTCGCACCACTACTTGACTGTGTTGTCACCGTTGATGATACAATTGTGACGTCTTTCTTTGCCGGTTGCGACAATTGATACTCGATTTTCCTTATACGTTCGGGATCTTTTAAATAGCATGTCGGCTTCAATTGGCCCACTTCAATCTCCAAATTCTTACACAACACTTCAATTTCAAATTTCAATGTCAACTTCAAATCGGGCTCTTGATGCAATTCGGCTAATACATTCATGATGGCCATTGTCCATGGATTTGGCGGTTTGAATACTTTACTTTTCGCACAAGATTCCAACACTTTCGCCACAAATGGCACCACATACAACAATTCCTGTTGTCCTTTGTGGTATGCTTCGACTAACAGTGCTTTCAAATCGATATCGATTTGTAAAATTGGTTTATTTCTTGCTAATGTTAACATGCCCAACCAATGGCCGAGATTTTTCAATAATGAACGATCAGAGAAATTCGCTATTGCCTTATCCGAACGTAACAATACTTTGATGTTACGGTACGTTTCTTTTGTCACCATACGATAGATTTCATTTAGATTCAATGTATCGAGAAAATGTGAATACAATACATGGAAATTCACTTCGATTGATGCCCGTTTCATTACCAAATATTGTGCCAACCATGGATAATATTCCTCTGTTACTAATTCTCTTAATTCATCACATTTACTTTTCAAATTCAATTGACTTAAATTATTAAATATAAATGCGGTTTTGTCTTGTAGTGTTTCCGGTGGTGAGATTGGTTTCTCTTCTTTTTCCGTTGCCACAAGTAATGTATCGATATTTGTTGTATTCGCAATGGATGGACGACTGCCCAATGCGTTCGTTGTTGTTGTTGTATTCGCTTTATTATTCGACGTTACACTTGTACTGCTCGTTTTGTACACTTGTGTACTTGTATTTGGTTGGGGTGCAAGCATTGCCGCCAAACTGGCCGGCAACACCGGTCCATCAGGCTTCGATGGTGGCTCTGTACCTTGTAATCCATATTCAACGTAATCTTGTAGATGTGGTGGGAATTCATTAAAGTGCGGTATCGCACGGACATGTTCACAATATTTATGGTACTCTTTTAAACGGTTCTTGAATTTGTCCAATGCAGCAATACCGAAATAGTACATTTTCGAGCCCTCCGCTTTCTTCAGTGCCTCCAAAACGAAACGTAATGCCAAACCGAGTGTCACATACGAACCGACAATGCCACGTTCAATTATACCACCAAATAGTTGTGCCGTTATGTGTAGTTCCTTGTCGGGATATTGTGGAAAAAATTTGTACTCTTCAAATAGATTTCGAAGCATACAATTGAACACCTACAAAAAAAAAACATTTCGATTACAGCACACAAAATGAGAGAAAAACAAATCGTTTTTTCTACCTCTTTTTCACGTTTATTATGTGAATCTTGGAATCGTTTCAACATATGCAACACTTCATCGATGGTAAGTGTCGGATGTGGTGGATGATTGTAAATCCGTTGAAAGTAACTGTTCGCTTCATCTTCAATTTCTTTGGAAACTGGTGGCGAAATGTCCGGAAACAAATTATAATCTTGTGCTGCTAATCGTGTCTTGTCCATGCTCGGATTTGGGCCCATACGTCCTAAACTGCCAATCGGATTGACACCAAGCACGATGGACGATGTGGTGCCGACTGGACCTTGATGTTGCATCGGTATCACCGCTGGGAATGGACTGTTCGATGGACCTGCATTGATAATGCGCGATGGGGAACCGGGCGATGGATGCAGTGCTCCCAATCCACCTAAAACAAAATTAAAAAAAAAGAAATTAACCCATTTTATCGAATTAAATTAAAAATGTCATACTTTGTATGTTGAATGTTGTATTTGTTGTCGGTCCACCACTCAATGTAATATTCCCCAAATTCGTACTAATACCAGCCATTGTGTCCACCGTCGAATGATTATACAATTGTCCACCAAACACTGGCGCTGCATCCACCGTTCTCGATCGTAAAATTGTCGTCGGTTGTGGCTGCGGTTGTTGTTGTTGTTGCTGTTGTTGTCTGGATTTCAACACAACCGTACAATTGGCCACCACATTCATAATCGCCTCCTGACATTCCGGATTCACATTACTAACACAACTTTGCAAACAAATCATCATTGTGGTCAATGTATCATTTGGTAATGGTGCCATTTTCGTGAGCGCTTCATCACTTTTACCAATTTGCGGACACCGTCTATGCAGAAATTTGATACATTCAAATACAAACGATTCACCATGTTCACGTATTTTGTCCGAAAGCCATTTTTCTAGTTTCAAATACTCCCGTCTCGATGCCAAACACGCCAAATCGATGATAAAGTGATAGGACTGTGCCGATTGGGCATTCAATAGCATCGATAACGCTTTTAAATCTTGTGCCACATCCAATATACGTGACAAACGTGTTTGATCACAATCACCACGAATATACCATTCGGCCATTGCATGCATTATAATCGATTTTATATTGATATTTTGCGTATGCCATGCATGATGTAAGATAATTGCCGAATTTGGATGATTACCAAGAAAAATCGGTATTAAATTTGTTAATAACTCTTGTCGTAATATTGTAATCGGTCCAGAGATTTGTAATAATGCCAATACAAGCATATCGGGACAATTGTGTAACGGTGTCTTAAACAATTCCTGTACATGATTGTATAATCCACATTCGGACAGATTCAATAATAATTCAACTAAATTCAATGATCGCCAATTGGCTAAATCTTTGCCATCTTGTTCGGGTGGTGTTTTCAATACATCCACCGCCACCGTTATACATGGATAATCAGCGAAACAGAACACATCCGGATTCTTTAATATCACTTGTATTAAACTAAATTGTCCTTCGACATTCTTCCAACGTCGATAGAATTGATCAACTGGAAACGATTCTGGATGGAAACCGAACGATTGTAGACCGTGACGGACTGCATTTATTAACAAACATAATCCTTGTCGATCTTTGATAATAAAATCGGGATGATCTAATTCAGCCACCACATTGTTCCATTGCAGTGTTGGTGAGACTTCTTTGAGTGCTTGTATTAAGATTTCCATGTTCCACGATGTGGTGGCGGTGGTGGCTTTATTGAAAGAGCCCGGTGTTTGGATGTTGAGTGAATCTTCAAGGCCACTGTGTGTTCGGCACATAATTGCGAGGACACGTGCTAATATCGCTGGCGATATATCGCGACCGCCCAATTTCATCAGATTATTACGGCAATCCTCGATGGTGCCAGTGAAACTGTAACCGATTTCCGTCACCAAATCGGCCAGGGACGACATCGAGTCCAACATGGTGCCCCCGGATAAACCGGGGCCCTCGGTAGACATTTCCGGCGCTAATTCACACTGTTCAGGGTACACTAATGGTGCAAGCACAACGGGCACGAGTTCTTTGGGATAGTCTTTTTGTAAAACACTTAGAAATGTCGTATGCAGATCGTTGGACAGTCCTAGCTCTTTGGGGGTTTTTAGGACGGCCGACAAGATGAGATGTAACAGTTCGGGCGATGTTTCGTGCAGGCCACCCTCGTGCTGACGTGCACTTCCTTCAGTGTCTATGTAGGATTGTATTAAGGCGGGTACACTTGCTCGCAATTGAGCCTGTGAGCAATTTTTCACTTCTGCTATGGACGAGTGACGTAATGCCAATGCAAATACCACTTCCTGGACAGCTGAGAGGCGAAGGCACTTGCTCAACTGTTGGAAGAATTGGGGTCCAACTTTTAATGACTGCAAATGAGAAGAGGAAACGTGAATGTTTCGTTTTATCATTGACAACATGTACTTACTTTGTGATTAATAAGGGGATTGTCGGTAATACAACAAACAGCTGTTAAGAGGGATGGTTTATTTAATAAACTAGAACAATAGTCTAGTAGAACTTGGTTTTGGGGCGATGGAACTGAGATCTTGGCTGTTGTCGATTCAGCAAAGTCCACCGAAGAGAATAGACATTGGAGCAAGTGACGGTCCGCCTCCAGACCATGCAAAGTGACTAACTGTCGAACAGTATTTCCATTAATATCAACATTTTCAACCAAAAATTAACGTAATATTCAATTTTTAACATGAAATTATCTGACATTATCAACAAAATCAACAGAGCACAATAATCAAAACACCTTTGTTCGACAAGAACGTCGTTCGTGCTGCTGAGTCGGTAATACAGGAAAACATCAAACCGATAACATTTTCGTAAATATGGCGGATCAGGACATATTTGCCATTTTATTTTTTCTCATTGCAATTGATGCTTTTTAGAGACTTAAGAGACTCTGTACTCACCTTTGTAAGGTCCTTAACTACTTGCTTGTAGTTCTTTTTCGTTAATGATGCAACTAAATAACTTATTTGTGACAAAGTAAAAGACAACGAGTCTAGGTTCATAGTTCCATGAACACGGCCTCGAAAGCTTCAAATACACTTGAAGCTTTCTTCGGTATACACGGGGCTTTTATCCAAAATGTCTTATTGGTTTTTGATAAATAAAGGAATCTCTTATGGTCCAAGACCATCATCGAATCTTTAATGAACTTTCACCACTTAATTTATCACAATCATCGTAAAGAAATTTTAATCGCGCAACACACAACACATGTACAAAATAAAACACAATGTTTTAGAAAAGAAATCTGCGCATGACGCAGCTAATTTCTCACGTAAAACAATACTACTCCACTAATCTAAAAATGTACTATTTATTTAATAAAATATTATGGAAAATAAGCCAAAGTTGAAAAGTTTTCACTATAAACAGATGACTGCTGCTATATCGGAAACGACAGCTGTCGAAAATGAATGAATTTTATTTATTACTATTCTAGGGACTTTTTTTTCTTGATTGAGCAATCCCCAACCGCTTTTTCCGTTTAGTTACACCGGTGTACTCGCAGAGTACATCAGAACAAAAATTCCAATTTGAATACAAACAGTAATTACATTTATTAAAATAGTTCCTTTAATCATTCATATAAATATACATCTAAATTACTAGTTTGAGTAGAATATTTAGCACATCTCGTAGGTTTAATCTTCCTTGGTTGATTCCAAATCATCTTCAGTCTAAAAATATTATGTGCAATTAACAACTATCATAAAAACAATTTATTTCTCTACCTCTCGATTTAATAATTGACTACTCAATCTCTGGCCCATTAATCGATACTGTAATTTCATTTTCTCTTGAATCTTTGATGGAATAACCATTACAGTGGTTACAGTATTACCAACAAAGAGTATAAAGAAAAAGAAACTTAAAACTGGCACCTAAAAGCAACACAGTACATTTCCGACAATTAATTTGTTTAAAATAAAGACATACATGCCAAGTAGCCGTTGGATGCGAGATTAAATTGTATAAAATGTAGGCATTGTAAAGCTGTAACATGTAGCCGATAAATAAAATCGGCAACAGAAAACTTAGACCACGCCACATCCACGAATGAAAGCCTTCAATAGTTATATCCATATTGTGGCGTTCACCTAACGCTTTGAGTCTGTACAAAACCCCTTTTTGGTACACAAATTGCAAATACTGAAGGATACCTGAAACATATTGATTAATAACCTTCCCAAAGGACTTCTATTCCAATTACTAACTAATATAAATGCTAAATATCATAAATTGATTTCTGTAGAGCGACCATGCTTCAGTGTCGGGCCAAATAAGCAAAATTCCAGCAGCCACAGTGGACAAAAAGTGATGTAATCGCCACCAGCCTTTTATTCGTGACCCATTTACTTTCAAAATACTCTCTCTGATGGTCAAAGTGCAATAATACCAGACTAACAAGAACATGTAACTTAATTCTAATGGTCTATAAAAAAAGAAACAAAAACCATTAATAATTCCGGTCCTGGTTGATTGGATTTGCACTATGGACTACTGACCTGAATCGAATGCAAAAATTAAGTAAGGACATCACAAATCCAATGATACTTAATATCAATTTAAACTTTTCGTATTCATTTTTATATTTAAATTTCTCCTCTTTATCTAGAATGGAAACATTCACATTACCTAAAATAATTTTTAGGTATGTGCCGTTCGGTTTTGGCAGCGTTTGTTCAATTTCATATAATTGGGCTTTCCGTTTCATGATATTGTTCTTTAATTCAGTTAGTCTCTCATCTGTTACATTTTTCTTTTGTAATCTGTAAAAATAAGAGAGAGATTACGATCACAGAGTCAGAGTTTTTATTATCGACTTACTCTTTTATGGTTTTCGATATGATACCAATACGATATCTTTGATGTGTGATGTTTGCAGTACATTTCTTTTGGTGTGTAGTTAATTCTTCCAATTTCTGAAGATATGTCTTGTTCTCCAACTGAAATATCAAAGAAACAATTATTATTCGAAAAAATGATGTTGTTGTATATCATAACCTCCAAAGTTTTGAAATCACGATTTAATTCATCCCATTCTTCACAAATTGTATCACACATAATTGTTAACAGTGTAGACTTTTTTTTTAATTTCTATGACTAGCTAAAAGTTAAATCAATGTCAAATATAAAAGAATTTCGATAAATTGGTAGATTATTTATAGTGGTGTGAAGTTAGCTAACGGTCTTGTGGTGTTGGATTCTGGAAATGTTGTAGATTTCTTTAATTTGAATGGTGGCAGAAGAAGACGAGAAAAAATTCAAATGTCATTTTATTTCCCTTTAATAAATAAAAACAAATGGCTAATCAAGTAATTTAAATAAATTTTAATTAAAATTTATAGTTTCATGTCAAATGTGAAGAATATTTACTGTTCAAATACCAATATATAGTTAAACATGGTGTAATGGCAAGAATAAATTGGTAATAAAAAAAACAATTTCTTACAACAAAAGATATTATTGTGTTAAATATACATTTGCAATGATTTGCCATAGGAATCAATCAAATATCATCTACTCAAATGGAATGTATAATAAAATGGATGATCGTCATATACCATTATATTCCTTGGCTGATGTGCAATTGCGGTTCCTCTGTCCAAACGATTTGGATGAGGTGAGAGCCTTGTGTCAAGATTGGTTCCCCATCGAATACCCATTTTACTGGTACGAAGAAATCACGTCCAGTAACAGGTTACAAACAATCATTTAACCAAAAAAACTAACTCCTCCTAATATACAGCAATATTGTAGTCGATTTTATTCGTTAGCTGCCGTTTATAATCAAACAATAATCGGATTAATTGTAGCAGAAATCAAATTAAATAGCAGCTTATTAGAAGAGGACTCTGGGATATTAGCAAAATGTTTTTCAGATTCAGATATTGCCTATATTCTGTCGTTGGGTGTATTGAAACAATACCGTCGAAATGGTATCGCCTCATTATTATTAGACTCTTTATTAAAGCACCTAACCACACCGGAACGAAAGAAAGTGAAGGCAGTCTTTCTGCATGTCCTTACAACGAATTCAGCTGCCATTATGTTTTACGAACGCAGAAAGTAGAACGTTTAAGAGCATTGGAATGAATTTATTTTAAATGTCCTCTTCTAGGTTTCGTTTACATAGCTTTTTGCCTTATTATTATTCAATTAAAGGTCGATCCAAGGATGGATTCATGTATGTGTTGTATATAAATGGTGGCCATCCGCCATGGACTTTATAATATCCTTTTTTTGCTAACACTCTCAAATCGATTCGCACCAAAATAATTTCCTTAATAAGAGATACTGATTATATTAAATTTATGTGTGGACGTGTTATTAAAGGAGCTGGATTCTTTCCGTGGGTGCTTTTAAATGTGAACAAAGCCATCCAATGGGTTTGGAGAGGTAAACAGAGTCAATCGCACGAGAACCATTGATTTATTACATGTACAACTAGTCTTTCTTTACAAGCGAAGGAATTTACCTTGTATCATTTTGTATATATAGTAAATTATTTATATTATATAGACAAAAAGAGTATGGTTAGTTAATTGTTATTTGTATTTAAAGTTTTAGATTCTTTACCAGTATTATGTACGCGCGCGGTTCTAACCAAATATTGTTTAATCGAACAAGAAAAAAAAACACTTGTAACAATTAATTTATTATTCTAACAAATAAGTTGTAATTTGAATAAATTTACAAAACGATCTATAAAATTGTTTTGATTGAAAACGAGAAAGAGCTGTTTAAAAAAATTAATTTATTGGTTTATGTACAATTTAAAAATTTGTTACATGCGTCTTTGTGGATTCTCTTCATCATCATTTGTGGTTAAATTAAACATGCCATTAACAACTTGTTGTATTTCGGTGTGGTGAATGGGAGATTCGCGTCCACTTGTCGATGAATTGCTTTGTGGTGTGTTTGTTGGAGTTATTGTCGTGTCTATTACTCGATTATCGGTTGAAAGAGCAGTTAATGATCTGCTTAAATCGTATGTGTCCGTGGGATTTTCATCGTTACACCGCAATCCAGCAATTCCTATATAGAAAATGCGCCAATTAGAATTGTTTTTAAATGAGAGAGATTTGTTGTACCCTTTTTGGCAATGGAAGAAATGTCCCTCTTGATTTTCCTTCGTCGAGATGGATCGTTTCTACGTAATTGGAGCATATTTTCTAGATCTATAACGTAGAGAAATCCGGCAATAAGTAGTTCACATGTTTTTTCACCTTTCTTATAAAATTGCTCCAATTCTTGACTGGTCCGTTCGTCGTACTGCCACCAGCCTAAAATGCAATTCTTACTTAACCAAATTTCAGAATACAATTCCGATTTTTTTTTGATAAAAGCTTTTTATTACAAAAATAATAAGTCACATCCGTATAGAGAAAATAATAATTTACAATGTAGAATATTACTGTACACCGGCAACGCCTTTACATTTAACATTTGCAATTTTATCACGTAATATAGAACGTTTTCGGGTAGAACATTTCTTCGGGTATTGAAATTTATTTTCGAAATCAATAACATAAAGTTCACCACAAATTAATAGTTCGAAATGTGTGAATTTCAATTGAAATGCTTGTTCAATATCATCGCTTGTACGTTCATCGTACTGCCACCAACCTTGAAATTTGAAATATTGTGTTTGTTTTAATTAATTCCCATAGACCAATAACAAATGATTTTTATTACCGTTTCGTCCCTCGTAGAACCACTGGTAACCACCATCGAATCCATCGGTGTTCTCTGTTGTTATTTGGCCGTTTTGAACCAACATTGGCTGTTCAATAAAGTCTCTTGGGATTTCTTGTCTGCACATGGCACAACGTTTGTTTTGATTTGCAAATCCTTTTACACATAGATAACAGAATATATGACCACATGGTAGCTGAGCTGGTAGAATGCACGTTTGAAGACAAACAGCACATTCCATTGGATTTCCTAAAAAAACATTTTCACAAAACTAGGTTAAAAAAATGAAAAGCAACATTTACCCTTTTCCTTTGGGTTTTCTTCTATTGATATTGCTTCAGCCATTATTTTTTCCCTTAAAATTGTTGTTTATTGGTATATGAGTTTTTCTTTTAAAAATAAATTTTGGAAAATTCAATAAGAAAACAAGCGGCCATGTTTATTTAGCTTATTGACAGACTGAAGTGAAGTTAGCCGCTTAGAGCTGTTCATTGGCACGCTATTTTTTAGCTACTCGGAGTACACTCGGAGTAAAAGAATGAAAAACCCTAAAACTGTCATTTTGAATCATTCAATATGATATAATCGTTTCTTTTGCCTGTTTCAAAAGGATTTGAAACGAATCTTTGAGTTAAAATGGCTCAACTTATTTACCGTAAGCGCTTATTACCTCCACGGACATTAATTTCTTGGTGTAGACGACGACAACATGGTTACATTGTGTTGTAAGTTTCACTTGATTTGTAGGTTAGAATGTAAGAAATTTTCCGAAATATTTTTCTAGAGTACCAGAAATTGGAGAAGATGTTCCGGAAAAGAACCCTTTACACACTCAAGACGGTTTACCAGAGTTTAACAGCATCACAATAGAGAATTGTAGAGCGGCAATTGCCAAACAAACGTTAGATTTCGAAGCCGGCATTAAACAAATCGAAGAAAACATTTTAGCGAAAAAAGATAAAGTCGATGTATTTAAGGATGTTATAGAGCCGTTAGAAGTGGTAGGCAATCCATTAGACACCACATGGGGATGTTCAAAGACACTTTATTTGGGTAACAACACTTTGATGCCCACAAACAGTTACCTGGCCATTCATGAGCGTGCAAAAACTGCTCGTGCTTCGAAATTCAACAGTAAAACAATATATAATGCCGTAAAAGATGCCCTTGACAGTGGAACGTATGCAAAGCGAACAGAAGAATCCAGAGTGTTGGAGAAATTCGCCATTGAAGGCAAACTAAACGGTCTAGGCATGCCATGGAAGAATAAACAATATCTTCCAGCAACTCTAAGCAAATTGGCCACTGAACGAAAATACTATAGACAAAAAATCGAAATCGCCACGCATTTATTCAGTCATGTAGTTGAGGATCCACTTCTAGTACAGGATTTTCCGGCAAACGTCCTAAAATCCATCGCTTCTAAACCCAGCGATGCAATGAGCGGTCCATGGAAATTATCACTACAACCACACGTTTATAAAGCAGTGATGGAATACTGTCCCGATCGGAACATTCGCTGGAATCTCTGGAGAGCACTTGTGATACGCGGTTCAAATAATGGCCATCCCGAATTGAAAACTAGTCTCCATTTAGAGGAGATTCGCTATTCACGCAATGAACTGGCCAATTTAATGGGCTACAAAACGTTCGCTGACATGTCAATGGAGACGAAAATGGCGAGTAGTGTTGAAGCGGTACAAACCATGATCCAAACACTGCTCGAACATGCAAAACCAATACAAGATCAAGAAATTGAGAGTCTTTATAATTTCGCCAAAGAACGAAGTTTAAATGCGGACCGATTGGAATTGTACGACGTTCCATTCTGGCGTAGAAGACAATTAAAATCGCTGTACGAATACGACGAGAACCAAATCAAGGAATACTTTCCATTGAACAAAGTGTTGAACGGTTTATTCCAGCTGTGTGAGAAACTGTTCAATATTGTCGTTAAACAACGAACCGATGTGTCTGTTTGGCATAAAGATGTGAAATTTTACGATATATTTGAACCGCATAGCAGTGCACCAATCGGTGGCTTCTATTTAGATCCGTATGCCCGATGTGATGAGAAAAATATTCACATGACCAACGGGTCAATGGTGACCATACAAAATCACAGTCGAATCACGAATACGAAACCGTTGGCAGCACTTATCTTCAATTTCGATGCACCACAAGGCGATCGCACCACTCTGTTGACATTCAAACAAGTGAAATCGTTGTTCACCAAATTCGGACACTCTTTGCATCATTTATTGACACGGACGAATTATGCAGAAGTGGCTGGACTATCGAATGTCGAATGGGATTGTGTGGAAGTGAGTGGTTTGGTTTTATCACATTTTCTTTATGATAAATCGACACTGGATTGCATATCGTCACATTGTGATAGTGAAGACAAATTACCACCGCATTTATTCAAGACAATCTTGAATGGTAATCAACATTTGGCTGGTTTTGATTTGTGTAGAGATTTATATTTGTCTGCATTGGATTTGGAATTGCATACATCGAAGAAATTCTGGTTGGATATTGTGAAACGTATGTGGCCACAGTATCGTAGTTTTGTATTGGATAAATTGGATTCGCATCCATTGTGGTTTAATCAAATTGTGGTGGAGGAATGGGGGGCGGCGTATTATTCGCATGTTTGGTCGCGTATGGTGGCTGCTGATGTGTTTAGTGCGTTCCACGAAGTGAGGGATGATGAGAGACAAGTGATTGATGTGGGCAAACGGTTTAGGGATACGTTCTTGGCGTTGGGGGGCAGTATGCATTCTAGTGAAATATTTAGACAGTTTAGGGGCCGTGATCCGTCGCCGAAAGCGTTGTTGAGTTCAGTTGGATTAAAGAATGTTGATGATGTTGTAAATTAGGAATAAATTTGTTAGTTTTTATAATATAATTAAAAGTTGTTTAAAATTTACAGATTTCTTTTCAAATCTCTTTCCAATACCAATAGATGGCGCATCTCGCAGCAATGTTTCTTCTTCTTCGTCCAAAATAATTTAAAATCTCATTACCAAACAAATGTGTTGTGTTGAGTTTTTTTCCGTTTCAGTGTTTTTATTTAATACAGAAATGATTCACAAAATAATCTGTGTATGACTGTAAGGAAATGAATCATCAATTGAGTGTTTTAATAAATCATCACTTCGTAAACCGGTTCTTTGGCTATGAGTCGATTGAAACCCAGTCTTGTTAAATCAATGGATTCGAAACGACCGTTTAAAATCAGCTCTGCTACAGCTCGTCCCACAACAGGAGATTGTTGTATCTCTAAAACATTTAAAAACCTTTTTTAGGATATATGGAATGTTCTCAAAATAGCACCAATGATTCCATTCTCATCAAAGGTGAAGAAACCTTAGACTCATAGAAACCGCTCCAAGCACTGTGCAAATTGTTGAGTTCAGTTGGATTAAAGAATGTTGATGATGTTGTAACTTAGGAATAAATTTGTTAGTTTTTATAATATAATTAAAAGTTGTTTAAAATTTACAGATTTCTTTTCAAATCTCTTTCGAATACCAACAGATGGCGTATCTCGCAGCAATGTTTCTTCTTCTTCGTCCAAAATAATTTAAAATCTCATAACCAAACAAATGTGTTGTGTTGAGTTTTTTTTCCGTTTCAGTATTTTTATTTAATACAGAAGTGATTCACAAAATAAACTGTGTATGATTGTAAGGAAATGAATCATCAATTGAGTGTTTCAATAAATCATCACTTCGAAAACCGGTTCTTTGGCTATGAGTCGATTGAAACCCAGTATTGTACTCATAAAAACCGCTCCAAGCACTCTGCAAATTGTTTGCAAATTGTTGAGTTCAGTTTGATTAAAGAATGTTGATGTTGTAAATTAGAAAAAAATTTATTAGTTTTCATTTATAATCGGATTTTATTTGTTTAAGGAGCGATTCAAAGTGTGGGTTTGGAAGGAGGTTTAGGCTTGATTGTAATTCACTGATTGCTTCTTTGTTGAGGCCCAATTTGTGGAGGGCGATGGCTCTGCGACCGATACACAAGGCCCTTTGGGGGAGATTTGAGGGAACGGCTGGTTTCAGGAGATTTAATGCTTCGCTACAGTCTTCAGCGGCTTTTCGGTAGTTGCCTGGAATAATAAAAGGATTTGAAGATGCATGAATTGTTGAGAATTTGTTACCAATTGCTAATTGTGCTTCGGATCTGGCAATGTAGAAATCGACGAAATTCTTGCTGATTGTTATACCAAAACTGTATGCACTGATTGCACCCAAGTAATTGTTATTTTTCATGAATTCGTCGCCTTTTGATTTTAGAAATTGTGGATTTCTCTCTTCTGGGCGAATGTCCTCTGAAATGAAACCGGCAGATCTTCGAGCTTCTGTTTGTTTTTGAAGCCATTCCGTTTCTTCTTCCAATTTCGATTCGCGACTTGGTGTTGGGAATTCACGGGGGGTGAAAATTATTTGCAAAGATCGCGTTGAACGTAAAGGAGGAAGAGCGATTTTGTTGTTTTTTGGTTTCGTTTGGACTTTTTTTATAATTTTATTGTGCCATTCGTTTACATCGCCGAGCGCTTTGTTTTCTTCCGCTTTTTTTACACTTTCTATAACATTACGAACTCTAGAGTCTTCTTCAATTTGTTCTCTTACTGCAATTCTTTTTAATTCAGCATTTTTTTGTCGTTTGGTTTCAACTTTTTTCGCAATATTTTGGCGCTCCTCTTCAATTAATTGATGCTTCAACGCATTTCGTTCCTGTCTATTTAACGTAGTTATTTCTAGACTGTCCCACTGAATTTTATCAATTTTAATCAATTCGAATATTATATTGTTATCGATGAACGTGCATTGTGTGAGTTCGCTTTGGATTTTATCAAAGAGGAGAGCCTCGAACAAATATTGCTCGTAAGAAGCTTTTATATAACGCGATGAAATGAATAAATCGGTTTTGGACTTGGAAACTCGTGGAATTGGCACAGTTATCACTATTTTCCAATCTGTTTGTGACCAATTTACATTTTTAATTATAATCGTCATGTTTTTTAATTATTGATAAAACAATTCGTTGCTATACGTTTGAATTTAGCGCTTCTTGCAATGTTGCCAACATAAAAATTAAACTTTCCGCAACTGGGTGTAAGTGACGCGCGCGCCGCCACACTACGATGGTAAATATTAGAACTAGCATTCGGGGGCCCCAATTTTTTTTAATCGTGGTAACAATAATAAATTTATAGGATAAATGTTCCGTTTTGCCTTTAAAAGTGAATGTCTTGTTATTTTAGGATTAAATATTGAGCATGTGAGCCTTTTTTCAATTAAGTATAGTCCTCTCCGTTAGTTTAAGTCCAATAGTGTCGCCACTGGTCACCAGTCGTCCGAAACGATTTGTGTATTTATTGAGGTTAGTTTTCGAATGTAATAAAAAGTTAAAACAACAAAAATGAACATGCTAATGCCCCAACCGACGACTCAACAACAAATGCAACAGCAGCAGCAACAACAACAACAACAGCAGCAGCAGCAGCAACAACAGCAACCACCACAACCGTTGGATAACATATCAAAAATAAAAACTTTAATAGGGCCTCTGAGAGAATCGCTTCTGGTATGATGAGAATAAAACCATGCAATCATGAAAATGCGAAATAGCATGTACTGTTTTATTTCAGAACACAATTAAAACAGCTGCCCAGACATTAAACCAAAACAGTCAAGTAGATATTGGATCACAGTAAGTAAACAATCCGGTTTTTCATCTAAATTTATGTACTCTGCCGTCGTTGTGTTTATTTTGTAGGAAAGGAATGGATGTACAGATTCCAAGATTTGACAAAAATTTGGAAGAGTTTTATTCAATCTGTGATCAAATTGAATTACATTTGGTACGTTTTTTTTTGCTAAAAAAATCCTCGATGGTAAAAATGACTATTTAATTTTCAGAAAACTTCTGTAAAATGTTTAAGCCAAGCGGAGAGCAGTAACAGATACTTAAATTTGCCGGTGGCACCCACACGCAGTGAAAACATCAACATGAACGATAACACACTCACTTATCCCCAATTCTTATCAACTGTTGGGGCTCAAGTGGCATACACAAAGGAGATTCATGACACTTTGGTCGCTGCCGCCCAAAATATATCACCATCCGATTGATATTATTATTAATAATCAGTTTAGCAATTAGGTCAATTTATTTTATATGCAATTTGAATATATCTCAGCTGGTCAAGTTCAGTTGTGTTCATTCCGCTTCAACAGCACCCTCTTGAGAGTCGGTTGGCGGTTGTTCGGGCTGCTGTGGTTCGGGAGGTGCTTCTGTTCCACTCTCATTCGAAGACGACGTTGTGCATACCAGATTTTTAATATATGGAATTCCTTGCTCCACAAACAACACAACATACCATAAAATGAACATACAAGGTGGATGTTGGTAATTAGTCAAGTCGCAAAAGTCCATTTTGGAAATTATTTACAAGAATTTAGATTAAATTTACGATCTGTCAGTAAGACAATGTCATCCTGCAGATTGGATGATAAAACGATTTTTATAATCTTTATTACAACGTAATTTTTTTAATTACAGTAGATTATAAGGAGAGAAAAATGATTAAACAAAATCCCCATTTAGTTTTTTGTCGTAAATTCCCATAAAAAATGACAATGGAGAATTTTGTGAGAACATTTTAAATGAAAAGGCAGAGATTTAACGTTTACTTTTCAAATCTAATTTTAAAACCGTTTAGATCCTTGACCTACAAAACAATCGTATAAGAAATGAATGTTGTTTTGAACGCACACAGCGCGTTATCACGAAATGTTTGATAAAACACAACAACAATCGAGATACTTTATACATATTTAATATAGTTGATAAAAAATAAATAGGAAAATGAACAGGAGAGCAATTGAGTGAGAAACACACACACTACCCAATAATAGAGACATTAATTTCGCTAATCAGGTAAATGAGGCCCGTCTCGTTCCGTCGTCGTCGTCGCCGCCATGTGTAGTAAATAAAGTTATTTAACGACGTAGTTGTAGTAGTGGGACATTGTTATTCAACTCGTCGAGTGTAAATTCCTTGAAGAAAGACAGTTGAAAAGTGCAATTGGCCTCAAGATGATGACCGAAGCGTTCACATCGTACCATTTCTCAGCGCCCGTCGACGATGACTACATTCCAATTCGGACGACAATAACAAACCCAAAAAAGACAATTGGCAAAAGTAACAGTTCAGCAAATATGATAAATGGACGTTTATTGAATGGGGACCAGCATATGAAACGTGGTGGTAGTTTTGTGATGGGTCAAAAGTTACGTGAATCCAAATGGTTTCAACATAATGAATTGGCGATATTTTGTGCAGTCGTGGAAACGGGATTTATTGTACAATTGAAAGAGAATCAAGAACGTTATGGTGTGGTGGTGTGGCATCCAGGTTTCGGTAAGTTGAGTGTGCTGTGCAACCGACAAAAAAAAACTTTCTAGATGCGAACACGGAGCGAAGAACTCTCTCGTGCTGACGATCACGTTTTTTTTTATACTTGTGCATATAGATTGTTTACATTTTTTGTTTACATGTAAACAAGTTTCGTAATTAGGAGCGTGCAGTTGAAATTTGATATTTTTATAATTGTGTCACGTGTCTTTTTTTTATTGAGAAATTAAAAATCGGTTTTTTTTTCAAATCATTTCTGTTTACAGAGAAAAGCAAGAATGCTGACTATTTGGATGTGTACACATTGGAGACGATTAAAGGGAAATTGAAAGTGGTTCGATTGGGGTTGTTGCAATTTTGGCCACAAGAACAGAGTCTTCGAATTAATAACAAGTCGGATAAGACAGAGACGCCCTTAACGGAGGTCCAAATACGTAATCAGATTCAATGTGCTGAATATGGAAGGAGAAAATGGCACAATGACGAACATTTTGCATATTATTGTCGATATGGACCGGCAGAGACCAATATGCGAACCCGTAAAGTAAGTGTTGGATTATTAGGGCAAAATTATATACAAATACAAAAATAATAAAAACGTTTTTCGATAAGTAAGTTTATTTACGTTGATAAAAGTTATAATTTCGCAATTTTTATCATTTGGAGTTTATCTTTTTGGATTTTGTTGAAAAATAAAAAATATTTGTTTGTTTCAGTTGGCAAACCAGTTGAAATGGAATACCGGAACGTTTTTTACGAAAATTAAAAGCCTTACAATTCGATAAATGTCGACATATGTTGGCATATATGCAAGAAAAAGTATATTAACATTTAAAATTTAAGACTGCTATTTGTTTAATCGATGAAATATTATAATAATCTTGTATTATACATATTAGATATATTTATTTATATAATGCTGTTATAAAATAGTGCGTAGTTTATAATTCCTGTTTTATTACGCCTTATAAAATTTTTGTATATATTTCAACAGTTTTTTTGTTGTTTTTTAATAAATTCATTAAACTTATAATAAATAGTTATATTATCGTATATTGTTATCGGTTGATTTTGATATGATGGCGCCTAATATCTTGTGTGAATACTTGAAAACCAAATTGTTATATGATATTTTTTTTTAAAAGATAGGGAAAATTTTTATTGTAAAATATGTAGGTGGTTTTATGTTATTGCAAAAAAAGTTTTATGGATTAGTAAAACTGGATTGCATTTCTATATTGGCGCCACATTCATTAATTAGAAAAAAGATATAAATAGAACTGCTGTCCATGAAAGTCAGTAAATTATATATTATGGAAATTATTTAAATAATTAACATAATTAAAAGTAGTTTAAAATTTACAGATTTCTTTTCAAATCTCTTTTCAATACCAATAGATGGCGTATCTCGCAGCAATGTTTCTTCTTCTTCTTCCAAAATAATTAAAAATTTCATAACCAAACAAATGTGTTGTGTTGAGTTTTTTCCTTTTCAGTATTTTTATTTAATAAAGAAATGAATCACAAGATATGACTGTATCAAATAGTTGTATACATTCATTTAGGAAATGAATCATCAGTTGTGTTTTAATAAATCATCACTTCGTAAACCGGTTCTTTGGCTATGAGTCGATTGAAACCCAGTCGTGTTAAATCAATGGATTCGAAACGACCGTTTAAAATCAGCTCTGCTACAGCTCGTCCCACAGCAGGAGATTGTTGTATCCCTAAAACATTGTTATTAAACCACTGGATTTCTATGGAATGCGCGAATCGCTTATTACCATGTCCACTAAAGCCGGTGGCAAAGTAAATGTTCTCAAAATACGGATGAGCACCAATGATTCCATTCTCATCAAATGTATTGTACTCATAGAAACCGCTCCAGGCACTGTGCACTTTAATGCCATTAAATGCCGGTACACGATGTGCAATCAAAGGCCAAACATGTTCATTAAAATAATCATAATCCACATCTAAATTGTCAGTGTTTGGTTCTTGGTCAGTGTGTGGAGCTTTGCCAGAAAGGAAATTATTTCCGGTACCATCTCGTCGGAAATACGCTCCAGTATGATCAATGACCAACGGGATCGTCATGTTATCACTTAGTTTTTCTGATTGGCATTTAAATCGGTATACATATCGTTTCCTGTCGCAAAAAAAACATTAAATTTGTTCGTTTTTAGGAATTTAACTAACGCACCTCTTCTCCACAGGCAATGGAACAGACAACAGACCTTCATCATCGCTTGCCACACCAATCGAGGCCATTTTTGCAATGTTACCAGAATTAGCACCAGCTGCAATCACACATTTGTTAAATTCGATTAAATGTATTGTGTTGTCTGCTCGTTTCACAAACAATTGTCGTTTTTCTGTCTGATGATGGTTATCGAAGCCGATCACTTCGGCTTGAAGGAAATTCGCACCCAATGTTTGTGCTTGTTGTCGAAACAAACAAAGCAACAACCACGGATCGAAATATCCTTCTTTTTCCAGACCCAAACAGCCGACAGCAACGTCTTCAACATTCAACCAAGGAAATCTAAGAGTATTTCTTTGTGTATTGAACGCATGTGTGATTCGCGGTTTTACCTGTCCTTTAATTTCTCTTTGGTTAAACACGTATTAACGGCACCCATTTCATTTTGTAATTTTGAATTTTTTATCAGCTGTTCGGCACCTTCTTCACTGGCCAATAAAAGATACCCGGATGGAATGCAGTTTACTGTGGCATCGTTGCCAAACTCTTGCTTTAACGATCTTAGAAATTCGGCACCGTATAAAGAGAGTTGTATATTCTCAGGGACGGAAAATTGCTGTCTTATACCACCAACTGACAACGTAGTGGAACATTCTGAATACTGGAAAGAAAAATCGATCATAAATGGATGGGAAAATGGTGAGATTTCGTTACAGTGGGATCCTTTTCCAAAACCAACACATTTAAATCATTTCCAGCTTTTTTCTTTAACCAATACGCCGTCGAACTGCCCATTGCACCACCTCCGATAATCACAACATCCACAATGTTGTTTGTGGTGATTGAAAGTTGTCTGATTTGTTGAAATTTCTCATTTGAATGTTTACAAATGTTTGATGTGAGTTTCTTGATAACTTTTAAATTATTTATAACATTGAAAAATGTTTTAGTGAACAACATATTAAAACTTTGGAGACAAAATACTCTTTGGAAACATAAAATGATAGTATTATATAAAGATAATTATATCAAATTTAAGTGCTAAATCAACATAGAAAAACACTTGTGCAAATGTAAGGATTGTTGTCTATCATTGATGAAAATAGTAATCTATTTTTTTGGAATTATAATAAATTAGTCTTGTCCGTGTGTTCCTGAAACTAAATGTTTTCAAGAAATTCAAATATTATTGAGCATTTGAATAGCAAAGAAATAAATTTTATTGTCTGTGTTCAGTTAACATTTTCTACAACAATATGATTATGTAAATTAAATAACATTTCGTAATAACATTGACGACAGAATATGTGCGAATGTCTTTGATGTTCCCATTGAAGAATATCTTCTAAAAACTGTTCCCATTGACGGTTCCATTGTGTGAAAGCGTCTTTTTTATCTTCAATAGCACTGTACTTGATTGAATTGATTGCCAATTGTTTCAAGAGTTTTAAATCACTCTCTCTACTAGCCAATCCCATGAATGCCATGTACCAATCGTAGGTGAGACCTTTTGCTCCCCAGAATGTTGGATCATCGCAACAAATCACCACCGGATACCCGTTGGCAATTAAAACACTGCCCGGATGGTTTCTCAAGTCGTTCACCAACTTTAGCACTTGATTTGATATCGGACTAATTTCCAATGCAATTTCTTTCTCTTTAACAATTGGTAAAAGTGCAGGATGCTTTAAAATGGCATAACCATGACCGATTCGTGTGGTGTTTAATAAAATGGCATCGACTAGATTTAAATCCGTCTCTCCATACCAATCCGTTTCGCCGGCATGGAAGAAGAATTTCGTTTTCGATTGCATTTCTAGTAATTTGGGAATAAATTGTGCAAGTGGTTCGCCCAAGTCCTCTTGGCCAACTAAATCAAAACCGGCAATAAAATCGGGATGTTTTGCTTGTAAATCTCTTAGAATGGAAGCGTAAGTGTCGATGGTGTCGTTGCCAACAGTTCGCATTGGGGCATAAATCAATTTGGCACCGTAGAAATCGGGATAATCGTGTTTGAATTGATTCAATGTCTCCACATACAAATCGGCCACTTGAAGTTCATTGTAAATGTTGCCATCCAAGTCGTAGACTTGTGGTAAAAGACCGCGAAATTCCAAATACATAACATTGTCGGTGTGTAATTCCTTTAATACTTGATAGAAATATTCTTGGAAAATTGGTTTGTAAGTAATTAATGGTGCAGAAGTTTTGAATATGTCCATGAAAGTGGACCACACTATATTTATGTCCGTATAAACAGCGTCTGGATTATCAATAATTAAAGATAATTTGTTGTTTAGGAAGGAATCGAAATTCGGATCAGTTTGTCGCCATTCACTCACTAATCTCCACTGACATTCATCACTAGTTTGGTTTTCGTTAAAAAAATGTAGCATCAATTGTGTGTTATTGATGCAAGCATATAAATTGTCTCTGTATGTTAAATTGTACAGGAATTCGAAGGAGACCAAGGCGGTATCGTGGGAGTGTAAGGAGGCACCTTTTGGTAATTGACGGAGAATTTCAAAGACGGGCGACTTTTCAATTCGGGATTTGGAATGGAAAAAGTGTTGACTGGGTAGAAAGTTTTCCGGATGCAAGAAACCATCATCGATCTCTTTTAATTTGTAATTCATAAGGATTTCATTCACTTTGATTTCTTTTTCACTTAAAACAATGTTGGAGCCGATTTCTAATTGTTTTTCTGTTGATAATAATTTCATCCGATTTGTCCAGTAATCGGCGACGTTGTCGGCATACGATGCATGTATGCAAATTATTAACAATAGACACAAATTCATATTTGGACACACTTGTTGTTCACTTCCCAATTGTGATTTTAATAATAAATCGAGAGTGATGGGTTTTATGTTATTTAAGGAATTGATGATAGTTGAAAACTACTTGAGAATGGAATTTGCAAACAATTCTAATTTTATAATTACGACAACTCAAGTGTGTATTGATAAATTGATAAAATATCTAAGTGTAAGAAGAGAGAAAAGCATAAGATGGATGTGGATCTAATTATGCGTCACTTGCAAAGAATAAAGGTCATTAAACAGTAATAAAAATATGTTTAGGTTACAGCAGAAGATCAAGAATAAATAAACTTCTATGTTTCTTGGGAAAATATTTAATTCCAAAACGATAAGATAACATCGGAATTATTAAATATCGATTCACACACGCACACATTCACAACATAATAGATTTCTACTTTGTACCATTGATCCGACAGTAAGAAAAAAAAAACAGATTAATTCTTTATCACATATAAAGTTTTATAGATAACTAAAAATAAATTGGGATTAAAGCACAATTAATAAAATTATTGATTTTCATTGTGCCGATGCAAATGTTTTTTTAATACTTGTGGTGCTTTAAATCGACTGGGACAAATGGTGCATTTGTATGGTTTGTCAGCACTATGCACTCGCATATGTACTTTTAAAGTGTTCAATTGTCTGAAAGATTTTGGACATGTCTCACATTTGTATGGACGAATGTTGTCACTATGCAATCGTAAATGTTTTCGTAAATCACTCGAATCGGTAAAGGTTTTCGAACAAGATTCACATTTCAATTGTTGTTCCTGATGCATTTTTCTCGAATGGATCCGTAAATAATTTACATTGGAGTATGTTTTATTGCACTGCTCACATTTAACGCGATTATTTGCAGTTTCCTTTCTCTTCTTATGGTTTTTCATGTGGAATTTTAAACGTAATGCCGTTGGAAATTGTTTGGAACACACTTGACACTTTGTCTTGTCGATTAATTTTCCAATAATGCACTCGGCGTTAAACACTCGATGTAGGAAATGTAAACTTGCTGTTAAATTGGTGGGTATTTCGTAATGTTCCATTATGTAATCTGTCCAAAATTCCACAGCTTTAACACATTTCACATGAAATGAATAGAGTTTGTGCAATTTGGAGTAGCATTCTTTGCAAATACTGTCGGTTGGTATCAGTTTCTCCTACAAAATAAAATGGCAAAGTTAATCGCATTTTTAAAGTTATTGCAGAATATCACATACATTTAAATCGTACGAAAACAATTTCGTGAACAATTCCAAAAGTTTTATTTGTTGATCTTCAAATGTGATCAAGTCACAAATTAACTTGAATTGTTCCTCTTTTCCACATATTTTACATGCATTGGGTGGACTGCTGCCTGCAGTAGTGAGAAAAATGGAACAGAATTCATCACGAACTTGAAAATAACTAAATAGTTTCAGAGTACAATTCGTACAAAATGTTTTGGCACAACAATCTTCATCAGGAAACTGCGAGTGTGAGAAAAAGAAAAAATTTAGTAAGAATTCAATTTGTTTACATAGAAATCCATTTTACTTGATAATTCAGATCTCTAAGAATATTCCTAATTTCCAATTTACTTTCTGGGTCAATATCTTTTGTGGAAAACGACGATTTATTGTTTACGTTTTTTAAACAGATACGACAAATATTTTTTTTTCTAGCCATAAGTGATTGAATAGTCTTCTTTAGAATGTCAGGTGATGTTAATAGTTTATAATGACTTGATTATAGTAATTAGTTGATTGTTATTTAATTATAAACCACATAGAAGAAATAAAATAACAAAATTTAAAATTAACCTCACTTTCTTCAACACTTTGACTGACTGTAGCGATAATAGAGGGCGCCATAGTCGCGCAACAGTTTCCTTTTTTGTTTAGTACGAGTAGTTCAAAAATATTAGTTCAAATGTACAAATTGATAATTCAACTTGTAAACAAGTCTCAATAGAATAATGATTTTTTCCTTTTGCTATATTAATTAAATGAATCATTGAATGATGATTTTAATGTTGTGATTGTAACAAAATTCTTCTATTGTGCCTTCAAACTGCAACATGTGATACACTCAAATTTCGTTGTTAAAAATGTTTCGAAGAAATAAACATGAAAACAAAGCAAAATTGGAACATAAATTATATTTGGTTAAGATTTCGTAATTGTTAATAAATATTACTAATGTTTCATTTTTTTTAGGCAAGAGAAAACCCAGAGCCGATATTCGATTTATCTGAATGCGAGTTAAATAATGTGCCATCGGGAATTTACTCACTTTGTCGGGTGTTTTTGAAGGAGATTCTGAAATTGGACCACAACAATTTAACGTCTTTGGCTGGTGGAGGACAATTAAAGGATTTACATTTATTAAAAGTTCTTCATTTGCAAAACAATAGTATCAAAACTCTACCGGACGATATCGGTTTATTGAAAAGTTTAATTGTATTCCAATCCAAACGCATTACGATGTTTGGTTTTTTAATATAGTTTTGTTTTAGGAATTGAATGTTAGTGAAAATAAAATAAAAACTCTTCCCGAGAGCATTGGTAATTTGGTGCATTTAGAAATACTGGATGTATCAAATAATATTTTAAAAACACTACCAACATTGGGTAATCTAATAAAATTGAAGCAATTGAATATTCGGGGCAATCCTGGCATACAACATTTGCCAAAAAGTATTTGTAAAGCTCAGAGATTAGTTGCCTTAGATGTAGATGTCGACAATTTAATCTATCCTCCTAAATTTGTAGCCGAAATGGGTCTAAAGTCGATTATGTGTTATATATGCGATGGTAATAGATAGTTACAACTACAGTACATTATCTAATGTGTGTTTTTTGTTCTTTTAGATGTTGGTTGTTCATATGCTCCTCCTGAACTTGTAGAAGAGTCAGAAGAAGTCGATGGTGTTCGTCGTCCTTTCGAAAATGACAATTTCAACGTGAGTCTAATCGTGTGTATGTTGAAATCGTGAAAATAATGCCAACTGTGTAGTCAATTCCATTCTAATTGGCTTCATTGTTTTTTTTAGGCAAAAATATGGGAGCTAGAGAAAATTAAGGCATGTTTTAGTTTAGTTTTGCTTTTCATGTTCATAATTTAATGTTGATAAATAGTTTTTTTTATATCCTTCTTTTATTGTAGCAACAAAGAGTGCAAGATTTCTTAGAAATGGAAAAATATAATGAAACTGTACAAAAACGTGAATTTGAATTAGCCAATTCCCAGAAACTGGATAGAGAAAAGGTACAAACAGTCATTATTTACGAAACACATTTTACAAATGTACATTTTATATAGTTATTAGCTGCTATAGTGGAAGATCAGAAACAGTTTGATAGCAAATTGAACAGAATCCAAATTGAAAAGGAGACGGAACGATTTAAATTAATTGAACAATTACAAGAAGGTTTTGTTTCAATACAAATAAAACATTCTAACTTGATTAGTTTGAATTTTTCAGCTGAGCAAAATGCTGATTTGGCAGTAAATCAATTATTAGCATTAAGTCAAAAACCAATGGAACAATTATTGCAACAGGAAAAACTAGAAGAAGAACGTCTGTTGAGTGCTGTGAATCGTAGTTATAATGAAACATTGCGGAAAGATGATATTTTAAATGCCATGAAGGATATTTTAACACAGGAAACGAAGAAATTCAATCAGTACAATCGCCATCGCGAAGAGAACTTTAAATCAATGCTTGAACAGTAAAAATATTTGATGCTCATTCAAACTTGTTGTTTTAATATTTAATTTTTAGTGGATTAGAATTGGACACGAAACTAATGTCAGTACTACAAGATCAAGATCATCATAAATGTGCGTTGATAGCAAAATTACAAGAGGACAGTGAATTGCAAAAGGCACTGGTTGGGACACTATTGGAACGAAGCGATGCCAGAAGTTGGAGTTTAATGCAACAAGTGCGTTTAGTAGAAAGTCAATTGGGTGCATTAACACAAATCGAAATAGAACGTCGGAAATTGGAAGTGGATCAACATTTAAACGATTTGTGTCAGAAGCGTACGGATTTAAGTTATTTATTGATGGATTTATTAGTACAACAACGCGAACGTAGAAATCAGCTGTTGTCCACGTTGCAATCGTTGGAGGATGCAAATGAAAATGTCGATGACTTTTGGTTAAGACAGTATCAACAACTGTTAGACAAGTAATAGAGACATGTTGAGTTTTTGGCAAATGGATATGTTATTTTTGTAATTGATTTTAGGATGCCGGAAAGTTTGTTGTCTGCACAAATGAACATCGATCCGAAACTAAGTGAAGCATTGTTAATGAATGGTGCCATACATTGTTTGCCATTTCTTGCAAAAGTAACACAATCGGTCTGTGATATCAGATGTATAAGTGAAAATGATTTAATTGAGTGTGGTATACATGATTGCACTGATCGTGTTCACATATTGGACGCTTTTCAAGTGTATGCAAAGATGAATGTGGATGTGGATGAGGTAATCGTGCCTTCAGCACCAGAATTGCCAATGGAAGAGCAGGCCAGTGCACCGCCGTTGTTACCACATATTGTATCTCAGTCGGAATGTGTTATTTGTATGGACAGTGATGTAAATGTTGCCATTTATCAGCTATTTCCATTTGATAATGATGATTTTTGTTTTGTTACAGTGTGCAGTGATTTTCGTGCCGTGTGGACATTTGTGTTGTTGTTCAAAATGTTCCATGCAAGTTTTAGAACAGTGTCCAATGTGTCGTTCGATTATAGAGCACAAGATTTCGTTGAGTTGTTAAAGAATCACATTTCACACAAGATTTGATCAATTTGTGCACAAACTATTGGAGATCTAGTCATTTTTCAAAGCTTTCACTGTAAATTTTCTATACTTTTTCAGTATCATTGTTGAAATAAATTTGGCTTACAAAATTATTAATTTATTGAATGATTAAAGGACCTGTGTGGTGACATATGAGATTATAAATATGTGAATGATTAGGCAGCTTCATCGGATTCTTCCTCATCCATGGCTGTTGCTGCTGCTTCATCGACCTCTTCATCTGGCACCGCTGCTGTTGCTTCTTCAGGTCCCTTTTTCGATTTGGATGCTTTCTTACTTTTGGCATCTTTAAATTCTGTAAAATTCATTGAACTTTAACTGTTTCTCATTCGACATAACCTATAAAAGTTACCTTTCAGAGCCTCCTGCAAAGGCTCAATAAAACTCTCAAATTCTAATTCTTCTAATGCATTTATTATGTCTGGTCCCAATAAAGTTTTTCTATTCGATTTTTGTGCCTCTTTCGAGGCCTGCGACGTCACATACAAAACGAACACAGAAGCGGCTCTTGACACTGCCGATCTTGCATCTTTTCCAAGATTTACATTGTCCGGTAAGACTTCTTTTATTATTTTTTGTACAGTACTATTTGGCAAATTTAGATCTTCAATTTTTTCTGCCATTTCTAGCGGCCACTGAGCTGAATATTTGCACCAAAACAATTATTCAAACAAAATTTTACTACCTTTGACTGTATATTATCGAGGGAAGTTGTAGTAGGTCAAAAATCACTTGCAAACAGTACAGTAGCGCTGTCGACAAAGCACTAATTACAAAAAAGAACTTTATTGATAATACAGTAAACTATTGAACGTTTTGTTGTTTAATGTCGACGTCGTCGATGGTTTTGTTTTTGGTTGTAAACAAATGAAAAACATAACCTCAAAACGTAGCCGGTGATTTGATAAATCAAAAGATAATGATAAAAACCATTTATTTCAATTGTACATACATTTAAAACTTTGGTTACATAAAAATGACAAATATATAAAAGAAAATATTCGAGTACACCTACACTACTACAGTTAAAATATGAGAATTAGGCCAAATACATTCACATAAAATTTCAAACACTCATTTGATATCGAAACAGAAATGATAATGTGCTGGATCAGGTGGTATTGCGGGAGGCTCTTGTGGAATTGTCACTCCTTCAGCATCCAACAGTCTCAACTTAATTTCCATACTTAATAATGTATCTAAATCTTTATCAGTCTCTTTACTTTGCATCCTTTGGCCAAGTAATGCATTTATACCATCTGTCCAATAGGCCAGTGCCGTCTCATCGGGTGCCACACAATCTAACGACTGTAAATCGGCCCCTTCCAATGCTAAAGAGAATGCCAATTGATGTGAGGCCTTTCTGCCCCGCATATGGGGACAATCGCGACCCACAAGCAAAGCCCGAATATCGGAAACTGCCAATTTGGAGGTGAGCTCCTCCGTTGCGGGTGCACTCTTCTCATCACAGTCCCCATAATGTAACACTTTATGATTGGGCGACAAACGCATATACCAGAACTTGTCCTTGATTCGTTGGCCCCTTGGCGAATATTTCGTGAACCGTGTCCCATCGACAAGAAACGCTAATCGCTGTTGTTTGATTAATGATAAAATATCGGGCGTTATTTGTTCACGTAGTTCAACGACTGGCTTTGCATGCGATTCCCACTCTTCACGTGTGTTCCGTTCAAGTTGCCACAATTGTGTTATTTCACTGTATGTTAACGATTGCAATTTATTGCGTAATTGGTCCAATGTGGCCGGACTGATTTCGAGTGCGCGCACAATTTGCTCACGCACCACACTCGCCACTTTGCCAAAGTCTTCCGATGTGGCACGCATCTCTTTCCACGTTTTATTCAATAATACAATACATATACAATAGCACTCTTCGAATGGATGATCGTGTGTGAAGAATAGTGGCTGATAAGCGACACATTGTTCGGAGGGCGCTTCGCCAATCTTCAATAGTTCGCATAGAATGCGAACCAGTTCCACACTGGCTCGACCAAAGGGACATTCATGTTCATCTGCCCGACAACTGTTCTCCAATACGACTTTGGTGTAATTGTCTGGATGGTTTCGGGCGAAATACACCATACAATCGAGTGCCAATAGACCGGGTGGCGTTTCCATAAAGTCCATTGCTGGATTGATGTCATTTTTGAAGCCGAGTTTTTTGTAATCGCGTGTAAAACCGGCAGGACCGCGAATATTGCCCGCTGCCGTTGCACCAGCTCCATCACTATCGAACGCGATACGACGAAGTTCCTTGATTTTATCGTGTCCATCTTGGTCTTGTGGATCCATTTTGGTCATCATACGGTGCTCCAACAGGCCAAGCATTAATGTTTGAAGGACATACAGTTGATGGGCCATTTCTGCACCTTTAATTGCGCCCGCGTGTAGTATGTTGTTTTGTATAACGGTGCGTACTTGTTTCGAGGTTAATGTGGTGGCGAATTGACGTCGTTTTTGTGGATCGGACTTCAATAGGAGCGCATTGATGAGGGCGACTGCATTTTGTTGGACTATTGGTGTGGTTTGTAAGTGATTTACTAATGAACCAATTGGCACTTCACGGTCCACCTGACCGAAACCCTCGCTACTATTCAAGACGACGTTTTCCAGTATTGAAAGAGCGGCTTGTGTTACTTCGATTTCGTGCGTTGCGGCGCTATTTACAAAGCCTGCTATTCTACTAACAAATTCACCAGTTAGTATGTCCCAAGACACGATTCCATGTTCCATTAGTTCGACAAATGATAATAATGTGTGTGCCAGTGTTGTGCCCTTCAATTTGCCAGTTTCCAATTGCTTTATGATCAGAGTGAGACCTTGTTTGTTGATGAAATCCAATGCGAATGTCATGTCGGCACTGAGGACTGATAAACGGGTGATTGCTTGTGATTTTTCATCGACATTTGCTGAATTTAGTTTGTGTAAAATGTCCTGGGCCGTTTTTGATGGAGAGTATTGGAGACGTAGAACAGATCCGTTCTTAATTTCGTTACGATTCTTTTCTGTAATGTAATTGTTGTTATTGTGCTCATTGAATTGTAAGGCATACTGTTCGGGTTCGGTGAGATTCCAGCCATTGCACAATTCTTGGATAATACCGGCTAATGGTTGTTTCTGGTTGAATTCTATTAATTGGGGCACCTGATCGGTCATTTCCACAGCAATTTTTACTATGTACGAGTCCTTCATGATGACGGACATTCGCTTGCAAAACAATCACAAAAGGATAACCATTTTTTTTTCTAATTAATGCGATGGAATGACGTACGTCAATGCGTGAAAAGTATAAACACACTTTATTTACATATATCAATAATGGATTTATTATTAGATTCATAAATATTTTCCATTATATATGTAAATCGGTGATTATAAAGTAGATTTGAAAGCTAGATTTAAAAAAAGCTAGTGAATTACAAACAAAAAGAAAAGTGGTTTTTCTATTTAATGAATCAATGTGTGAATGGAGCTTTAGACAAAAGTAACCATATAAACAAAAAGACCCTAGGAAAAACGCCTACTATTAACTACTTGTTTGTGTTTGTGTTTTTAGAAGAGCCGATAGCGTGGCTTGTGAAATTTTGGAAATTTCCTTGATCTAAAGAAAAAGTATGAAGCGAAAAAGTAAGAGTAAAATAATCGACTACTCTACTGCCGAGAATAATGATGACAGTAGTAATTCCACTGAACCAGTAACCAAAAAAAAATACATTCGAGCCTCGAAAGGTGGAAACAGCATCAGAAAAAATAAGACGAAGAAAAATGAAAATGGTTTTTCACATCATGAATCCAATACAAAGAATACTAGTAATAATGAAGGGGAATACGAGGTAAGAAGAAGGTTATTTTTTTAATTAAATTGGAAAAAAAATTTATTTTTAGGTTGAAGCAGTTTTGGATGAGAAAACAATTCGTGGAATTAAACATTATTTGATCAGATGGAAAGGATATGAACCTGAAAGTGATACATGGGAACCAGAATCCACTTTAGATTGTTCCGCTTTAATAAGGGAATTCAAGAATAAACAGAAACATAACAAAACAAAACTCAAAAAGGCTACCAACAAGAATTTGTCGCTCCACAAAAATGGTGGTGGAGATGCTGACGATAAATGGGATGAAAATGAAAATTTCGAAGTATAATTTCACTGTGTGTTTAACTGTTTTTTCATGTTCTTTTATAAAAATTCAATTTTAGGTTGAACGAATAATTGATGTGTATTTCAAGAAGAATGGCAGTAAAGAGTTTCTTGTCTCTTGGAAAGGATATCCATCTTCAGCGAATAGTTGGGAACCTGAAGACAATATGGACTGTAAGGAGATGATTCGCAAATTTATGGAGAGAGTGAAAAAGGCACAAGAAGTTGATGTGCGCGAATTAAGGACAAACAGGACCCATACAGATCGTTTCACTTTATCAACAGATTCACGTGGTCGGCGATTGAGTAAACGGCATCAAGGCAAACAAAGGTGAGAGACATTGTTCAACAATATGAAAATCATCAATTTTATTTCATTTGTTTGTTCTTTTATTAGGGTGCATTACCATGATGCTGAATAGTTTTATTTCTAGGTATAACAAGTGTATCTATTATAAGCATTTACAAAAACAAACAAAATTATATGTAAAAGTGTGTATTTACATGTTCTTATAAGTTAAAATTTACATATTTAGTATTTTTCATTATCTATGTATGTAATACATACATATTATGTATATTCATATATACATTATATTTATATACATGCATGTTTAGCAATTTACTTGTATGATTAGTAAATAAATGTTTTTTCTTTGGTGTTTTTACATTTATTCTTTAGTACATTATTGGTATTATGTTAACAACAATACGTGCAATTAATATGTTGTCCCTCTATTGCTTAAAAGATCAAATATCAATCAGCAGCAGCTGAAGGCCACCACTTTACCGACTAATGACAAGTCTTCTTCTTCTCATTTTCCATAACCTCAAAAATTTGTTGTTTTTGCGTTCTGCATGCAGCAACAGTAAATCACACACACAGTTTTATTTATTATGAATGCTTTTATGAAGAAAAGATGAAATTTCACGTAACAAATTTAAGCAAATGTATACCCCGTCTTGGTGTATTGAATGAACTATCTGACAAAATTGATTTCGAATTTAAAACGCCCGGTTTTATGCTTCATACACAGGTATGTACTGTATAGAAAAATTTTTGGAAAACCTAGCATTTTGTTTTCTTTATTTTAGGGTGGACAAGTACCAAACATAACTCATGAAGTATTCAAATTCATTAGTAAATCAACTCCAATTCTCCAAATTCCTCTAGTTAGTATGTACATGTATCATGATGTTATTAATGAGTTTGAAGGCTCATTATCCGAATTTATAGGTAGGTAAAAATTGTGTGCATTATATATTTGTTTGCATTTACACTGTGAACATTCGTTTTCAGGCAACAAAGATAGTGTAACTTGTTTAACATTATTTGATGCGTCTCTGTTAAATTCACAAACAAATCATTTCAAAAATCAAGTTTCCATTTGGACCCGACATGGAAAAGTTTTACTCGATGCTGACACTTTTATTGACACTGTTGAATCATACAAACCGCATATGTATAATATATTGTCGGATGGGGACACAAATAAGGGCACATCAGCGAAACGATTAAGCAAATCCGTAGAGAACACCATTGGTTTTTATAAAAAATGCTTGGAACGACATAGACGGTCAGACGTACTTAAAAATACCTTCCTTATAGCACCCACAGTTGGAGGTTACTGCATGAATTCAAGAGAAGAATATTTAAAAGCCATTTTAAACGATACAGAAGATGTTTCCGGTTATTTAATTGATGGTTTGCATAATAATGGACCAGAAGTGGAATTAATACCGTTTGAAGATGTAGAAAAAATCGTTCAATTCACAATAGTAATACGAATTATTCACAATACGGTGTACAAGTACAAAATTGATTATAGACGTTTATGTGTTGCAGGAAAAATTACCACCTGATCGGATGCGAATCATTCACGGATGCTGGAATCCTGTAAATATTATAAAATTAGTTAAACTTGGTATGGATATGTTTGATACATCGTATTGTCACATATTGACAAAGAGAGCTGCCGTAATAACATTTCCTATTGAAAATATGGACGAGTCTTCCGATTTTGAATTGAATTTAAGAAATCCTATGTAGGAAATCGATTCTAGAGGATTTTCTACACATTTCTAATTAAATTTGTTTTAGATATGCTGATGAGTTTCAACCAATATTGGAAAATTGCAAATGCTTGTCCTGTTCACATTATACCAAAGCATACATTCATCATCTCCTTACTGTGCATGAACTGTTGGCTCCTGTTTTAATTATGATGTAATGATTTATATATTTTTTGTTTGTACACACATTTGTTACCATGATTTGTTATGATTTTCAGACATAATCTGCATCATTTGTTTCGATTTTTTGAGAAAATTCGTAAATCTGTTGAGGACAACACGTTAGATGAATATCAGCAAGTGTTGGAACAATTATTTAAAGATAATGAAAGAAAAACTGAAACTGTGTAGTTTTTTTGTGTAATAATTTACTGGAAGATTGACAATAAAAATTCAAATTTAATATTTCGTATTTGGTTGTTTCTTTTCTCACTTTTCTTGTTGCATTTTCATTTTCAGGGCATTTTACTTGGATAAAACGGAATTTGTCTATTCTAAACATAATTTTATATGAATATAATATGAAATAAAGAAAATTGTTATTGAAATAATTAGACAATATTATGATGTGAGCATACGACTTGAAGCTGTAAAGATAAGATTACCTTTAAACTTTTTGATTTTTTAACAATGGAAACAGTTGAAAACTAATATTGCACATATTTTTCAGTTGCAATAGAAAAATTTGAAAAAAGATGACTCATTGTTGCCATGGTGATTTTGGAAAAACAGGTTGCTACGATGAATAAAAAAAAATGACTCATCGACTGGTTTGTAATCAAGTTTATCATTGACAACAGTCAGTTGTGTTGTGATTTTCATCTTGAGAGCATGTATCGGTGTATAACCTCTTTCAAAGTGTTAACAGTTGTGCATATTAATGGGATTAATTGCTGTGAAGTCGTAATTGTTGGGGGTGGTGGAGGAGAACAAGCAAAGGGCGCTTTTTTGGATAGCTGGCCGTCGATGGACATTAAAATAAGACATGTAAGTACATTTTTTGTACTTGAATTCATTCTAACCTGTACTTTTTTTATTTGTAGGTGACTTTTCGACACTTTTGGAAGGCCGGCCGTCGTTGGACATTAAAATAAGACATGTAAGTACATTTTTTGTACTTTATTTCATTCTAATTTGAACTTTTTTTATTTGTAGGTGACTTTTCGACGCTTTTAGATGGCCGGCCGTCAATGGACAGTGAAATAAGACATGTAAGTACATTTGTTGTACTTGAATTCATTCTAACCTGTACTTTTTTTATTTGTAGGTGACTTTTCGACACTTTTGGAAGGCCGGCCGTCGTTGGACATTAAAATAAGACATGTAAGTACATTTTTTGTACTTTATTTCATTCTAATTTGAACTTTTTTTATTTGTAGGTGACTTTTCGACGCTTTTGGATGGCCAGCCGTCGATGGACAGTCAAATAAGACATGTAAGTACATTTTTTGTACTTTATTTCATTGTAATAAGAACTTTTTTTATTTGTAGGTGACTTTTCGACACTTTTGGATGGCCGGCCGTCGTTGGACATTAAAATAAGACATGTAAGTACATTTTTTGTACTTTATTTCATTCTAACAGGAACTTTTTTTATTTGTAGGTGACTTTTCGACACTTTTGGAAGGCCGGCCGTCGTTGGACATTAAAATAAGACATGTAAGTACATTTTTTGTACTTTATTTCATTCTAATAAGAACTTTTTTTATTTGTAGGTGACTTTTCGACACTTTTGGAAGGCCGGCCGTCGTTGGACATTAAAATAAGACATGTAAGTTCATTTGTTGTACTTTATTTCATTCTAATAAGAACTTTTTTTATTTGTAGGTGACTTTTCGACGCTTTTGGATGGCCGGCCGTCGTTGGACATTAAAATAAGACATGTAAGTACATTTTTTGTACTTTATTTCATTCTAATAAGAACTTTTTTTATTTGTAGGTGACTTTTCGACACTTTTGGAAGGCCGGCCGTCGTTGGACATTAAAATAAGACATGTAAGTACATTTTTTGTATGTTATTTCATTCTAACCTGTACTTTTTTTATTTGTAGGTGACTTTTCGACGCTTTTGGATGGCCGGCCGTCGTTGGACATTAAAATAAGACATGTAAGTACATTTTTTGTATGTTATTTCATTCTAACCTGTACTTTTTTTATTTGTAGGTGACTTTTCGACGCTTTTGGATGGCCGGCCGTCGTTGGACATTAAAATAAGACATGTAAGTACATTTTTTGTATGTTATTTCATTCTAACCTGTACTTTTTTTATTTGTAGGTGACTTTTCGACACTTTTGGAAGGCCGGCCGTCGTTGGACATTAAAATAAGACATGTAAGTTCATTTGTTGTACTTTATTTCATTCTAATAAGAACTTTTTTTATTTGTAGGTGACTTTTCGACACTTTTGGATGGCCGGCCGTCGTTGGACATTAAAATAAGACATGTAAGTACATTTTTTGTATGTTATTTCATTCTAACCTGTACTTTTTTTATTTGTAGGTGACTTTTCGACACTTTTGGATGGCCGGCCGTCGTTGGACATTAAAATAAGACATGTAAGTTCATTTGTTGTACTTTATTTCATTGTAATAAGAACTTTTTTTATTTGTAGGTGACTTTTCGACACTTTTGGATGGCCGGCCGTCGTTGGACATTAAAATAAGACATGTAAGTACATTTTTTGTATGTTATTTCATTCTAACCTGTACTTTTTTTATTTGTAGGTGACTTTTCGACACTTTTGGATGGCCGGCCGTCGTTGGACATTAAAATAAGACATGTAAGTACATTTTTTGTACTTTATTTCATTGTAATAAGAACTTTTTTTATTTGTAGGTGACTTTTCGACACTTTTGGATGGCCGGCCGTCGTTGGACATTAAAATAAGACATGTAAGTACATTTTTTGTATGTTATTTCATTCTAACCTGTACTTTTTTTATTTGTAGGTGACTTTTCGACACTTTTGGATGGCCGGCCGTCGTTGGACATTAAAATAAGACATGTAAGTTCATTTGTTGTACTTTATTTCATTGTAATAAGAACTTTTTTTATTTGTAGGTGACTTTTCGACACTTTTGGATGGCCGGCCGTCGTTGGACATTAAAATAAGACATGTAAGTACATTTTTTGTATGTTATTTCATTCTAACCTGTACTTTTTTTATTTGTAGGTGACTTTTCGACACTTTTGGATGGCCGGCCGTCGTTGGACATTAAAATAAGACATGTAAGTACATTTTTTGTACTTTATTTCATTGTAATAAGAACTTTTTTTATTTGTAGGTGACTTTTCGACACTTTTGGATGGCCGGCCGTCGTTGGACATTAAAATAAGACATGTAAGTACATTTTTTGTATGTTATTTCATTCTAACCTGTACTTTTTTTATTTGTAGGTGACTTTTCGACACTTTTGGATGGCCGGCCGTCGTTGGACATTAAAATAAGACATGTAAGTTCATTTGTTGTACTTTATTTCATTGTAATAAGAACTTTTTTTATTTGTAGGTGACTTTTCGACACTTTTGGATGGCCGGCCGTCGTTGGACATTAAAATAAGACATGTAAGTACATTTTTTGTATGTTATTTCATTCTAACCTGTACTTTTTTTATTTGTAGGTGACTTTTCGACACTTTTGGATGGCCGGCCGTCGTTGGACATTAAAATAAGACATGTAAGTACATTTTTTGTATGTTATTTCATTCTAACCTGTACTTTTTTTATTTGTAGGTGACTTTTCGACACTTTTGGAAGGCCGGCCGTCGTTGGACATTAAAATAAGACATGTAAGTACATTTTTTGTACTTTATTTCATTTTAACAGGAACTTTTTTTATTTGTAGGTGACTTTTCGACACTTTTGGAAGGCCGGCCGTCGTTGGACATTAAAATAAGACATGTAAGTACATTTTTTGTACTTTATTTCATTCTAACCTGTACTTTTTTTATTTGTAGGTGACTTTTCGACACTTTTGGAAGGCCGGCCGTCGTTGGACATTAAAATAAGACATGTAAGTACATTTTTTGTACTTTATTTCATTTTAACAGGAACTTTTTTTATTTGTAGGTGACTTTTCGACACTTTTGGAAGGCCGGCCGTCGTTGGACATTAAAATAAGACATGTAAGTACATTTTTTGTACTTTATTTCATTTTAACAGGAACTTTTTTTATTTGTAGGTGACTTTTCGACACTTTTGGAAGGCCGGCCGTCGTTGGACATTAAAATAAGACATGTAAGTACATTTGTTGTATGTTATTTCATTCTAACAGGAACTTTTTTTATTTGTAGGTGACTTTTCGACACTTTTGGATGGCCAGTCGTCGACGGACAGTCAAATAAGACATGTAAGTACATTTTTTGTACTTTATTTCATTCTAACCTGTACTTTTTTTATTTGTAGGTGACTTTTCGACACTTTTGGAAGGCCGGCCGTCGTTGGACATTAAAATAAGACATGTAAGTACATTTGTTGTATGTTATTTCATTCTAACAGGAACTTTTTTTATTTGTAGGTGACTTTTCGACACTTTTGGATGGCCAGTCGTCGACGGACAGTCAAATAAGACATGTAAGTACATTTTTTGTACTTTATTTCATTCTAACCTGTACTTTTTTTATTTGTAGGTGACTTTTCGACACTTTTGGATGGCCAGTCGTCGACGGACAGTCAAATAAGACATGTAAGTACATTTTTTGTACTTTATTTCATTCTAACCTGTACTTTTTTTATTTGTAGGTGACTTTTCGACACTTTTGGATGGCCGGCCGTCGTTGGACATTAAAATAAGACATGTAAGTACATTTGTTGTATGTTATTTCATTCTAACCTGTACTTTTTTTATTTGTAGGTGACTTTTCGACACTTTTGGAAGGCCGGCCGTCGTTGGACATTAAAATAAGACATGTAAGTACATTTGTTGTATGTTATTTCATTCTAACCTGTACTTTTTTTATTTGTAGGTGACTTTTCGACACTTTTGGATGGCCGGCCGTCGTTGGACATTAAAATAAGACATGTAAGTACATTTGTTGTATGTTATTTCATTCTAACCTGTACTTTTTTTATTTGTAGGTGACTTTTCGACACTTTTGGATGGCCGGCCGTCGTTGGACATTAAAATAAGACATGTAAGTACATTTGTTGTATGTTATTTCATTCTAACCTGTACTTTTTTTATTTGTAGGTGACTTTTCGACACTTTTGGATGGCCGGCCGTCGTTGGACATTAAAATAAGACATGTAAGTACATTTGTTGTATGTTATTTCATTCTAACAGGAACTTTTTTTATTTGTAGGTGACTTTTCGACACTTTTGGAAGGCCGGCCGTCGTTGGACATTAAAATAAGACATGTAAGTACATTTGTTGTATGTTATTTCATTCTAACCTGTACTTTTTTTATTTGTAGGTGACTTTTCGACACTTTTGGATGGCCGGCCGTCGTTGGACATTAAAATAAGACATGTAAGTACATTTGTTGTATGTTATTTCATTCTAACAGGAACTTTTTTTATTTGTAGGTGACTTTTCGACACTTTTGGATGGCCGGCCGTCGTTGGACATTAAAATAAGACATGTAAGTACATTTGTTGTATGTTATTTCATTCTAACAGGAACTTTTTTTATTTGTAGGTGACTTTTCGACACTTTTGGAAGGCCGGCCGTCGTTGGACATTAAAATAAGACATGTAAGTACATTTGTTGTATGTTATTTCATTCTAACAGGAACTTTTTTTATTTGTAGGTGACTTTTCGACACTTTTGGAAGGCCGGCCGTCGTTGGACATTAAAATAAGACATGTAAGTACATTTGTTGTATGTTATTTCATTCTAACCTGTACTTTTTTTATTTGTAGGTGACTTTTCGACACTTTTGGAAGGCCGGCCGTCGTTGGACATTAAAATAAGACATGTAAGTACATTTGTTGTATGTTATTTCATTCTAACCTGTACTTTTTTTATTTGTAGGTGACTTTTCGACACTTTTGGATGGCCGGCCGTCGTTGGACATTAAAATAAGACATGTAAGTACATTTGTTGTATGTTATTTCATTCTAACCTGTACTTTTTTTATTTGTAGGTGACTTTTCGACACTTTTGGATGGCCGGCCGTCGTTGGACATTAAAATAAGACATGTAAGTACATTTGTTGTATGTTATTTCATTCTAACCTGTACTTTTTTTATTTGTAGGTGACTTTTCGACACTTTTGGATGGCCGGCCGTCGTTGGACATTAAAATAAGACATGTAAGTACATTTGTTGTATGTTATTTCATTCTAACCTGTACTTTTTTTATTTGTAGGTGACTTTTCGACACTTTTGGAAGGCCGGCCGTCGTTGGACATTAAAATAAGACATGTAAGTACATTTGTTGTATGTTATTTCATTCTAACCTGTACTTTTTTTATTTGTAGGTGACTTTTCGACACTTTTGGAAGGCCGGCCGTCGTTGGACATTAAAATAAGACATGTAAGTACATTTGTTGTATGTTATTTCATTCTAACAGGAACTTTTTTTATTTGTAGGTGACTTTTCGACACTTTTGGATGGCCGGCCGTCGTTGGACATTAAAATAAGACATGTAAGTACATTTGTTGTATGTTATTTCATTCTAACAGGAACTTTTTTTATTTGTAGGTGACTTTTCGACACTTTTGGATGGCCGGCCGTCGTTGGACATTAAAATAAGACATGTAAGTACATTTGTTGTATGTTATTTCATTCTAACAGGAACTTTTTTTATTTGTAGGTGACTTTTCGACACTTTTGGATGGCCGGCCGTCGTTGGACATTAAAATAAGACATGTAAGTACATTTGTTGTATGTTATTTCATTCTAACAGGAACTTTTTTTATTTGTAGGTGACTTTTCGACACTTTTGGATGGCCGGCCGTCGTTGGACATTAAAATAAGACATGTAAGTACATTTGTTGTATGTTATTTCATTCTAACAGGAACTTTTTTTATTTGTAGGTGACTTTTCGACACTTTTGGATGGCCGGCCGTCGTTGGACATTAAAATAAGACATGTAAGTACATTTGTTGTATGTTATTTCATTCTAACCTGTACTTTTTTTATTTGTAGGTGACTTTTCGACACTTTTGGATGGCCGGCCGTCGTTGGACATTAAAATAAGACATGTAAGTACATTTGTTGTATGTTATTTCATTCTAACAGGAACTTTTTTTATTTGTAGGTGACTTTTCGACACTTTTGGATGGCCGGCCGTCGTTGGACATTAAAATAAGACATGTAAGTACATTTGTTGTATGTTATTTCATTCTAACAGGAACTTTTTTTATTTGTAGGTGACTTTTCGACACTTTTGGATGGCCGGCCGTCGTTGGACATTAAAATAAGACATGTAAGTACATTTTTTGTACTTTATTTCATTCTAACAGGAACTTTTTTTATTTGTAGGTGACTTTTCGACACTTTTGGAAGGCCGGCCGTCGTCGGACATTAAAATAAGACATGTAAGTACATTTGTTGTATGTTATTTCATTCTAACAGGAACTTTTTTTATTTGTAGGTGACTTTTCGACACTTTTGGAAGGCCGGCCGTCGTCGGACATTAAAATAAGACATGTAAGTACATTTGTTGTATGTTATTTCATTCTAACAGGAACTTTTTTTATTTGTAGGTGACTTTTCGACACTTTTGGAAGGCCGGCCGTCGTTGGACATTAAAATAAGACATGTAAGTACATTTGTTGTATGTTATTTCATTCTAACAGGAACTTTTTTTATTTGTAGGTGACTTTTCGACACTTTTGGAAGGCCGGCCGTCGTTGGACATTAAAATAAGACATGTAAGTACATTTGTTGTATGTTATTTCATTCTAACAGGAACTTTTTTTATTTGTAGGTGACTTTTCGACACTTTTGGAAGGCCGGCCGTCGTCGGACATTAAAATAAGACATGTAAGTACATTTGTTGTATGTTATTTCATTCTAACAGGAACTTTTTTTATTTGTAGGTGACTTTTCGACACTTTTGGAAGGCCGGCCGTCGTTGGACATTAAAATAAGACATGTAAGTACATTTGTTGTATGTTATTTCATTCTAACAGGAACTTTTTTTATTTGTAGGTGACTTTTCGACACTTTTGGAAGGCCGGCCGTCGTCGGACATTAAAATAAGACATGTAAGTACATTTGTTGTATGTTATTTCATTCTAACAGGAACTTTTTTTATTTGTAGGTGACTTTTCGACACTTTTGGAAGGCCGGCCGTCGTTGGACATTAAAATAAGACATGTAAGTACATTTGTTGTATGTTATTTCATTCTAACCTGTACTTTTTTTATTTGTAGGTGACTTTTCGACACTTTTGGAAGGCCGGCCGTCGTTGGACATTAAAATAAGACATGTAAGTACATTTGTTGTATGTTATTTCATTCTAACCTGTACTTTTTTTATTTGTAGGTGACTTTTCGACACTTTTGGATGGCCGGCCGTCGTTGGACATTAAAATAAGACATGTAAGTACATTTGTTGTATGTTATTTCATTCTAACAGGAACTTTTTTTATTTGTAGGTGACTTTTCGACACTTTTGGATGGCCGGCCGTCGTTGGACATTAAAATAAGACATGTAAGTACATTTGTTGTATGTTATTTCATTCTAACAGGAACTTTTTTTATTTGTAGGTGACTTTTCGACACTTTTGGAAGGCCGGCCGTCGTTGGACATTAAAATAAGACATGTAAGTACATTTGTTGTATGTTATTTCATTCTAACCTGTACTTTTTTTATTTGTAGGTGACTTTTCGACACTTTTGGAAGGCCGGCCGTCGTTGGACATTAAAATAAGACATGTAAGTACATTTGTTGTATGTTATTTCATTCTAACCTGTACTTTTTTTATTTGTAGGTGACTTTTCGACACTTTTGGATGGCCGGCCGTCGTTGGACATTAAAATAAGACATGTAAGTACATTTGTTGTATGTTATTTCATTCTAACCTGTACTTTTTTTATTTGTAGGTGACTTTTCGACACTTTTGGAAGGCCGGCCGTCGTTGGACATTAAAATAAGACATGTAAGTACATTTGTTGTATGTTATTTCATTCTAACCTGTACTTTTTTTATTTGTAGGTGACTTTTCGACACTTTTGGAAGGCCGGCCGTCGTTGGACATTAAAATAAGACATGTAAGTACATTTTTTGTACTTTATTTCATTTTAACAGGAACTTTTTTTATTTGTAGGTGACTTTTCGACACTTTTGGAAGGCCGGCCGTCGTTGGACATTAAAATAAGACATGTAAGTACATTTTTTGTACTTTATTTCATTCTAACCTGTACTTTTTTTATTTGTAGGTGACTTTTCGACACTTTTGGAAGGCCGGCCGTCGTTGGACATTAAAATAAGACATGTAAGTACATTTGTTGTATGTTATTTCATTCTAACAGGAACTTTTTTTATTTGTAGGTGACTTTTCGACACTTTTGGATGGCCGGCCGTCGTTGGACATTAAAATAAGACATGTAAGTACATTTGTTGTATGTTATTTCATTCTAACAGGAACTTTTTTTATTTGTAGGTGACTTTTCGACACTTTTGGATGGCCGGCCGTCGTTGGACATTAAAATAAGACATGTAAGTACATTTGTTGTATGTTATTTCATTCTAACAGGAACTTTTTTTATTTGTAGGTGACTTTTCGACACTTTTGGATGGCCGGCCGTCGTTGGACATTAAAATAAGACATGTAAGTACATTTGTTGTATGTTATTTCATTCTAACAGGAACTTTTTTTATTTGTAGGTGACTTTTCGACACTTTTGGATGGCCGGCCGTCGTTGGACATTAAAATAAGACATGTAAGTACATTTGTTGTATGTTATTTCATTCTAACAGGAACTTTTTTTATTTGTAGGTGACTTTTCGACACTTTTGGAAGGCCGGCCGTCGTTGGACATTAAAATAAGACATGTAAGTACATTTGTTGTATGTTATTTCATTCTAACCTGTACTTTTTTTATTTGTAGGTGACTTTTCGACACTTTTGGATGGCCGGCCGTCGTTGGACATTAAAATAAGACATGTAAGTACATTTGTTGTATGTTATTTCATTCTAACCTGTACTTTTTTTATTTGTAGGTGACTTTTCGACACTTTTGGAAGGCCGGCCGTCGTTGGACATTAAAATAAGACATGTAAGTACATTTGTTGTATGTTATTTCATTCTAACCTGTACTTTTTTTATTTGTAGGTGACTTTTCGACACTTTTGGAAGGCCGGCCGTCGTTGGACATTAAAATAAGACATGTAAGTACATTTGTTGTATGTTATTTCATTCTAACCTGTACTTTTTTTATTTGTAGGTGACTTTTCGACACTTTTGGAAGGCCGGCCGTCGTTGGACATTAAAATAAGACATGTAAGTACATTTGTTGTATGTTATTTCATTCTAACAGGAACTTTTTTTATTTGTAGGTGACTTTTCGACACTTTTGGAAGGCCGGCCGTCGTTGGACATTAAAATAAGACATGTAAGTACATTTGTTGTATGTTATTTCATTCTAACCTGTACTTTTTTTATTTGTAGGTGACTTTTCGACACTTTTGGAAGGCCGGCCGTCGTTGGACATTAAAATAAGACATGTAAGTACATTTGTTGTATGTTATTTCATTCTAACAGGAACTTTTTTTATTTGTAGGTGACTTTTCGACACTTTTGGATGGCCGGCCGTCGTTGGACATTAAAATAAGACATGTAAGTACATTTGTTGTATGTTATTTCATTCTAACCTGTACTTTTTTTATTTGTAGGTGACTTTTCGACACTTTTGGATGGCCGGCCGTCGTTGGACATTAAAATAAGACATGTAAGTACATTTGTTGTATGTTATTTCATTCTAACCTGTACTTTTTTTATTTGTAGGTGACTTTTCGACACTTTTGGAAGGCCGGCCGTCGTTGGACATTAAAATAAGACATGTAAGTACATTTGTTGTATGTTATTTCATTCTAACCTGTACTTTTTTTATTTGTAGGTGACTTTTCGACACTTTTGGAAGGCCGGCCGTCGTTGGACATTAAAATAAGACATGTAAGTACATTTGTTGTATGTTATTTCATTCTAACAGGAACTTTTTTTATTTGTAGGTGACTTTTCGACACTTTTGGATGGCCGGCCGTCGTTGGACATTAAAATAAGACATGTAAGTACATTTGTTGTATGTTATTTCATTCTAACCTGTACTTTTTTTATTTGTAGGTGACTTTTCGACACTTTTGGATGGCCAGTCGTCGTTGGACATTGAAACAAGACAGGTAAGTCCATTTTTTCTATTGTAATCATTTCTAACTTGTACTTTTTTATTTCTAGGTGACTTTCCGTCGTCTTTGGATGGCCAGTCGTCGTTGGACATTGAAACAAGACAGGTAAGTCCATTTTTTCTATTGTAATCATTTCTAACTTGTACTTTGTCATTTCTAGGTGACTTTCCGTCGTCTTTGGATGGCCAGTCGTCGTTGGACATTGAAACAAGACAGGTAAGTCCATTTTTTGTGTTGTATTCATTTCTAACTTGTACTTTGTCATTTCTAGGTGACTTTCCGTCGTCTTTGGATGGCCAGTCGTCGTTGGACATCGAAACAAGTCAGGTAAGTCCATTTTTTGTGTTGTATTCATTTCTAACTTGTACTTTGTCATTTCTAGGTGATTTTCCGTCGTCTTTGGATGGCCAGTCGTCGTTGGACATTGAAACAAGACAGGTAAGTCCATTTTTTCTATTGTATTCATTTCTAACTTGTACTTTGTCATTTGTAGGTGATTTTCCGTCGTCTTTGGATGGCCAGTCGTCGTTGGACATTGAAACAAGACAGGTAAGTCCATTTTTTGTGTTGTATTCATTTCTAACTTGTACTTTGTCATTTCTAGGTGACTTTCCGTCGTCTTTGGATGGCCAGTCGTCGTTGGACATCGAAACAAGTCAGGTAAGTCCATTTTTTCTATTGTATTCATTTCTAACTTGTACTTTGTCATTTCTAGGTGACTTTCCGTCGTCTTTGGATGGCCAGTCGTCGTTGGACATCGAAACAAGACAGGTAAGTCCATTTTTTGTGTTGTATTCATTTCTAACTTGTACTTTGTCATTTCTAGGTGATTTTCCGTCGTCTTTGGATGGCCAGTCGTCGTTGGACATTGAAACAAGACAGGTAAGTCCATTTTTTCTATTGTATTCATTTCTAACTTGTACTTTGTCATTTGTAGGTGATTTTCCGTCGTCTTTGGATGGCCAGTCGTCGTTGGACATTGAAACAAGACAGGTAAGTCCATTTTTTCTATTGTATTCATTTCTAACTTGTACTTTGTCATTTCTAGGTGATTTTCCGTCGTCTTTGGATGGCCAGTCGTTGTTGGACATCGAAACAAGTCAGGTAAGTCCATTTTTTGTGTTGTATTCATTTCTAACTTGTACTTTGTCATTTCTAGGTGATTTTCCGTCGTCTTTGGATGGCCAGTCGTCGTTGGACATCGAAACAAGTCAGGTAAGTCCATTTTTTCTATTGTATTCATTTCTAACTTGTACTTTGTCATTTCTAGGTGACTTTCCGTCGTCTTTGGATGGCCAGTCGTCGTTGGACTTCGAAACAAGTAAAATGTTTTTGATAAATATTGTTTCTTGTTCAATATGCCTGAATGAAGTGTTTTTCAAAGTATTGAAAGTGTTTTTGTAGATGTAGTTTAACTTGGTTAGCTGGTTGGCTGGCCCTAGCTCACCTCACCTCGCAAGGGCAAAAGTCAAAGGGCCAATTAGAGGTCATAGTTCAGGGGTCAAAAGGCAAGGGGTCAAACATATGTCTAAGTTTTAAAGGTCAAAGGGTCAAAAGTTTTAGAGGTCAAAAAGTCAAAAGTGTCAGAGGTCAAAAAGTCAAAAGTTTTAAAGGTCAAAGGTCAAAGGGTCAAAAAGTTCAGAGGTCAAAAGTCAAAGGGTCAAAAAGTTTAGAGGTCAAAGGTCAAAGGGTCAAAAAGTTCAGAGGTCAAAGGTCAAAGGGTCAAAAAGTTAAGAGGTTAAAGGTCAAAAGGGTCAAAAAGTTCAGAGGTCAAAAGTCAAAGGGTCAAAAAGTTCAGAGGTCAAAGGTCAAAGGGTTAAAAAGTTCAGAGGTCAAAGGTCAAAGGGTCAAAAAGTTAAGAGGTCAAAGGTCAAAAGGGTCAAAAAGTTCAGAGGTCAAAAGTCGAAGGGTCAAAAAGTTTAGAGGTCAAAGGTCAAATGGTCAAAAAGTTAAGAGGTTAAAGGTCAATAGGGTCAAAAAGTTCAGAGGTCAAAAGTCAAAGGGTCAAAAAGTTTAGAGGTCAAAGGGTCAAAAAGTTCAGAGGTCAAAAGTCAAAGGGTCAAAAAGTTTAGAGGTCAAAGGTCAAAGGGTCAAAAAGTTCAGAGGTCAAAGGTCAAAAGTTTAAGGGGTCAAAGGTCACAAAATTCAGAGGTCAAAGGTCAAAAATTTCAGAGGTCCAAGGTGAAAAGTTTGAGGGGGTCAATGGTTAAAAGGTTCAGAGGTCAAAAAGTCAAAAGTTTTTAAAGGTGAAAGGTCAAAGGGTCAAAAAGTTCAGAGGTCAAAAAGTTTAGGGGTCAAAGGTCAAATATTAGGAGACAAAAAGTCAAGGTCACCTCAAGGCCAAAGGTTAGGTTAGGTTAGGTTAGGTTAGGTTAGGTTAGGTTAGGTTAGGTTAGGTTAGGTTAGGTTAGGTTAGGTTAGTATCTAAGGGCTTCGGTATTTCGGGTTCCCCAGGGTCCTAGGGTATGTAAAATTGTCCCCCGGATCGATTGCCGCCCTCCCCGTGCCCGAGAGATGCACGGTTTCTAACCCAGAGGGCGCTAAAGTTTTTGGTACCTTTTTTTGGCTATATCTCGGAAACTAGAGGCGATAGGAGGATGGGACCTTCAAATGTGGACGAATCGTAAGTTTTTCTATCATATAGAACAAAAAAAAAATTTTCGAATTTTTGAAAAATTTTCTAAGTCCCGAGCCCTCACTATCTTGGAAACTAGAGGCGCTAGGAGGATGGGACCTTCAAATGTGGACGAGTTATGACTTTTTATGAAACATGAAATAATAAAAATTTTTTTTTTTTTTTTCAAAATTTCTCTAAGTCCAGACCCCTGGCTATATTGGGAACCACAAATGGTAGGTCGATAATAACTTCAAATGTGGACGAGTTATGACTTTTTAAGTAGTATGGCATAAAAAAAAAAAATTCCGAAAAATTTTCCTGGTGAGAACCCCTTTGGTATCCTATGGACCGATACCAGGTATATAACTCATTTTTGGGAGAATTTTTCTGAAATTTGGTATACAGAGGTTTTAAGTGATGCCAAATCGATTGCAATTAATATATTTATAATTTGACAGGTCGTTTTCGTATATATGTGCAACCGTTTGCTATCTTGGAAACTAGAGGCGCTAGGAGGATGGGACCTTCAAATGTGGACGAATTGTGACTTTTTAAGTAACATAGAATAATAAAAAAAAAAATTTTTATTTTTTCGAAATTTCTCTAAGTCCAGACCTTTGGCTATAGTGGGAACCGTAAATGGTAGGTCGATGATAACTTCAAATGTGGACGAGTTATGACTTTTTATGCAATATGGAATAATAAAAAATTTTTTTTTTTTTCGAAATTTTTCTAAGTTCAGACACTTTGTACTGAAATTTCATATGTTCTTAAAAGGTGGTTTGAAGCATTTTTAACAAGTTTTAGATACTTTGACATACCTTTGAAGAATTTTCAAAATGTGACATTGAGGTTAGGTTAGACTGATTTGGTGGACATTGGGTTAGACCGATCGGCCATACGTTGGGTTAGACCGGTCTGGCTGAGGTTAGGTTAGGTTAGGTTAGGTTAGGTTAGGTTAGGTTAGGTTAGGTTAGGTTAGGTTAGGTTAGGTTAGTATCTAAGGGCTTCGGTATTTCGGGTTCCCCAGGGTCCTAGGGTATGTAAAATTGTCCCCCGGATCGATTGCCGCCCTCCCCGTGCCCGAGAGATGCACGGTTTCTAACCCAGAGGGCGCTAAAGTTTTTGGTACCTTTTTTTGGCTATATCTCGGAAACTAGAGGCGATAGGAGGATGGGACCTTCAAATGTGGACGAATCGTAAGTTTTTCTATCATATAGAACAAAAAAAAAATTTTCGAATTTTTGAAAAATTTTCTAAGTCCCGAGCCCTCACTATCTTGGAAACTAGAGGCGCTAGGAGGATGGGACCTTCAAATGTGGACGAGTTATGACTTTTTATGAAACATGAAATAATAAAAATTTTTTTTTTTTTTTTCAAAATTTCTCTAAGTCCAGACCCCTGGCTATATTGGGAACCACAAATGGTAGGTCGATAATAACTTCAAATGTGGACGAGTTATGACTTTTTAAGTAGTATGGCATAAAAAAAAAAAATTCCGAAAAATTTTCCTGGTGAGAACCCCTTTGGTATCCTATGGACCGATACCAGGTATATAACTCATTTTTGGGAGAATTTTTCTGAAATTTGGTATACAGAGGTTTTAAGTGATGCCAAATCGATTGCAATTAATATATTTATAATTTGACAGGTCGTTTTCGTATATATGTGCAACCGTTTGCTATCTTGGAAACTAGAGGCGCTAGGAGGATGGGACCTTCAAATGTGGACGAATTGTGACTTTTTAAGTAACATAGAATAATAAAAAAAAAAATTTTTATTTTTTCGAAATTTCTCTAAGTCCAGACCTTTGGCTATAGTGGGAACCGTAAATGGTAGGTCGATGATAACTTCAAATGTGGACGAGTTATGACTTTTTATGCAATATGGAATAATAAAAAATTTTTTTTTTTTTCGAAATTTTTCTAAGTTCAGACACTTTGTACTGAAATTTCATATGTTCTTAAAAGGTGGTTTGAAGCATTTTTAACAAGTTTTAGATACTTTGACATACCTTTGAAGAATTTTCAAAATGTGACATTGAGGTTAGGTTAGACTGATTTGGTGGACATTGGGTTAGACCGATCGGCCATACGTTGGGTTAGACCGGTCTGGCTGAGGTTAGGTTAGGTTAGGTTAGGTTAGGTTAGGTTAGGTTAGGTTAGTATCTAAGGGCTTCGGTATTTCGGGTTCCCCAGGGTCCTAGGGTATGTAAAATTGTCCCCCGGATCGATTGCCGCCCTCCCCGTGCCCGAGAGATGCACGGTTTCTAACCCAGAGGGCGCTAAAGTTTTTGGTACCTTTTTTTGGCTATATCTCGGAAACTAGAGGCGATAGGAGGATGGGACCTTCAAATGTGGACGAATCGTAAGTTTTTCTATCATATAGAACAAAAAAAAATTTTCGAATTTTTGAAAAATTTTCTAAGTCCCGAGCCCTCACTATCTTGGAAACTAGAGGCGCTAGGAGGATGGGACCTTCAAATGTGGACGAGTTATGACTTTTTATGAAACATGAAATAATAAAAATTTTTTTTTTTTTTTTCAAAATTTCTCTAAGTCCAGACCCCTGGCTATATTGGGAACCACAAATGGTAGGTCGATAATAACTTCAAATGTGGACGAGTTATGACTTTTTAAGTAGTATGGCATAAAAAAAAAAAATTCCGAAAAATTTTCCTGGTGAGAACCCCTTTGGTATCCTATGGACCGATACCAGGTATATAACTCATTTTTGGGAGAATTTTTCTGAAATTTGGTATACAGAGGTTTTAAGTGATGCCAAATCGATTGCAATTAATATATTTATAATTTGACAGGTCGTTTTCGTATATATGTGCAACCGTTTGCTATCTTGGAAACTAGAGGCGCTAGGAGGATGGGACCTTCAAATGTGGACGAATTGTGACTTTTTAAGTAACATAGAATAATAAAAAAAAAAATTTTTATTTTTTCGAAATTTCTCTAAGTCCAGACCTTTGGCTATAGTGGGAACCGTAAATGGTAGGTCGATGATAACTTCAAATGTGGACGAGTTATGACTTTTTATGCAATATGGAATAATAAAAAATTTTTTTTTTTTTCGAAATTTTTCTAAGTTCAGACACTTTGTACTGAAATTTCATATGTTCTTAAAAGGTGGTTTGAAGCATTTTTAACAAGTTTTAGATACTTTGACATACCTTTGAAGAATTTTCAAAATGTGACATTGAGGTTAGGTTAGACTGATTTGGTGGACATTGGGTTAGACCGATCGGCCATACGTTGGGTTAGACCGGTCTGGCTGAGGTTAGGTTAGGTTAGGTTAGGTTAGGTTAGGTTAGGTTAGGTTAGGTTAGGTTAGGTTAGGTTAGGTTAGGTTAGGTTAGGTTAGTATCTAAGGGCTTCGGTATTTCGGGTTCCCCAGGGTCCTAGGGTATGTAAAATTGTCCCCCGGATCGATTGCCGCCCTCCCCGTGCCCGAGAGATGCACGGTTTCTAACCCAGAGGGCGCTAAAGTTTTTGGTACCTTTTTTTGGCTATATCTCGGAAACTAGAGGCGATAGGAGGATGGGACCTTCAAATGTGGACGAATCGTAAGTTTTTCTATCATATAGAACAAAAAAAAAATTTTCGAATTTTTGAAAAATTTTCTAAGTCCCGAGCCCTCACTATCTTGGAAACTAGAGGCGCTAGGAGGATGGGACCTTCAAATGTGGACGAGTTATGACTTTTTATGAAACATGAAATAATAAAAATTTTTTTTTTTTTTTTCAAAATTTCTCTAAGTCCAGACCCCTGGCTATATTGGGAACCACAAATGGTAGGTCGATAATAACTTCAAATGTGGACGAGTTATGACTTTTTAAGTAGTATGGCATAAAAAAAAAAAATTCCGAAAAATTTTCCTGGTGAGAACCCCTTTGGTATCCTATGGACCGATACCAGGTATATAACTCATTTTTGGGAGAATTTTTCTGAAATTTGGTATACAGAGGTTTTAAGTGATGCCAAATCGATTGCAATTAATATATTTATAATTTGACAGGTCGTTTTCGTATATATGTGCAACCGTTTGCTATCTTGGAAACTAGAGGCGCTAGGAGGATGGGACCTTCAAATGTGGACGAATTGTGACTTTTTAAGTAACATAGAATAATAAAAAAAAAAATTTTTATTTTTTCGAAATTTCTCTAAGTCCAGACCTTTGGCTATAGTGGGAACCGTAAATGGTAGGTCGATGATAACTTCAAATGTGGACGAGTTATGACTTTTTATGCAATATGGAATAATAAAAAATTTTTTTTTTTTTCGAAATTTTTCTAAGTTCAGACACTTTGTACTGAAATTTCATATGTTCTTAAAAGGTGGTTTGAAGCATTTTTAACAAGTTTTAGATACTTTGACATACCTTTGAAGAATTTTCAAAATGTGACATTGAGGTTAGGTTAGACTGATTTGGTGGACATTGGGTTAGACCGATCGGCCATACGTTGGGTTAGACCGGTCTGGCTGAGGTTAGGTTAGGTTAGGTTAGGTTAGGTTAGGTTAGGTTAGGTTAGTATCTAAGGGCTTCGGTATTTCGGGTTCCCCAGGGTCCTAGGGTATGTAAAATTGTCCCCCGGATCGATTGCCGCCCTCCCCGTGCCCGAGAGATGCACGGTTTCTAACCCAGAGGGCGCTAAAGTTTTTGGTACCTTTTTTTGGCTATATCTCGGAAACTAGAGGCGATAGGAGGATGGGACCTTCAAATGTGGACGAATCGTAAGTTTTTCTATCATATAGAACAAAAAAAAAATTTTCGAATTTTTGAAAAATTTTCTAAGTCCCGAGCCCTCACTATCTTGGAAACTAGAGGCGCTAGGAGGATGGGACCTTCAAATGTGGACGAGTTATGACTTTTTATGAAACATGAAATAATAAAAATTTTTTTTTTTTTTTTCAAAATTTCTCTAAGTCCAGACCCCTGGCTATATTGGGAACCACAAATGGTAGGTCGATAATAACTTCAAATGTGGACGAGTTATGACTTTTTAAGTAGTATGGCATAAAAAAAAAAAATTCCGAAAAATTTTCCTGGTGAGAACCCCTTTGGTATCCTATGGACCGATACCAGGTATATAACTCATTTTTGGGAGAATTTTTCTGAAATTTGGTATACAGAGGTTTTAAGTGATGCCAAATCGATTGCAATTAATATATTTATAATTTGACAGGTCGTTTTCGTATATATGTGCAACCGTTTGCTATCTTGGAAACTAGAGGCGCTAGGAGGATGGGACCTTCAAATGTGGACGAATTGTGACTTTTTAAGTAACATAGAATAATAAAAAAAAAAATTTTTATTTTTTCGAAATTTCTCTAAGTCCAGACCTTTGGCTATAGTGGGAACCGTAAATGGTAGGTCGATGATAACTTCAAATGTGGACGAGTTATGACTTTTTATGCAATATGGAATAATAAAAAATTTTTTTTTTTTTCGAAATTTTTCTAAGTTCAGACACTTTGTACTGAAATTTCATATGTTCTTAAAAGGTGGTTTGAAGCATTTTTAACAAGTTTTAGATACTTTGACATACCTTTGAAGAATTTTCAAAATGTGACATTGAGGTTAGGTTAGACTGATTTGGTGGACATTGGGTTAGACCGATCGGCCATACGTTGGGTTAGACCGGTCTGGCTGAGGTTAGGTTAGGTTAGGTTAGGTTAGGTTAGGTTAGGTTAGGTTAGGTTAGGTTAGGTTAGGTTAGGTTAGGTTAGGTTAGGTTAGTATCTAAGGGCTTCGGTATTTCGGGTTCCCCAGGGTCCTAGGGTATGTAAAATTGTCCCCCGGATCGATTGCCGCCCTCCCCGTGCCCGAGAGATGCACGGTTTCTAACCCAGAGGGCGCTAAAGTTTTTGGTACCTTTTTTTGGCTATATCTCGGAAACTAGAGGCGATAGGAGGATGGGACCTTCAAATGTGGACGAATCGTAAGTTTTTCTATCATATAGAACAAAAAAAAAATTTTCGAATTTTTGAAAAATTTTCTAAGTCCCGAGCCCTCACTATCTTGGAAACTAGAGGCGCTAGGAGGATGGGACCTTCAAATGTGGACGAGTTATGACTTTTTATGAAACATGAAATAATAAAAATTTTTTTTTTTTTTTTCAAAATTTCTCTAAGTCCAGACCCCTGGCTATATTGGGAACCACAAATGGTAGGTCGATAATAACTTCAAATGTGGACGAGTTATGACTTTTTAAGTAGTATGGCATAAAAAAAAAAAATTCCGAAAAATTTTCCTGGTGAGAACCCCTTTGGTATCCTATGGACCGATACCAGGTATATAACTCATTTTTGGGAGAATTTTTCTGAAATTTGGTATACAGAGGTTTTAAGTGATGCCAAATCGATTGCAATTAATATATTTATAATTTGACAGGTCGTTTTCGTATATATGTGCAACCGTTTGCTATCTTGGAAACTAGAGGCGCTAGGAGGATGGGACCTTCAAATGTGGACGAATTGTGACTTTTTAAGTAACATAGAATAATAAAAAAAAAAATTTTTATTTTTTCGAAATTTCTCTAAGTCCAGACCTTTGGCTATAGTGGGAACCGTAAATGGTAGGTCGATGATAACTTCAAATGTGGACGAGTTATGACTTTTTATGCAATATGGAATAATAAAAAATTTTTTTTTTTTTCGAAATTTTTCTAAGTTCAGACACTTTGTACTGAAATTTCATATGTTCTTAAAAGGTGGTTTGAAGCATTTTTAACAAGTTTTAGATACTTTGACATACCTTTGAAGAATTTTCAAAATGTGACATTGAGGTTAGGTTAGACTGATTTGGTGGACATTGGGTTAGACCGATCGGCCATACGTTGGGTTAGACCGGTCTGGCTGAGGTTAGGTTAGGTTAGGTTAGGTTAGGTTAGGTTAGGTTAGGTTAGGTTAGGTTAGGTTAGGTTAGGTTAGTATCTAAGGGCTTCGGTATTTCGGGTTCCCCAGGGTCCTAGGGTATGTAAAATTGTCCCCCGGATCGATTGCCGCCCTCCCCGTGCCCGAGAGATGCACGGTTTCTAACCCAGAGGGCGCTAAAGTTTTTGGTACCTTTTTTTGGCTATATCTCGGAAACTAGAGGCGATAGGAGGATGGGACCTTCAAATGTGGACGAATCGTAAGTTTTTCTATCATATAGAACAAAAAAAAAATTTTCGAATTTTTGAAAAATTTTCTAAGTCCCGAGCCCTCACTATCTTGGAAACTAGAGGCGCTAGGAGGATGGGACCTTCAAATGTGGACGAGTTATGACTTTTTATGAAACATGAAATAATAAAAATTTTTTTTTTTTTTTTCAAAATTTCTCTAAGTCCAGACCCCTGGCTATATTGGGAACCACAAATGGTAGGTCGATAATAACTTCAAATGTGGACGAGTTATGACTTTTTAAGTAGTATGGCATAAAAAAAAAAAATTCCGAAAAATTTTCCTGGTGAGAACCCCTTTGGTATCCTATGGACCGATACCAGGTATATAACTCATTTTTGGGAGAATTTTTCTGAAATTTGGTATACAGAGGTTTTAAGTGATGCCAAATCGATTGCAATTAATATATTTATAATTTGACAGGTCGTTTTCGTATATATGTGCAACCGTTTGCTATCTTGGAAACTAGAGGCGCTAGGAGGATGGGACCTTCAAATGTGGACGAATTGTGACTTTTTAAGTAACATAGAATAATAAAAAAAAAAATTTTTATTTTTTCGAAATTTCTCTAAGTCCAGACCTTTGGCTATAGTGGGAACCGTAAATGGTAGGTCGATGATAACTTCAAATGTGGACGAGTTATGACTTTTTATGCAATATGGAATAATAAAAAATTTTTTTTTTTTTCGAAATTTTTCTAAGTTCAGACACTTTGTACTGAAATTTCATATGTTCTTAAAAGGTGGTTTGAAGCATTTTTAACAAGTTTTAGATACTTTGACATACCTTTGAAGAATTTTCAAAATGTGACATTGAGGTTAGGTTAGACTGATTTGGTGGACATTGGGTTAGACCGATCGGCCATACGTTGGGTTAGACCGGTCTGGCTGAGGTTAGGTTAGGTTAGGTTAGGTTAGGTTAGGTTAGGTTAGGTTAGGTTAGGTTAGGTTAGGTTAGGTTAGGTTAGGTTAGGTTAGTATCTAAGGGCTTCGGTATTTCGGGTTCCCCAGGGTCCTAGGGTATGTAAAATTGTCCCCCGGATCGATTGCCGCCCTCCCCGTGCCCGAGAGATGCACGGTTTCTAACCCAGAGGGCGCTAAAGTTTTTGGTACCTTTTTTTGGCTATATCTCGGAAACTAGAGGCGATAGGAGGATGGGACCTTCAAATGTGGACGAATCGTAAGTTTTTCTATCATATAGAACAAAAAAAAAATTTTCGAATTTTTGAAAAATTTTCTAAGTCCCGAGCCCTCACTATCTTGGAAACTAGAGGCGCTAGGAGGATGGGACCTTCAAATGTGGACGAGTTATGACTTTTTATGAAACATGAAATAATAAAAATTTTTTTTTTTTTTTTCAAAATTTCTCTAAGTCCAGACCCCTGGCTATATTGGGAACCACAAATGGTAGGTCGATAATAACTTCAAATGTGGACGAGTTATGACTTTTTAAGTAGTATGGCATAAAAAAAAAAAATTCCGAAAAATTTTCCTGGTGAGAACCCCTTTGGTATCCTATGGACCGATACCAGGTATATAACTCATTTTTGGGAGAATTTTTCTGAAATTTGGTATACAGAGGTTTTAAGTGATGCCAAATCGATTGCAATTAATATATTTATAATTTGACAGGTCGTTTTCGTATATATGTGCAACCGTTTGCTATCTTGGAAACTAGAGGCGCTAGGAGGATGGGACCTTCAAATGTGGACGAATTGTGACTTTTTAAGTAACATAGAATAATAAAAAAAAAAATTTTTATTTTTTCGAAATTTCTCTAAGTCCAGACCTTTGGCTATAGTGGGAACCGTAAATGGTAGGTCGATGATAACTTCAAATGTGGACGAGTTATGACTTTTTATGCAATATGGAATAATAAAAAATTTTTTTTTTTTTCGAAATTTTTCTAAGTTCAGACACTTTGTACTGAAATTTCATATGTTCTTAAAAGGTGGTTTGAAGCATTTTTAACAAGTTTTAGATACTTTGACATACCTTTGAAGAATTTTCAAAATGTGACATTGAGGTTAGGTTAGACTGATTTGGTGGACATTGGGTTAGACCGATCGGCCATACGTTGGGTTAGACCGGTCTGGCTGAGGTTAGGTTAGGTTAGGTTAGGTTAGGTTAGGTTAGGTTAGGTTAGGTTAGGTTAGTATCTAAGGGCTTCGGTATTTCGGGTTCCCCAGGGTCCTAGGGTATGTAAAATTGTCCCCCGGATCGATTGCCGCCCTCCCCGTGCCCGAGAGATGCACGGTTTCTAACCCAGAGGGCGCTAAAGTTTTTGGTACCTTTTTTTGGCTATATCTCGGAAACTAGAGGCGATAGGAGGATGGGACCTTCAAATGTGGACGAATCGTAAGTTTTTCTATCATATAGAACAAAAAAAAAATTTTCGAATTTTTGAAAAATTTTCTAAGTCCCGAGCCCTCACTATCTTGGAAACTAGAGGCGCTAGGAGGATGGGACCTTCAAATGTGGACGAGTTATGACTTTTTATGAAACATGAAATAATAAAAATTTTTTTTTTTTTTTTCAAAATTTCTCTAAGTCCAGACCCCTGGCTATATTGGGAACCACAAATGGTAGGTCGATAATAACTTCAAATGTGGACGAGTTATGACTTTTTAAGTAGTATGGCATAAAAAAAAAAAATTCCGAAAAATTTTCCTGGTGAGAACCCCTTTGGTATCCTATGGACCGATACCAGGTATATAACTCATTTTTGGGAGAATTTTTCTGAAATTTGGTATACAGAGGTTTTAAGTGATGCCAAATCGATTGCAATTAATATATTTATAATTTGACAGGTCGTTTTCGTATATATGTGCAACCGTTTGCTATCTTGGAAACTAGAGGCGCTAGGAGGATGGGACCTTCAAATGTGGACGAATTGTGACTTTTTAAGTAACATAGAATAATAAAAAAAAAAATTTTTATTTTTTCGAAATTTCTCTAAGTCCAGACCTTTGGCTATAGTGGGAACCGTAAATGGTAGGTCGATGATAACTTCAAATGTGGACGAGTTATGACTTTTTATGCAATATGGAATAATAAAAAATTTTTTTTTTTTTCGAAATTTTTCTAAGTTCAGACACTTTGTACTGAAATTTCATATGTTCTTAAAAGGTGGTTTGAAGCATTTTTAACAAGTTTTAGATACTTTGACATACCTTTGAAGAATTTTCAAAATGTGACATTGAGGTTAGGTTAGACTGATTTGGTGGACATTGGGTTAGACCGATCGGCCATACGTTGGGTTAGACCGGTCTGGCTGAGGTTAGGTTAGGTTAGGTTAGGTTAGGTTAGGTTAGGTTAGGTTAGGTTAGGTTAGGTTAGGTTAGGTTAGTATCTAAGGGCTTCGGTATTTCGGGTTCCCCAGGGTCCTAGGGTATGTAAAATTGTCCCCCGGATCGATTGCCGCCCTCCCCGTGCCCGAGAGATGCACGGTTTCTAACCCAGAGGGCGCTAAAGTTTTTGGTACCTTTTTTTGGCTATATCTCGGAAACTAGAGGCGATAGGAGGATGGGACCTTCAAATGTGGACGAATCGTAAGTTTTTCTATCATATAGAACAAAAAAAAAATTTTCGAATTTTTGAAAAATTTTCTAAGTCCCGAGCCCTCACTATCTTGGAAACTAGAGGCGCTAGGAGGATGGGACCTTCAAATGTGGACGAGTTATGACTTTTTATGAAACATGAAATAATAAAAATTTTTTTTTTTTTTTTCAAAATTTCTCTAAGTCCAGACCCCTGGCTATATTGGGAACCACAAATGGTAGGTCGATAATAACTTCAAATGTGGACGAGTTATGACTTTTTAAGTAGTATGGCATAAAAAAAAAAAATTCCGAAAAATTTTCCTGGTGAGAACCCCTTTGGTATCCTATGGACCGATACCAGGTATATAACTCATTTTTGGGAGAATTTTTCTGAAATTTGGTATACAGAGGTTTTAAGTGATGCCAAATCGATTGCAATTAATATATTTATAATTTGACAGGTCGTTTTCGTATATATGTGCAACCGTTTGCTATCTTGGAAACTAGAGGCGCTAGGAGGATGGGACCTTCAAATGTGGACGAATTGTGACTTTTTAAGTAACATAGAATAATAAAAAAAAAAATTTTTATTTTTTCGAAATTTCTCTAAGTCCAGACCTTTGGCTATAGTGGGAACCGTAAATGGTAGGTCGATGATAACTTCAAATGTGGACGAGTTATGACTTTTTATGCAATATGGAATAATAAAAAATTTTTTTTTTTTTCGAAATTTTTCTAAGTTCAGACACTTTGTACTGAAATTTCATATGTTCTTAAAAGGTGGTTTGAAGCATTTTTAACAAGTTTTAGATACTTTGACATACCTTTGAAGAATTTTCAAAATGTGACATTGAGGTTAGGTTAGACTGATTTGGTGGACATTGGGTTAGACCGATCGGCCATACGTTGGGTTAGACCGGTCTGGCTGAGGTTAGGTTAGGTTAGGTTAGGTTAGGTTAGGTTAGGTTAGGTTAGGTTAGGTTAGGTTAGGTTAGGTTAGGTTAGGTTA